>JAOWCC010001751.1:29258928-29811964 GCA_030867875.1 Actinernus sp. WN-2022 | reverse complement strand
TAAGTTTGCAGACGGTGAATATTCAGAAATTTGATTGTACGGATTTTATTTGGTATCGGATACCCATACAAACACTGTATTTCGCGCCATGTTTGCACCTTTCAAAATTTCGAATTCACCACGAACTGGTCTATTGTATATTTTCTCATTTCCTGTGACAAGCTCAGCCTCGCTCTGATGCCTTTATGAATAAGATCACTACATCTAATTACCTGGTGATACGGCAAGTGAAGAAAATGTGTCATGTCCTTTGCACCACTAATTTCTTTTTATTCGTTTTATTTTCAGTGTATTAACATGGGAATTTTTAAGGTTGACTACAAGGTTCCGGACTTGGAAGAAGCCGTGTAAAACAGTCTTCAGTTCAGGAAAGGCGCTCAAAGCACACGTAAGGCTTTGCGTGTTGTGTGTAGATTTCGTTACTTCAAAATAGAGGACATTAATACAAATTAAGCCTCTGCGCATGTTATCTGCTACATGTACGTTTCAAGAGAAGCGATAAGTTTCGAGGAACCCATGATGTCTGTCCAAGAGCAAATATCTGAGTGCAAATTGCCATGCAAAGCCACGAGTATTTTACAACTGACTTTTCAGTTCTCGTTTTCTGATTGGTGCCTTGGTTTCCAGAGATTAAACAATCATGAAAACTAGATTCATACAGAACTATTCATGCAGAGGTAACGTTTATGCCTTTCCGCTCGCTACAAACGCTATTTACCCCGTTTCACCCTAAATTTCATGGTTAATCATTAATAATAAGGGAATATTATCAACGCAGTTACAACGTTCTAATAACCTACTTTCGACAAATGCTTCACTTATCACACACACAAAAGTTCCAATATGAGGCTCTGGGGTATAAATTAATTATTTTCTCGGTGAATAAAATCGATTTAACTTGTCTCTGAGCTTTGTGCGCAACAAGTGAAGCATCAATCGAAAGAAGTCAGGAACCATTACCCGGAGCATCCATCTCGTTCTAGCTCTTAGTGATGTTCGCTGCACGTCATCCATTGTCATTAATGTGCCAACCAGAGATCAATTGGTTCCTAACACAAAGCGGCCTTTTGAAATCATGGTTGTACATTAGCATAACAATTGTAATGTTTATCAACACTAAACATCGCTTAGCCCGGTTTACAGGACAAGCGTTTTGGGCACGGCACTCCTAATTAACTTGGCGTGGGCATGGCACTGCACTCCAAACAGGCGGGCCGGCGGGCCGAGACTACCTTTTCACAGATTTCCCCCAGATTTTTGGGCCCGCGTACCCTAACCTGAGTATCAGGCCCTTCCCCTCCCTCACCTCCCCCCCCCCCCCCCCCCCCCCCACCCCCCCCACCCCCTCCAAAAAAAATAAAAAATTAAAATTAAAATAGGACACGACAAAATCAGGGCTGCCGTGCCCAAAAAGTTGGCAATCGTACCTAAATTAGGAGTGCTGTGCCCAAAATCATTGTCGTGTAATCCGGGCTTATGATGCAGCATTTTTACAGACCGGGTTCTTTTTAGAATGCGTCTCCCGCAATTTCGCTTTCCGCTAGCCAATCACAAGCGTTTGCGTAATTTTAATTCAAAGGAATAATTATATCGCACGGCCATATTGCTGGCTTTCACTTGACGTCATAGCCGCCATGTTGGTACCCTTAAACAATAGATTCCTCGTTAGCTTCTTTTGTTGGGGCACCAACATGTCCGCCATGCCCTTTGTCATTTGAATCTCTGGGCCTTTTGAGTGAAAACCAGCAATTGGTTGACCGAATAAGAGAAGGGCATCTTTTGTTAACAAAATTCCGCGATGAAAGCGAACAGTGAGGAATGAAACAAAATGATAAACGCTGCATCACGAGTACAGCTATTTCAAAAAACGTTGTCCTGGACAAACGACAAGCGACATTCCAAGCCCGAAATGGATTGTGGTTATAACTGTGCAGCTGTGCGAAACGGATCAACCACCGGTCGAATTCGAAAATCGATTTGCAGGATCAATAACATTCCTCTTAAAGTGTATGACCCAAAAGCAAGCGAATTCACCAGACTTTCAACTACAACCACAACCATTTCGGTCTGGGAACATCGCTTGTCGAACCTTTGTTGAAATAACTGTGTATGACCATAGTTAATAGAGTGGAATGGTTATGAAACCCGGCAGACTTCAAAGGGGCTAACAAAGGCGCTGCGATTTATGTTGGAAGGGGGCAAGACAAAAGATTGTGCAGGGTCATAGTTCATTAGCGTCCCCTGAACGACTGAACTCACACGTTTCTATTGGCTGATTGATTAACACATTGGAATTTCTATTGTGTTTTGTGCAGGGTAGTGGTTGAAAAAAGCTAACAAAGACATATAACAAAGAAGGTCGCTGGGTTTCATAACCATTCCACTCTATTAACTATGGTATGACAGATAGACGCGCCGGTTAATGGCTCCTGAGAAGCCTATTTCACGATCTAGTTTCTTTCCTTTTTATCTCAGGGCAAGTTGATGTCTTCCAAGGCTAGTGGTTTGGTTTATTGACATTTATACACGTGCACTGATTTGAAAGAATGACGAAGAAGCGAGTGCCTTCGATGTCAGTGCCTTTTAAACTCTCACGGGCAACTTTGCACAGCGAATAATTTAAAGTAAAATTTTAATAGTTAAGAATTAGATTAAAATCACTTTCGAATTAATTCAAGCGATAGTTTTTGCGTTGTGTACTATACTGGACATACTATTGTAAATTGGTATAGGTAATCAAATGGGGACGAGTGAAATTAGGGATAAATTTCACGCGTGTTTGTCAAAATCGAAGTAATTTCCCGAGCTTACGTAGATTTTGACAAACACAAGTGAAATTTATCCCTAATTAGTCACTATTCGATTACCATTAATATTATGGAGGGCAAATTATGAGCCAGAAAAACATTACTTTGAGCGCGCGTAGACGGCGTTTGAAATTTCACATGTGAAATTACAAAATACGCGTGAAATTTCAAGTTGAAATTAGGGATTAATTTGGCCTCTATGGTATTATTGATGAAATTCGAACATTGCTGTATACAACATGTTGGATAAAAGTTTGTTTTCGATCAAATATTTCGAAACAAAAACTCATCATTGGTCCAACATTGTTCATCATGGAATGCAACAATGTTGCCCCATGTTGTACAACAATGATGTTTGAACGTCAGTTTATCCCGGCATTATAGCATTTTTTATATAATTTGCCATGATTGTAATTTAAATGTGATAAAATATAAAAGGGCCTCAACCAGGTTGAAGATACCTTCAGTTGTCAATCAGCCTTTGTCAAGTGAACATCTATCTGTTCATATGATAACAATGATGTATGTTAAACAAGGACCCGCACTATAAAAGGGCATCAACCAGGTTGAAGACACCTTCACTTTTCAATCAGCCTTTGTCAAGTGAATATCTGTTCAAAGCTCTGCAACATGCGATGTTCCGCTTGAGTGATCTCGCGTGAAATTCAAATCGAAAACTTGAACACGGTGGGTACAAATGACTCTCAAATCGATCAAGAAGATTGAATTTGTGTGGGAGGATTCACCCTCACGCGGCGGCCATTTTGAGTCCCAGGAGAATAAAATCTTTGTTTTTGCGAGATAAACTCGTTCTGAATCTGCTCAGTGCGAGGCTAGCCACGCAAAATCTATTGTTTCTATCCAACATGGCCGCTGTGTGAGAAGGGTGAATTAAGACGGATGACCAAAACAAAATCCGTTGATTTGCATAACCGTAGACATCTTGATGACGTCACAATGACGATAATAGGTTTCTCAATGTTTTTAATTACCTATAACATCAGTAAATTTTATATTTTCGAATTCCCATCATGTTGACAACAAACTAATCGAACCATCGAACACAATCGTATGTTACGTTTTTAGAATTTTTAATGTTTAAGAGAAAATATTTTAAAAGAGGGTAACGTCTTATGACGTCATAGATTCTTGAAAACGTCTTTTAAAAATAAATATTTGAGTATTTTTGGGGTTTTAACGAGGAAATGTACTTATTGTACTCTGAATAGCCGCAATGTGGTATTTTTTTATGTTTCTTCAATGTGGAAACCATGATTGATGTCAGACCCATGACGTAGAGACTTTAAAATTGCGGCAATCAAAAAGATATTTATGTTGCTATGATAACATGCTTTATTTCAAACATATAGGTAATGGTGAATTTGACCTTAAAAGGAGTCGTTCATTTTGACGTCACAATAACATCAATTCATCCTAAAGACGTAATTTCATTTTAATCAGTATTAACCTACGAAATGTCGTTAAATTCGACATCGAATTAAACAAAATGTGCTAGTTTATATATTTTTGGCACGCTCAATAAGAGTTTGTAAACGCTTCTAGCTTGCAGCTGTTTCTGAATTTGAAATTTAAATTTAGAATCCCAAAGTGCGAGAATCGAAGGGGAGGGTATTTTCCCTTTTATAGTGCGAGTCCTTGTGCTGGGCTTACATAATTGTGGAGGGCTGAAAAAGATAAAGTTTTAGGGCAAATACTTATTCCGTGATATAGTTATCAACAATAAACACTGTTAAACATTATTTGCTTTGTTTTCAGTCTTGTGTGTGTGTGTTTATATTAGTTAAGGCAAAAATAAACGTTAATGATCATAAATAGACCAGTTCGCGGTTAATGCCGACATTTTGAAAGGGGTGCAAACATGGCGCGAAATACAGTGTTTGCATGATGGGAATCCGATGCCAAATAATTTCCGTAAAATCGAATTTCTGAAATATTCACTGTCTGCAAACTTAAGATACCAGGTAAAGATTAACTGATCAAAATTTGAGGGATGTAGCTGTGCTGGAAGCGTGCAATCGTGTTTTCAGTTTTCCATACATTTGTCTGTACATTTCCCTCCCTCCGGATAGCTAGGTTGGGGTTTTGATTTGAAAAATGCTCCAATGTTGGGATTTGTTGTTAAACAGCACTGCGCATGCTCACAACAATATCTGCAGCAAACGCTTATTTGCACGCAATTATCTGCAGGTGAATCAACCAATCAAAATTCGGGATACTTAGGAACTGCATGAATGATAACACCAACTTCTGCCGGGTGTGGATGTAGCCTGCGAACAGGCCTGTTCCGCACAGGCTAGCGTGGATGGGCATTTGAAACGGACTGTTCAACTAGTTTGCTTGCAGGTAGGGTAGAACCACTTCCCCTGTGGCTGCTCTCCCTCCTGTAAGGCAACACACTGAAAGTGGCCGGAACCACTCTAATTTGCATCTTGGATTGTCGCACTGCACTTTAATATACTCCATATAGTTTCTGAGTCACGCTGGAACTCTTTAATTTGATGGTCCAGTTGCTGAATAAAAATACTGTATTTCCAATGGCATGTGACTTTTGTATAGAAACTAGAGAGAAAACTGGTACTGAAAATTTTATCTGACTATCGCCACCACAGCACGTACGTCGCGGCCAATCAATCAATCAAACTTGATTTCGACATGGTTTGCTCATCACTCATCAGGTTACATTATGTACTAATTTATATATTTTTTAACATATAATGATTTCTATATACTAATATAGTACTACTATATATATTTATATTATTCTTACTATATTGAAAAAAATCGATAATTAAAACTACTACTAACTAACTTCTCGAACAAGGAACTAGTCCTGCTTTTCGTGAGCGCCGTGATTTCGACTACGCCATTATATAAGGGTTAGATAATGGCACAAGAGTTCTATGTGATTTAGAGTGCCGAGCATTTAGATAGAAAACCACGAGCGCGCTAGCACTCTAAAATCACATAGAACTCGAGTGTTCATTATCAGTAACCGTCTTAGAATTTGGTCACATCCACGAGACATTTTTTTTCTGAAATTATTGGCAACTAGTGTACCATCTGTACCGTTTCTATTTTTTTATATTTCTTTTGTGGGTCCCAAACCGTGGAGGCATATTCCACTGTTGGGCGGACCAAGCTCTGATAGGCTACTGTTTTCAAGTTTAGAGTGGGATAATTGATTCGGAGGTTTCTTTTCAGAAAACCAAGTGTACGGTTGGCGTTATTGGTAATGTGGCAGTTCCATCTAAGATCTGGTGTGAATGTGACTCCTAGATACTTAGCAGAGTCTGTGGGCTTGTTCATGTAAAGCATAGTTATGGACAATTTGGGTTCTGTTTGCGAGTAATCCGTAGAACATGGCATTTATCAGTATTGAATTCCATAAGCCATTTGCCTTCCCACATTTCAAGTTTGTTCAAATCGATTTGAAGGATTACGGTAACATTGTGTGAGTGTATAACAAGGTACAGGAGAGTATCATCTGCAAACAGGCGAACATTTGAGTTTAGAATATCAGGTAAGTCATTTATGTAGAATAAGCATGGGCCCAGCACTGATCCTTGTGGAACCCCAGACTTTACATGGGCGGTATGTGAGTTTTCGGCTCCAGCCACAACAACCTGTTGGGATCGGTTCGTTAACTAATTTGGAAGTGAGGCGTTGATGACCAACTTAGTTTGTCAAATGCCTTACTAAAGTCCATAGTGAGGACGTCAGTTTGGTCACCTCCTTGCATGTTTTTTTGCCAAATCGTGGACATATCCCCACCTAGTCCCGGAGGGAGAGGTGCATGGTCTACTAGTTTGGAGAAAGTCCTTACATTATTCAATATCCCATAACCAGGAGCATCCATATCTCCTATATAGCTGTCACAGCGTTTTCACAAGTCGGGCTATTTTTAGATTATTTTTACCGCTAATTAGTCTGGTTGGACCGTGGCGGAACAAAATATGCCTCATTAGCTACTTTTGTTATACCAACCAACATGTAGCCCCCCGCACGAAGGACTTTACCCACTTGCAGCGCGCCAAATTTACCGGTTGATTTTTCAACCGGAGGCGTGGCTTATGACGTACTAAGATTTGTCCAAACACGAAGCGTCAATTCTTCAGGCATTGTATGTTGACGTGTCAAGTCAGTCGACCGTGGATGTGGTATTTACAATTTGATTGTACTCGGAAAGAGTTTGTCAAAGGCGCGAAATGTAAGCTCCGCCCCTGAAACGTGTTTCGCGCTAAAACATAATCCCCCGATTCAATTTCCTGCAAGTGAAACAAGTCGAACTCGCCTCTCCCTTCGATTCTCGCGCTCGATTTTTGACCCAGTAATCGCTTACCCAGTGACTCAGCGAGTTCGACTTGGAGCAAGTCTAGGCTGCATGCTACGCTTTTGTGATTTTATTCCTTAGGAATGATTGTAACCCAAGAATAGCGGGAAACCGTTCTAAAAATAACCAAACTTGTGAAAACGCTGTGCCTAGTATGCGGGATGGACGCTCCTGGTTATGGGCTCCTGACAATATTCGTCCCTATTGGTTTCTTGCTACAAAGAGGGGCGTACAGGGGTTTCTCGTGACGCGTGATCGGGCGTTTTTATTTTCCGTGCCGCGTGATTAAAAAAAAATATTCTTCGTGATCCGTGCTCAACGGATTTCGCGTGACGCGTGAAGAAGCCAAATAAACAGCTGTATTCGTAATTTTACTTCCTATTTCACGTCGTTTCCCCCGAGACCTTTTCGCCGGCTATCATGCCAACGTGCTTATGCTCGGGAACTAAAGACAATACTTTCCCGATTTAGGAAAATGTTTTTTTCTTGTAATTATTTTGTATTTCTATTAAACGCAATACTACCTCTCCCTGAAACTTCGTTATCGAGGCTTATCTACGATCTTATTCGCGCTTAAAACGGAAATTCTATGAAACGTTACTTGCATGCTTATTTTCGTGATTCGGGAAAATGATTTTTTTCTATTCGTGATTCGTGATTTTTATTTTTCGTGAACCGTGCTGAGACCCCCCCCCCCCCCCCCCCCCCTGTAAGACCTTCTACAAATGGCAATGTATCTCGTTCCCAGAGCCCGCGCGCTTTTCGACCAGCGGTGATCTGGGGCCCATAGCGGAGCCGGCCAGCAGCATTCCACAAGTGCGCACGCCTCGCCCGGGATTCTTTTTCATGTGCATTGTTTCACGTGTAGTTCTAGCTGGCTTTCTACGCCATGTCTTTAGCGGTTTGTAGTAGGTTTTTACGTCCCTCTCTGGCCCGCTTGGCCAGGCTTAGACCAGCACTGGGATCATGGAGACTAAGGAGATTCAGTAACATACATTCGCAGAGTGGATCTGGTGGTCAAGATAACATGTTTCTCGCCATTGGTGTAGGATTGCTTGGAGCTACTCTGGGCTATGTGAGTACAGTCTACAGAGTAGAGTTCTTAGTAAAACTTTAAATTTTCTTTAATAGCAAACTTGATTTTTTTAGCAATCCCCTTTGATTTTTCAATTGTGATCGAAGAATCTGTGTCTGAAATGTATATGTACAAATTATACTGCAGTGCAGTACGTATGTACAAATATTAATTTAATATGCCAACCAGAGATCCATTGGCATTGGAAATCATAGTTGGACATTAGCATAACAATTGTAATGTTTATCAACACAAAGTACATGTGTTGCTATACCATATAGGTTTAGTGCTGGCACAAAAACCATATATAGGCCTCCTGTTCAAATGTTGTTTTGGCGCAATTTTTGTGCCCAAGCGATGTTGCAGCACTCCAATCTTGAAAGGTTTTTGTGCTGACTTGCTACGTCTCTGTGCCATAAGTGAGAAATTGTGTATTAATACATGTTGATAAATTGCCTTGTTATCCATGTGGGAAAGGGTTTTCTAACAAAGCTACCATGTTGTCAGACTTCTGTACCCTGTTTACCTAGGGTGGATCCAGGATTTTTGAAGGGGGGGTGGCTGTCATAGATTTTTTGTTCAGGAACATGCATTGCCTCTGTAAAATGCTGCAATTTGGCCAGTCCAACCAGTCCAAAGGGGGTGGCTAGCCACCCAATCCACCCCCCCCCCCCCCCCAAATCCACCCCTGTTCCCATAAACTTCTTCCATTATTCTAATGGTCAAAGTGTTGTTGACAAAAAATGAATATAGCAGTATTCAAAAATTGAAATATATTCTTCAGATGCCTCTTAGGTCAGACTTATTGTAAATTATTTTTGAAGATATCCCATAATGTTATGTATATTTTATTGGCATATTTATCATTTGTACTTATGGTATATATGTATATTTGAGGACAACGTTTTCAAGATTGTAAGTTACCCTCCCCATACAATAACTATGAAATGATTAACTGTAGTGACAGTTAATTATTGGCAATAATTCTAAACTTGTTTGCTTAAGCTTACGTGTTAGAAATTAATCCATGCTTTCCTCACCTGAAGATCAAAGGCCTGGCCAGAGTAATAGCTAGCACAAAATAACGTAATTTTATCAAAAGTTTATTATTAAAATTTTATTTTTGTTTTATATATCCAGGGTTTTTACAGTGGCATACTGTATCCAGATCATGGTGCTTCAAGAAAATCCACCAAGGTATTGTATTAATTAGTCTGAAATTATAAGAGGTTTTAATAAAATTATGTGACCACACATGGGAAAATGTGCCTTAAAACGAAAATCTGTTCAAAAGGCCAAATAAATAGGCAATGTTAATAACAAATGTGTATAGCAATGAATGCTCTGAAAAACCATTTGAATGCCCGTACCAAAGTTGAAGACCTGCCACAGACTTGCAGCAGGTCTTCCTAATGACTGTATAGGCGAAATGTAGGCGACCTGCAGGTTAAGTAGATGTCTGCAGGATTGTCCTTGGTCTGCAGCAGACGAGCGTCGAAGTTGTGTGGACTTTTGTCTGCTCCACGTCTGCAGATTAACGTGCTGCAGGTCTGCTGCAGATGAGCGTTGAAGCTGTGTGGACCTCTGTCTGCTCCACGTCTGCAGATTAACGTGATGTAGGTCTACTGCAGACGTGTGTGGACTTTTGTCTGTTCCACGTATATATATAACGGCAAGATGGCTTGATCAACGCTGATGCCGACTATTTTTGTTGGCTGACAAGTCTTGTATCCAAATTCGTTATGTACGATAGTTTCAATGACTTCCACTGAAACGTGTTAACTACATACAGAAAATGTGATCTTGTGCACTTCACATCACACACGCTGAGTTACAAAATAATTAACACTGAAATAGTGATAAGAGTGTCCGCTGAGTGAAGACAAAAATATGCACCATGTACGTACATTTACGAATTAGAACGATGGGCTCTTCTTAGATATCTGAAGCTTATTTAAAGAAGCACAGTTTAAACGCATTGATTTAGTAGTTTTTATGTTCTGGGGTTTAAAGAAAGAATAAATATTTGTTTTTTTTGTTCTTATCAATGTGCATTCCGGCCCGGTACGCGTACTGTATAAATAAATTTGATGGATACAACTACGATATCCAATTCCAATCACGCGATAAACGGTATTCACGTTTGGGCGCCTTTTTTTCGAACTGTTTGTGCTTACCTCTTTATCAGCTGTCGATCGGTTTAGTTTGCACATTTATTCAACTAAACAAGTTAGCCGCAAACATTCATCAATATCACGGACAACAGAAAAAGTAACATGGACTCTAGTCTGATATAGTGTAATCTCGAGACGATACATGTACTTATGCAGTGGAATAAAGGAAACATCACAAAGGGCCGGGAAATCAAAGTAGGACCTGTGACTCATATTTTGATTGTTTCACGGTGATCGTCTTGGCGAAGATTGTCTCGAAGAAGTGGCAGCTGTGATAGTTGCCAACTGACCTTGTAAGTTTTATAATTTGCTCAGTTAACTGAATATAAATTATTGGTAATATTTTTTGTAATTTGTTTAAAATCAGTTTGTAATGTACTGCATATACATGTATGTACATATAAATTATGTGTATATGTACGTAACTAATAACTGTACACAGGCTAGGAAATTATAGGCTAAGAAATGTTTTGTGGGAGCTATAGCTAGAAGGTCCCGGACAATTATTTACATGTAATCATGATATTAGAAATGATATGTTTTCCCTTATATTCTCTACTGTTGCTAGTTTTTACGATGTAGAAAACGTCTGTAAATTATTGCACTGTCGTTCAAAATTCGAAATTTAAAACACTCCGATCGTTTTGCTTACATTTGTACGTTTTTTTTAAGATGGGGGTTATATTGATTTTGGGAACGAGCATGTTTTGTTTCTCTCTAGCTCTTTTCATGAAGGAACGCACGGCAAGTTATTTGTGAGATCGGATCCTTTTGGCATCTGTTGAAAATATCAAATTGACCTTTGGGGTCATTCTCCATATCATGCTATCATGGCATGGTATTTATTTCACCTGCAGCTCACCTACATTTCGCCTGTCGCTTTAATTAGCCCAGACCTGCACAGTATATATTTCACCTACAGCTCACCTACATTTCACCTGTCGCTTTAATTAGCGCAGACCTGCACGGCCTCAAAACAGGCAAGCTGCAGACCTGAAACAGCCGTACAGTAGATCAACGGCAGCCGAACTGCAGACTTGTCCTTGAAGACCTACTGCAGGTAATCTGCAGGCATCGCTGCAGGTCTGCTGCAGATAACTATGCAGACCTGCAGATTTGGTACGGGTGGTTTCTCAAAGCATTTGAACAGTCTCAGAAAAATAAGAGAACTCTATTTTTGAATGATTTGAACAGCTTGACATAGGGAAATGTTTGAACAGCTTGATTTAAAACTCACACAGCTGGCCTGTTGATACATGTACATGTAAGTATTAAGAATTCATTTTAATGTTTTCACTCATAAAATTTGATGCCAGGCTTGACCACTAATTACGAATGAATACATGTACAAATGTACATACATGTTCACTGTACTAAATGTGGATCACAACTGTACTATTCAGCTTTGGGTCATCTCTTGCATGGACCACTCAACTTTTCCCCCATACATTCTCTAATGGCCAACTACCACCTTCGTTGCTTTGTGACTTGGGCAATATTGGTTTTCTTGTGCAATTTAACATGGAATTACATTGTCAGGCATGTGATTTTCCTATAGTATTTCAAAAACGAGTTCAAGTGTTTCATCATGGGTTCCAAACAGATTGAAAAAGCAATGGATCCCGAGGGGCACAGCCCTAAGGGATTTATTGCTTTCAAGATGTTTGGAATCCCTGATGATACATTCAGAATGAGTTTTTGAAATTGCTTCTCAAACAATACCTGTGTTCATAGATCATTAGGGTCGGTCTTCAGTATTATTTGTCTTGGTATTTTGCTGCACAGCATGTTTGCATGGATATCAAAACATTCTGTATTTTCATCGAATATCAAGGTACATGTACATTAGTTTTGTACCTGACCAAAATGGGATGACCTGATTGGCTGTTGAACTCATTTATTATTCATGAGTTTGAGAAAGAGATTTAATATCAAAAACTACACTACATAATAATAACCTTTTAATTACACTCGTTTCTACATAAAAATAACCTGCCCTATATGCTACATATAAATAACCCTTTCTCAAAGACATTAACTTGTCAAAGCTACTATTAAATTTGAGATTAAATAAAGTTTATGTATGCATGTATGCTATACATCAATAATATTGAAGGGCCATGTGCAAAATGGGCATCAGTGATAATTTCAAAAAATTAACTTTGCCTTTAGTTAAGAATAGGAAAACCTGCATGTTCTCTTCTCTCTAGTTATTAAAGAGAGCCTTTCAAATGAAAGAGGAATTTATGACAGCTTGAAACAAGCAAGTAATCAAGCCATTTCTGTAACAAACATGTTATTGTTTGGTATTTCGAGGGGGGGTGCATGGTAAGAAGGCTATTCCAAAGAGTGCATGCACACTGTTATGTTTTACGTTTTCGTTGAAAAATGCATTCCGTAGATAAAATAATTAAGGCTTGAAGAAAGATTATTTCTTCATGATGTCCCCCAGCACTCTATAAATGGAGGGAAATGTTTTAAAAAACCTTAATTCTGAGTGTTTCCTCTAAAACAAACTCACTGCTGTGCTTGTTGAAAAAGCTGCTGATACGAGCAACATGGCAGACTAAAAAGTATGAGCCCTCAGTATTATGCAGGTCAGTTGAAAGTTCCATGGAAACAGTAAACACAGTTTTTTTTGGGGGGAGGGTTCTTCCCAGTGTATAAATAGCTAAAAATCAGTTTCAAAAACTTGTGCTTAAAGGGTTAACTGGCTGTTAAATTGACCATTAAATATTTTATTTCCATCTGTTAGGATTCTAATGTGACTCCTCCACCACCTGAGGCTATAGAAGAGGCAGATGCACCACCTACTCCAGCAGCAACACCTACACAAGCTGAGGCTGAAGAAGAGATGGATGCACCACCTACTCCAGCAGCAACACCTACACAAGCTGAGGCTGAAGAAGAGATGGATGCACCACCTACTCCAGTGGCAACAGAGGGTGTACCATCAGCTGTACAAGAGAGTACAGAGGAAACCGTTACAGTCACATCAGGTTTGACATTCTGCTTTATCACAGAATGATTATAATTTTTTTCTCAGAAAATTTCACCTTTATAATAATAATTTGTGATAACCAGAATTCAAAGTTTAAATAGATAAAAACAGGCCTCGAAATAAATAAAAAACCTTAATATTGCCACTTGCAAAATATTGGCAACTAGCTACATGTAATAAAATAGTCATCAGCCAGCAAATGTTAATAGTAGCTGATCGAGTTGGGGACTTACATTTTGCACAATCAGTCAATTTTAGTCACCAAACAATATTTTAGGCACATTGGCAACCATATTAATTGGTTGCAGTTCCGAGCCCTGTGAAAGTGAAAAAAAGTTTAATTATAAGACAGTGTTAAAAGGAATTATATTTTCTCAGAATTTTAAACATGATAGTGTTACATAAATTGTGTTAGTATTTCTTGTCATACTTTCTTATTTAAAACTAGCAGGGACCCACGGAACTTACATGAAATCAACAAATATGATATCGGTCGATATAGTAACATAGGCTAGCCGGCTGACCAACTCCTGACAGGTTGTGTACTGGAGCTTTTTAGGGTGTTGATGTTTTCAAAGTTGTATTTTCATTGATAAAAAAGGTAATAATATCTTACGGATCTCAGTTAATTTCTCAAACCGATGAACACAATTTTTAATATACCTGTTGTTGGAAAAGTGCCAAAACTGACGGTCACAGGCAGCTTGAGTCATGAATTCGTGTGACGAAAACAAATATGGTCACTGAAAGAGCATTGATCGAAGCAGGAAAACAGAATATAAACAATAATCAAAAGCCAAGTTATTTGAATGTCTGGTTGTAGTGAGTTTATGGTCTGAAGAGCCTACGATAATTATATAGTTGTTTTTTATATCTAAGAAAACAGGAAACTACAGAGAACAGACATGGACAAAATATCTTGCTCTTAGACACACCATAGAGTTGTAAGATAAAAAAATGAACAGCCTTTTCAACGGACAGCATTACTAACTGTGTTTGAATGTACCTAGTCTTACCTGACGTTTGGTCGTTTGACTTCGGCCGCTTCTCCTGGCGATAGGTTTTCCCTAAAACATTCCCTTAAACTCGATGGCTTAATTGCTCGCCCAGGTTTTCCCTAAAACAGATTCCCGTAAACTCGATGGCTTTCCTCAAATGCAACCAAGACCACTTTTCACATGATTCATCATCTTCGTTGGGATACCTGTGGCTGTCACTTTTTTGCACCATTTTCGGGCCTCTATATTAGGATATCGAGGGAGCCTGGGAAAGAGCGTTACACACACACTTAGCATATTATTATGTAAGATGATTATGCTCATAATTATATAAGAATAATTATTTTATAAGGAATTTAGGTAACATTTTCTTAAACCCCATTTACAAAAAAAGACAGCATGGCACCCCAAATCTTGGCAATGTGCCAATGATATTGAGGAATGGCTGACTCCTAACTTTGAACATGTAAACATAGCAGTCCCTTGTTAAGTAAGATATTGGTACCCTAAATTGTAGAGGTGCCGAAACTACCTCTCTGTGCCGAAATTTGGGGTGCTGTGCCATACATTTGTATATTTTTGCACATGTAAATGGGGTTTTATATCCCCAACTTTCTTAAGCCATAAACAAATTCATAAATTTTACACAATAATGCAGGTAAAAACTATAAACATCCATCTTTAACCAACAGAGGAGCCATCTGCTCCATTGCCTGCTCCACTTCCAGAAATCCCTGAAAGTGTTCCTTACATCTTGGTTGGTGGAGGGACTGCTTCGTTTGCTGCCTGTAGAGCCATAAGGAAAGGTGACCCCAAAGCAAAGGTAATTAAACAAGAAGTTCCAGTATAAAAGGGTTAGCCCCTCTTTTACTTATGTGGTCACTTTACTTAAAACAAGCATAGAACATAAGAGTATTCTCTGTAAACTAAAACTTTCTTCACAGAAGTACTGAAAAACGTTTTGGAGATTCATAGGTATAAAAATTGCAAGACAGTTTAGAAACACAGTCTTTAAAACTGACTTACTTAGTAACCCATAGCTTAAAGTGTATATGAATTTAAAATATTATTAATTTATTTTAATTATTACATTTTAGTCTTCCCTAAGTCATTTTGTGTCTAAGTCAGGACACATGCGTGACGTCAGTTGATTTGCACATTTATATTCATAAAAGTAAAAACATGGCCGACGGCAAGGTTTCTTTGAGAAAAAATATGACAGATGGCAAGGCCCTCTAGTAAGACATACATGTACTTGTAGTTAGAATGAAAATTAGACAAAAATGCACAGACTAAGTATGTTGTAGTATTTACAGAGACGAATATAGATTTGAAAATCAACTGACGGCACACATGTGATTAGCATATCTTTAACCGTATAAAAATTGTCGCACAATGTTCCTGACTTTGACACGAAAAAGAATCGTGTTTACGCTCTCTAGTTTTATTTTTAATTGCATTAACTTGTCAATAAGGATGGAGGATAGGTGCCATTTGCAATACAAGTACTAGCAACAGGCAAGCAATGCACAACTAAGGAGGGAACCATGGCAACCAAGCCACGGGTCAACCCCTGGCACCTGTCACACTGGATTACAGTGGAAAAAGATACTTACCTAGCTAGGTCTTAGACCTTCCATAGTAGGGACGGGTGGGTGGGGCAATCCGGCAAGCAAATGCGAAGCAAGCAAGCTAAAACTGGGCATGAGGGCAAACTATGCACGTTTGACAACCTCATTGCACATGCACCAAATGAGCACTGTCCGCTGGCCAACGGGAATACCTATTTCAAAGCGATCCCAAAATAACTCACCATGGGGGCAAATTCATCACACAAGATGACCCCATTAAGCACTTAGCAAGCTAGAACTGAGCACAAGGGCAAACTCGTCACATTTGACGACCTCGTTGATCATGCACCAAATGAGTGCTGGCCAATGCATGCAATTATGAGAACAATATGCTGGCCAATCTCCCAGTTAACTATGATTATTAAATCTCATTTAACTTGTCAATAAGGATGGAGGGTAGGTGCCATTTGCAATGCAAGTACTAGCAACAGGCAAGCAATGTGCAACTAAGGAGGGAACCATGGCAACCAAGCCACGGGTCAACCCCCATCACACCCATAGCCACAGAAACTGCAAAGTTGTGCTTGGAGATGGAGGACCCGTGGCAGGGAGGCCATGAGGGCAACCCTCCAAACTGGACTCCAAGCACTAAAGACACAACCGCCCTCTAATCTTGGCTAACTAATGGACTTACCAGTTAAGCAATTTTTTTAGCAGCACTTGCTATAACTAATCTTGGTGTTTGAATGTACTGCTTGTAGCAATCACTCTTCCAACGGCCCATCACTTGGATGAGGTGATCTGGGATGCCTGCCCTCGCTGCCAATTGGTAGCTGCCCCAATCCTGAAACTATGACTTGAGTAACTGGCACTGCCAGGAATTCCTGCTGAGCTGACACCATGAGGTGACCAAATCACGTGTCAAGGGTTGACCATCCACTAACAGGAACAGTGCCCCAGGTTGATCTCCTCTGAATGCTAAATATTTTACCATAGCTTGGACTGCACACATGGGAAGGATACCTTGACCAATGAAAATAGGGCATCCCTGAGGAAAGGGGTCAGTTTTTGAAGCTTTAATGCAAACTTGGAGGCATGAAGGATTAATGCAAGAACCAACTGCAACATCTGCAGCAGCTACAATGTACTATCAAATGAATAGTTGGGTTAAAAGCCGATAAGCTTGACACTGTAAATTCTGCCGACCTAAAAAAACTGAAATAATTTTATGCCAAAGTACATGCAGCCCAAAACAAAATGACTTAGGGAAGACTAACATTTATTAAAATATATTTTTAATTCATACATGTATATACACTTTAAAATGTTCAAGAGTCTGTCAGCCATCATGCTTAGAATGTATACAAAATTTAGCACATGTATGTTATGAAATTTTGAGTTTAAAATTGTACAAACAGTAGTGATATGATTTAATTAGCGTTGTTTTCATTTGTTTCAGAATACATAATTATATTATATGTACAAATGTAGCTATACCCCACAAAATTAATCAAAATGATCAACAGAGTCTTTAATAGAGATAATATAATAATATATTTTACTGGATCAAATTAATTTGCATAAAAAAACAGCTTTATTTGAACACAAGTTTTGATCTTTAGGTTCTTATCATTAGCGAGGAAGAATACCCTCCATACATGAGACCTCCCCTGTCAAAGGAACTGTGGTACAGTGATGATGAAGGTGTGGCCAACTTAAGGTTTAAACAGTGGAATGGAAAAGAAAGAAGGTAGATGCATGTACAGGTTTAAACTTTTTTCATGATTTGGTAATAAAAACTTTTTATGTGAAGAAAGAAACTCACAAACATATCAATGAAAGTTTATTGTGAATGTACAATGTTTGTTTGTTATAATTAAATATATTGTATGTTGCTGCTATCCTTAGTTGAATGTATGTTGCATGCATGTTCTATAAGTTGAACTCCCTGATGCATATTCAATTATTATGCCATAGTATATTCTTCGAACCAGATGCATTTTATTGCTCACCTTGGGAACTCCCTACAAAGGAAGATGGTGGAATAGCATTGCTGAAAGGAAGAAAGGTAGCCTTTTGTTACAATTAATCGAATTTAAAGAACAGAGTCAAGGGCACTTTCCATTTATCCAGCTGCCAGTTTGAACTGCAGGGTGTGGACTGGTTCTAGTTTTTACAGAAGGAAAGGTAAGGCAGTGGCGATGAACAGACAGCAGCATAATTATTGTGTTCTTTGTGGGATAGAACTGGTAGTTATGTGACAACAGTTCTATGTGAGTAAGACCAGCCTGTCCCAAACCAGTTTTCTGAACTAACCATGACAATCACTGTAGCTTAACATTATAGGTGCCTCATCTAGTTTTTTCCCCTCAAAGATTGTAAATCTGAAAAAAATTAATTTAAAATAATCTGAAGCGAAATGCTGAGGCCCTAACACATTCCATTTAAAGGTGCTGTGTCACGATACTGCGCATGTGTGAACATCTGATGATTTTTTAATCATGTTCTAGCCCGGAACGAAATTCTCAGAGTGGTGAAATATTGATTTTTAAATCGACTTCCATCAGTATTCTTTTTGAACTCATCCTAATACCTCCTTTGGTCATTTATGGAAATCTAAGATGTGCTTAAATACGTTTTAGTTATTTGTTAATTCAAAATTAGTCGTTACAGACTGCAACACAACTAAAACAAAAAAGCATAAGTGATGCTTACTGGCGGGGAAGACCACCACTGAGTACTCTGAATACAGCAGCCAAAAAACGCAAGAAATTGGAAGCTTTTTCAATGGCATTCCAACCAGAAGCGAAGAGGGTTTGGATGTCCAGTAGAGTTAACAAAACACATGGCAACTTTTCAAGTCATATTATAAATGATATGGCAGTTTTCAACAACAATATAATTATATCTACGGCTTAGAAACGAGGCTGAAATTATATGAACCGACCAGAGTGCAAAGACTGTATGAAAGGTTAGATAAAACCTTTCTTTGCTGGCAAAACAACCTCATGAACTCAAACACGATAGCCCATGAGCAATCAACATACATATGAAGCTATAGAAGTTTATATTATCGACTACATGAGATTCAAACATCGAACTGCCATGAAACCGCTTGTCAGTTTACGCACTTTCGTGACAAGTGAACTTTCTACTTTCGACACACGGTCGCTAAACTGTACGAAATCTCCAAGAATAAATCCCTAATATCCAAACTAATGGAGAATACTGAAAGAGGAAATCCTTGTGACCAATCAACATACATATGAAGCTACAGAATTAAATATTGAATACATGAGAACCCATAGAGCAAACTGATAATAATGAACGTGCTATTATTTCACGGACATTTGCGACTACTGAACTCACGCTACAGCATACTTGAAATACTGCATGAACTCGCCTGTTTAAAAATTTCCTGATGCCGAAAGGACCATAACATCTTAAACAAGATATCCTTCTGACCAATCAACACACACATTAAGCTGTGAAAGTATGTTTCCATTCCATAACAGCCAATAGTGCAAACTAGTAAACAGCCAACTAGTGATTATAAACCTTGCATACTTCCGTGAGTACTGAACTTTCTAGCATCAAATGTATGTGTTACGTTTACAAACTTTAAGACAAGAAATCTTCCATAGAATGTTCTATGTTTTTTTTACAGCAAAGAACTGTGTTATTAAACATGTAGAAATAAAACAATGGTGCCATTTGGAGAATTATTTCATGTCAAAAGTGCATAACAAAGAAATGTATATATACGGACATGAGCAGCTTGTTTCACTTTGGTCAAATTCGGACTGTTTACGACTGGAAACAGCACAAAATACAAGCAAGTAATGAAATACAGATACCATTCTTTACTCAATGCTGTTTACCTTGGATGTAGGAAGAATAAAATCCTTGTAAATCTCGCCATATACTGTGCAAAACCACAATCTGTGAATCACGGCTATCACCCAAACAGTGTGGCATTTCTGGCAATTTATTTTGATTCATTCAGATTCTCATTGGATGTTACACAATACAGCTGTCAATTCAACGTCTGAAGACTGTGACATGCGCAGTACCGTGACACAGCACCTTTAAGAACTGCATGGCCAATCAGACCTGGCAGTTGGTTCATGTAAATAGAAAGTGCCCTTAGTTGACTCATGCTATATAATTTATGGAGAGTAGCCTATATTCTTTGTACAATATTGGAAGTTCCTGTAGATAAAGGAAATTTGATCTTCCAATTATATCTGTTGGAAATTTGTGAACATTTTATCTTTGTTTAAATACAAGATAATATCATTCACTCTTTTCACATGGTGACCATCTTGGATTCAAAACAAGGCAATCCTTTGTTTTTGCTAGGTTAGCCTCACACTGAGGGCTACATGTAGCTACATGTAGCTACATGTAGCTATCAGAACGAGTTTAGCCCAGTAAAAACAAAGGTGAAATGAGTGAATTAAGGACACTATCTAATATGACCCTGGCCCATACTTACAGTCTCAATAGAGGTAATACTGTAATAGTATAAAGCAAGAAGTTAGTAGCTCTTCATTTTGTCAGCGATAACTGTGAAATTGTTTACCTTAAATTTGTCAAGGTTGTGGCTCTAAACACAAAAGAGAAAAAAGTTCTGCTTGAAGACGGCAAGGAGATTAGTTACGACAAACTGCTGCTTGCTCCAGGTGAGTTAACAAGTGTAATAATATTTACTTTTTACAGCACAAAGTTAAATACATATTTTAGGTGGCACAAACCACATTTGGTCACCAGATTAAAGGAAGTAATTTTGCTTTTAGGTGGTGCTCCGAGAAATCTCCCTATTTTTGAAAAATCTAGTGCTGAAATACAGAAAAAAGTCACACTATTCAGAAAGGTAGGACACTGCATTTGTGATACAGGTAGACTCTATAAAGGCCTTGTGGCATGCTATAGTTTTGCCCTTTTTGACAAAACAATGGCACACTAAATAAAATAATTATAGACTGACTATATACCTCTTTGCTCAAGTATGCACTGCTCTTTTTTGCTAAATTAATGTCTATACTTCTCTTGCATTTACCTACTGTTTGTTTACAACTGTTAGGCTATTGACTTTCAAGAGCTTGAAAAAATTACCAAAGATGCCAAGTCAATAGCCGTAATAGGAGGTGGATTTTTAGGCAGTGAGTTAGCTTGTGCACTTGGCCACAAAGGTAAGATACTTAAGACATGTCATAGATATTACTGTAGTAAGTAACTAGCGTGAATACATGAGGCGAAAACATGTTCTAATTAGGTATCAAATGTAACTTGATTCGTCGTAAAACTTTTGAAGTTTGAAGGCATGGTAAACTAACTTTTGTGCCCCAAATACGAAGTTATTCTCTTTAGGGCTCAAAAAATCTCATGCCCAACAGTCCGGGACTAGTAGATTTTCACATTGGGTAATAACTTTTTGTCGGTCACAGCTTGCCTGATGGGCAAGTTTGCTAGAAGTTGTCATTATTTTAATCATTTGGGCTAGTTCAAAATTGCCTTGGGCAAGTAAAACATTTTCATTGTTCTCCACCTCTAGCCTACTGACCACCCACCTCTAGCCTACTGACCACCCACCTCTAGCCTACTGACCACCCACCTCTAGCCAACTCACCACCCACCTCTAGCCTACTGACCACCCACCTCTAGCCTACTGACCACCCACCTCTAGCCTACTGACCACCCACCTCTAGCCTGTTCACAGGCTCTAGATACTGGGAAAAATGATGAAAATAAAACGTGGCGAAAACAAAATGGCGGACGGAAAGAAGAGAAGAGTTCCTAAGGAGAGGAATCGCTCACTTAATTAATTCATGAAATGACCATATAAACTAACATAAATTAGCAGTGGTTTTAAAATGTACAATTTTGACAGCATTTGAGCGACGATGGTTGTTTAGTGTAGTGGTTGCGACGTTTGCCTTACAAGTAGTCGGCAGCGAGGTTCGAGTTCCAGAAAATCTCTCAAATTTTTTTTACCTCACCATTTTCTTCAGATTTTTTTCTTGAGAACCCTAGCTCTAGGTGGGTAAGATCTTGTTTACTGACCGGTTAGGTTTTTTTTATTTTTCAGGGTAGGATTTTAGTTAGTTTATATTGTCATTTCATGAATAAATTAAGTGAGCGATTCCTCTCCTTAGGAGCTCGTGGGGAGAGGGGGAGGGAAAGAGAGCCTGTGGACATTCTTTTCTGAAACCTCTTCCACCCACTTGTCAAGCTGTCACTGAATTGCGGTTTCAAGCTGTCTATCAAATTCCAGTTTACAGCGCAGGATGGGATGTAAACATACCGTGGCATGTCAAAGCGGACCTATAGCTATATAATTTGCCTGTTCACAGGCTCTTGATACTGGGGAAAAAAGACGCACAGTTTAAAGCCCTCCACCCTCAAAAACACATACAACTTGTGGGTGTGGCTCGCTCTCAAGCTGAGCCCTGCGGAAATACCCGAGTTGCTTGAGAATGCAAGACCGAGATGTTTTCACCTCACATGTTCATCCGTAGATGCAAACGACAGAGTACCATGCTGGGAGATACAGCTATTTCAAAAAAGTTGTCCAAGTCAAATGACAAGCAACATTCCCAGACCAAAATGGATTCTGGTTATAACTGTCAAGCTGTGCAAAATAAACAAACTAGAGCGTAATTCGGAAAATCGATTTGCAGGAGACTATTAATTTTGACCCAAAATAACATGAATTCACCAGACTTTCAGCTACAAACACGATCAATTTCGGTCTGGGAATTTTTTACAAATAAAAACAATTTATGTAAAGGTCTAAAATTGGAATAAAATCAAGCAAAGATTCGATCATAATAAGTTTAAAATAGTTAAAATCGATCGGCGAAGAAGACTATAATAAGAATAATACTATTATACATTAAGGCGATGAGTACACAAATATTTGGAAAATGTCATTCATAAAATCTCTTAAAACGTTTATTTAAAGACCGCCAGCGAATTTGAAACTGTTTTAAGTTTTCCTGAGAAATACAGTAATAAAAATATCGGCAGTAAATGTAGTTGTATCACTTACAGTTGTACTAGTGTGCCTTATTCTACTGGAGTACTTTTGTTGATCTTTACAGCAAAGAAAGGTGGGCTAGCTGTCACACAGTTATTTCCAGAAAGTGGTAAGGTTTGTTGAAATATGATGATAGACCAGTTCGCGTTTACTAGATTCCGACATTTTGAAAGGACGCGAAATACAGTGCTTTTATGGGAATCCGATGCGAAATTATTTCCGAAAAATCAAATTTCTGAACTATTCACTGTCTGCAAACTAGAGATACCAGGTAAAAGATTAACTGATCAAAATTTGGGGGATGTAGCTGTGCTGGGAAGCTTGCAATCGTGTTTTCAGTTTTCCATACATTTGTCCGTAAATTTTCCCACGGACTTTGACTCGTCGTTACAGACAAATATATGGCAAACTGAAAACACGATTGCACGCTTCCCATCACAGCTACATCCCCCAAATTTTGATCAGTTAATCTTTTACCTGGTTTCTTAAGTTTGCAGGCAGTCAATATTTTAGAAGTTCGATTTTCCGGAACTTATTTGGCATCGGATTCCCATACAAACACTGTATTTCGCGCCATGTTTGCACCCCTTTCAAAATGTCGGCTACTTAATGTAAAACTTAAAGCCAGAGTTGTAGTTTATGGCAGAAAAAGAACGGCTACTTTTCATAGTTGTCCAGTAACTTAATGAGAGCCCTGAATATGTAAGAAGCATAATCTGAAATGTGGAATCATTTGAAGACATGCATTTTGGATGGTTGCGTTCAACAGCTAGAGTGCAAGATCTATATAACAATTAATTATTAGACTACGAACTTGAACTTTCCATCTGCTGATAATTGGCGAAGGGATGACGTAGCTCGGAGTCGAATATCAGCCATATAAACTTTTGAGTATTCAGAAGTACTTGTGTTATTAGAAAATACCGGCTTATACGCGGATACAAGCATACATATCGTATTTTATCACGAACAATCGCCCCAGGCCCCTCCTTCACAATCCAAAATGGCGGACCTCGGACTCGTGCGTGTTTAGTTTCGCCAGAAAATCTCGATTTCTCTTGCGCTTAAAGGAATGATGTTCCTTGAAAATTTTCTCAGTTAATGGGGGAATAAAAGAAGAAGGATTCTGGAGTGATTTAAAGATAGAAAGGTTAAAATATACACAACAGGTTAATACACACGCAAGCAATGACAATAAAAGTTGTAACCATATTCGATGTTGCGATAGAAGCAGTCGGAATGACATCAATTGACCAGCATTAATGAACCTTATAACTTTTTTCACCAAAAAGGCATCAAACTTTGTGGTGCTGCCTATTCGCGTGTATTTACGGTAGTTATCCAATGCTAGACTGAAACAAGAACACTTTTTTGCATTTTGATGAATAGCATGGCCACCATTTTTTTGTTTTTGAAAACTAGCTTTTTGGCTCCTCAGTATCTATTTAACAATTAGACTGTGAGCTCGAAGTTTCTATTACACAAATAGTGTGTCCGTCGAGGAACTATCGGCTGATAGTTTCCCTTGGAAATTTGATGTTCTTAAAACTAGCATTTGTTATTTGTTTTAAGAACATCAAATTTCCGCGGGCAACTATCAGCCGATAGTTCCTCGACGGACGCAGTCTATTTGTATAATAGTTCCGAGCCGGACACAGTCTATTTGTATATTAGTATAAACCAACTAGTGGACTATTACAAATCCTGCATTCTGATTGGCTACGCTACTATAGGTCTATTTGTGATAGCCCACATGGCAGAGAAAAACCGCACGCATTTTCACGACATAATAACATTTTTTCAACTTCAATTTGTTTCTTTCTATTATTTCTACTGTCCGACTAGTTAGTTCATTACTAAAACAATTAGACCTCTCGCCCTCATGGGCTACGAGTTAAATAGCCCATTCGGCTGCGCCTCATGGGCTATTGACTCGTAGCCCATTCGGGCTGCGGGTCTAATTGTTAAATAGTTCCGAGACAAACACAGTCTATTTGTCGTTATTGTTCATCACAAAATTGTCTTCCGCTCTCAGCGGGCACTGTCGCCTGATAGTTGCATCTGCGGACGACAACTATCACGTCACGTGATCGCTTTTAGCCAATGAGCACGCGCCAAAATTTTGTGGTGAACTATAACGCCTGATAGTTTGCATCCACGGACGACAACTATCACGTCACATGATCGATTTTAGCCAATGAGTGTGTGCCAACATTTTGTGGTGAATTATAACGGCTGATAGTTGACGAAGAGCGTTAGGTCCGAGATCAGCCATAGAAACTGAGAGCAAGTAGTTTAATTGTTTTAGTAGAAACCAACTAGTTAAGGGGCTCTGTCATGAGATGCGCATGAACAGGTTTCAAGCAATTTAATGATATGCATAACACTTGAAAAATTGTAATGAGTTTCAGTTCCTTGCGATCGCGATACAACGACAGTTATATTATAATGCAAACAGGCTCTTGCTCGAAGGCATTCAGTTAGAAAAACATCTTTGTATTGTTATCACTGCTGCAATAGAGATTCAGGCTGAAGAGAGACACATTCTCGCGAGTTTCAGTGACCGGTTGTCGAATTTATCGTATTTTACCGTAAACTACATTTCTAGGTATGCGAGTTGTGCTTTCTCGATGAGAACCTATAAAATGTACTCATCTATTCTCTCTCCAACTTTCAGGGAGATAAAATTACTTATAAATGCAAGAGTTCTTGTAGTCAGAAACGTATTAAAGGGGACGAATGCAAGCAGGAATGAACAACCGAAGCGTAAATTATTTCACTGGCTCCGAAACCCGGGCACTATAAACACGAAACTCGCATCTCAAAAGCGGTATTTGAAATCGTTTCAGGCTTCGTAAATGTTCCAGACAAGGACTATACTCTTGTGAGCTTTCTTGACACGTTCTCCAGTGTTCTTTCAGGCTCTTCAAAATCTTTCTGCGGCCAGATTTGTTTTCTTCGTCCATCACGGCCAGTTGGCAGTTCAGCCGCCATCGAAGCTCGAAGTTCTTGTCGATGCCATCCCAAAATCTCATTACAACTACATCTGAATACGAACATTTCTGGTAAATATAAAACTTGAACAACTAAATATGAAAGATAAACTACTATATACTAAAATGAGAGATGGCTGCGATGTAGAAAGCGTTGGCGAACGATTTCAAGTTTTGGGCGGCTTAGTAACCGGGCCTGCTACGACTTAGTTGGCAACCATAGTTTTGCTTTTGAAAACCGGCTTTTTCGGTAAGTAGCCAGCATAGCCAATCAGATTGCAGGATTCGGTTTCTACTAACAGCTGATAGTTTGCAAGGAGCAAAACCCTGTTCTTAACCAGAATAGTACAGCAGTGCAGATTATTAGAGAATGCACATTATTTCTTACAAGCGTTTTTTTCTGCAATGCTTAGGAAACATGGGAAAAGTTCTGCCAAAATACCTTAGTGACTGGACAACAAACAAAGTTCGCAGAGGTAAGTCAATGATTTCTCTGTTTTTTGGGGTCTAAATTATCCCTTTGTTAAGGAGACTATACAGGGTCAGGGAAAATAGTTTTTTCCAAGGTCAGGGAATTTAGGATTGGGTCATGGAAATCCGAAATTTCGATGAAATGACAGTGAAAAGTCAGGGAATTTTTATGATCAGGCTTCACATACTTATTTGTTCTGTATAATAAAACACTTGTAGGATTCCTCCTCGACCAATATGGAAAATATTGCCCAATATTGAAGTCTCAACCACATTGGGCTTGGATGAATCCAGTAGGTGTACAATGTAAACACGAGCTTGATTTGTTCTTGTACAGAGGGAGTGCACGTCATACCAGACGTAACGTTAAGTAGTGTGTCTCTAGATGGTGACCAGGTAGCACTCTCCCTGAGTAATGGTGAAAAGGTGAGACCACCAATCCACAGAAACAGATGGCGCTTGTATTTTACCTACAATCCTTTGCGCGCGAAAACCTTTAAATTCGTTATAGAATCGCGATAGAGAGGTGTTAAATCTTACAAATAAACCAGCACAAGTGTTGTTGTTAATGACACTGTCAATTAAGAGACGTGAGGATTTCAACGTGTTATTTTGATTGTGTTAGGTTCGCAAAGGATTGTGGTCAAATGTACTCCCGCCTTTTTTCCGTATCGTGAATTAATGACTATCAGTCGTCAGTAACGACATAATTGAATTGTATATATTCTGAAATATATCTCAATAGTATTATCGTGCACAGAGTATTATTATATAATGCTGCCATTCTGGATTGTTTAATACTGCATTTTAGGTCAATGCTGATCACTTGATTGTCGCTGTGGGCCTGAGCCCTAATGTAGAGCTCGCACGGACTGCTGGTCTAGAGGTTGACCCTACGTTAGGAGGGTTCCATGTCAACTCTGAACTGGAAGCGAGGTCTAATGTGTGGGTGGTGAGTATTGACATTTCATTCATGACTATGCAGGAATCTTAGACGAAATCACGTATATTTGGTAAATGAGAAAAGATAAGAAATATTCCAGAGGTTTTTTGGTGTATGAGGTTAATTTATTCCCTAGGATTTTATTTCTGGAGAGAGTTTGACTTCCAAAAATAATAATATGGATTGACTATATATTCCACCTCACAGTGACCCTCTCATCCTGTTCAAAATAATACCTAAAACCCAAGTTGATAGAAAGAGCGGTTTTGAGTGTCACAAAACCAAAACCAGTGAGCCAATCGCAGGAGCAAGTAAAACATAAATGAACCAATCACGAACTGAAGTAATTCAACCAATCACGAGGCAAAGTAAACGCAATCATGGATGACTAGCCAATCAAATTCGACACCTAATTGAAAATCGCTCTAACGTAATCCGTAATACAAACAGTCGAATCATCAGTTTTAAATGTGTTGTATCAGACAGCGCTGAATAACTAATCTCCGCCCAGACCATTTACTGAATAACGTGACGCGCAGGGACTCGGGAAGACTGCAGCGTATACAAAAATGGCGGAAATATCAAAATTTAGCAAGTACATTCAAGTTTTCTGCGAGGAATAAGAGTTTTGCTGGAAGCGTAATAATCAAATACTCAGACCGTTTCCTCCAGAAACTGAGAAACAACATCTGTTTTGCCCACTGGGATAAAATTGTCTTCAAACACGAGAGATTGACCGGATAGTGTTTTCGGTAAAATTTTCGCCGATTTACGCATGCATCAGCTCGCGCATGCGCGCTAGTTATTCAGCGCTGTCGTTGTGACAGATGAGTTTATGTTCTGTTCTAAAAACTGTCGTAGCCCCAGCTCCATACTGGAAGAAGAATGTTTGATGGAGAGAGATTGAGATTCTCAGTTCCAGTTGTTTTAACATTAAGCTTTAAACGGATTGGTGTATTTTACTCTCAGTGCTAACCTGTATTTTTCACGATTGGTAAGTGCCTTATATAAATACCCAGGTGCCTCCCGGTTAGCTCAGTAGTTAAGCTCCGGTTTGTCGTGCGGGAGGTCGTGGGTTCAAACCCCGGTCGGACCAACACTCGGGGTCTTAAAATAACTGAGTTGAAGGTGCTGCCTTTGTGAAACAATCTCGTTCTCGAAATGGAAATGGTAAGACCTTCACGTCTTCTCGGATAAGGACGTAAACACGTAGAGTCCACTTCGGGAACGGGTTACCGACGTTAAATAAAGTTGCTCAGTTTACTTTACTTTATTGGCTTCTCGTGTATAAAAGTAGCGCATACTTAACACTTCTTAAAAAGTTGGGAATGACCTCATTAGAAAATTAAACAGGAGAATCCAGCTTATGGTGATAATTGTATTTCAATGCCTAACTGGCAGATACCCTGACTATCTCAGAGCGAGATTCAAAAGAAGAAGTGAAAAGCTACCGGTAGGCTTGAGGGGAGCATATAAACTCATAGTACCACGTGTAAATACAACCACCTTTGGGATACACTCATTCACTTTCTCTGCCACTAAATTCTGGAACTCCCTACATGATAACATGCATAAGTCTGCAGCTAATGTATATAATATATTTAGACGTATGATTGTTGTACTTTCTGTAATAATCAATCATTGTAATTACACTAATTAGCATTTTGAATACCTGTTTAAGAGCAGCAATAGATATTGTTATTTAATATATATTTGCTGGCATGTTTTATTGGCTAAATTTACTTAGAACATCGTGCGACTTCGGGACATTGTGAAACATTGTGCAGACTGGCGCCAAATAAGACGCAATTTTGGACCCTGTGATAATAGGTGCCTACCATATTTAGGCAGGAGACGCTGCGTGTTTCTATGACCCGAATCTCGGCAGACGACGCGTGGAGCACCATGATCACGCTGTGGTCAGCGGCAGATTGGCTGGGAAGAACATGACAGGCGCAGGAAAGCCCTACTGGCATCAGTCAATGTTCTGGTAAAGTAAACCAGTTAGACATGAGGTGATAAGTTGATTATGAGCGTTTCTGTGCAAATGTGTGTGTAATTTAATATATTGGCAGGGTGACAATGTCATGCCACACACATTTCAGATTCAGATTTGTTTTTATTTTCGGGTTGGTCAAAGCTTATTCTCCCTTATGTAATCAGGCAAGCGCTTCGCCTCTCAACTCTCTGCACGGCTCGGGCGGTTTCAATTCCCGATCGCGGCGCCATATCAGTGTGAGTTGACTTTGTTGGTATCTCACCCTTACTCCGAGGGTTTTTCTCCGAGTTCTCCAGTTTGCCTCCCTCTACAAAATCCAACATGCTGAATTCCAATTCGATCTGTGGATTAGCCGAGTCCTGACTTTGATCAGCCGCTATGGTTGTTTCGGGTCCGTTAAACATTCAGAGATGTAACTACTGTTGTTCTGGTGTCTTTTGTTCTTCATGACAGGAGTGATCTCGGCCCTGATGTTGGGTACGAGGCTATTGGTCTGGTAGATTCCAGTCTCCCTACCGTGGGGGTCTGGGCCAAGGCTACCGAGGCAGACACACCCAGAGCTGTCGTAGAAGCAACCGGAGAGAGTCTGCGGTCTGAAACAGAGCAGGTAAGTAAGCAGAAGGGCATCGGAGTCCGGTAGGGAGCTAGGGTGGCGCAGTGGTTAGCGATCGATTCCCGAATGTGTTGCCATGTTTCAGTGAGTTTGTTGGTTCCAAGATTTTTTCGGGTTCTTTAGTTTTCTTCCCTTCTGAAAAAACAGCAACCTAAATTCCTATTCTACCCAGGAAAAAAACTCTGCCAGTGAATTTTTGACGGGACCTGGAACAACCATAGAAGCTTATCAAAGTTAGCCGGGGCCCAACTAGACCACAGATCGAATTAGAAGTTAGCGTATTGGTTTTCGTGGAGGGAGGAAAACCGGAGAACCTGGAGAAAAGCCCTCAGAGCAAGGGCGAGATACCAAAAAACTCCACTCATCGAATACTTTTAAGATAAGCCACTGGTTTGGCAGACGACGGTAATCCTGAGAACGTGGACTTCTTTCGTTGCTGTTATTGTTTGTGCTGAGTAATGAGACTTCCTATTACTGATGACTGATCATTTTCTTCAGGCGGCGGAAACGTTGACGGGTCCCAGCATAGTAGAGATCACGTTCCCCGATCCCGTACCAGCCCAGGAAGACAAGGAGAACTTCGGCAAGGGAGTGGTGTTCTACATGCAGGGCAAGAGGGTAGTTGGCGTCGTCATGTGGAATGTTTTCAACAGAATGCCCATAGCGAGAAAGGTATGTACTGGAACGCGTGCATCAGTGAACCGATATCACGCATCATTATGATCATGGTGTAGATCTTTCTATGTTGCTGCAGCTAAACTGTGGAACTCTCTTCCCGATTGTATTCGAAGTATTGATTCATTAACTAGGTTTAAATCAAGTTTTGAAGACCTTTCTTTTTATAGTAGCTATTAGCTAGCTAGTTGATACATTTTATATATTCGTGTAATTGTATTTCGATTAGGTATAATATGTAAGAGCATCGAGACTCTGTAGGATGCTCCTAATACGTTATTATTTTTATTATTATTAGCAGCAGCAGCAGCAGCTAGGAAGAGGAGGCACGACGACGCACTCGTCTTCTCTAGATTATTTCCAGCTGCTGCTTGCTTCTTACGGCGGTTAACATACCATAATCGACTCAGTTTTAGTTGATTATACCAGACAGTGTTGATCTTCCCCGCCGACGCAGAACTACACTAGTTTCTACAGGAAACTAGTTTGCCATCAGTGTATCTCAACATCGGTTAAGTTAAGAGCCATCTTTGCATTACTCAACGAAAAGGTTTCCATTGGAGGCACTTATTGCTTTGGTAATCATCTTTGTGCACTACTTACATTGACTGTGTTCAGTTACGAGTAAACGCTGGCTTTTTCAGAAGACCAAATCTGGTATTGTTTTTGTAGATCATCAAAGAGGGCAAATATTGGGAAGACCTTAACGAGCTCGCCAAGTTATTCAATATCCACGCCAAGGAATAAAGAAACAACAGGACCACAGACATAATAACAATGATGAACTAGCTTCTCGAACGACATTCATAGCCTGATAACTGAAACAGTGGCGACGATGAAGCTATAAGAAGAACATTTAAGCAGAGAAGACTGAAGCTGAAATTTGAATGGCAAACGTCTCGTTCTCATGCAGTTGGCCATTGAAAATTGAACATTTCAACGGGAAGGTGTTACATAACACTTTTTAGTCCATAATCGCTTCTCAAAAAGAGCGATTCACGTTCTCTAGACTTGTGTGCGAAAGAACGCTACCTTGAAAAATTACAAAATGATACCTTCCCGAAAAGGTGTGAAAAATAGAATATTGTTGATTGGTTTTATTGTACATTTTTGTGCCGGAATTTTAGAGGCACTATATAAAGGAAAACTGATTTCACCGCGTGAAAACCTCTCACTTTATAAATTTCAGTAAATTATTGTTCTAATAAAGAACTATTTTCCAGCTTGTTTGTGATCTTTTTGTCCTACCAAAGAAACTAAAGCACTTTTATAAAAGTTAAAGGCTGTTCTTTGTCTTTTATTAACCTATCTATGTATCTATTTATCTATTATATACTGCAGCAAACATGTCCTAGTTGAGTAATACGCCACAGGGGGAAGGTATCAGTCGAACATGCCGAACAACTAATGGAAGGAGAGGCGGAAAAACCTCAGCATCCGACGGAACAGCTATCCCGTTTGTTGACCCAAATTAAAGTCATGCTTAGGAGTTTATATTTTCTTGATAACATAAGAATCGCATGAAACTAGCTATATAGGGGGGAATGTAAGTCGTACCCTTCCAATTGATGGTGCATTTGGGGCATGGCACTCTTAAATATTGGTACGCGTGCCACAATTTTTTGGAAATCTAGGTATGTTGAGATCATGTGGAAAGGCAGTCTCGGACCGACTTGTTCGAGTGCTGTGCTCAAAACGCTGAGAGTTAATAAACCTCGCGTGCCTGCATGTAGTAGGCATGTTCTGTATAGATCGTGGATCCAAGATAGCGGTCGCAATATTATGTGTAAATACTCCCAAAATGAAGTGTCTATTCATCAACAAGGTATCGAAGCATGACTTGAAACTTTGGCAAATAATATGCTGACACCTTTCCAGTGATCGGACGAGTGGGAGCTGCAGTAGCGTGCGTTATACTAGAAAATACTTTACACTGACAAAGAAAATTTACTTCGGTAAATTAATGAGATACCCCGGCCCGTTATATATAGAAGATCCTCAACACAAATGCTTATACTTTTTTAAGGCATTTCAAACTACTCGAATTTCAGCAGGTGACAAAGCCCTTGAGAAGATCTCATCCATTCAGGCCATAACACCAAACCGAGGCTGACCTTTGTCTCGGCGCACGAAAAGAGAATAAAGTAAAATGAACTTTATGTTATGGTAATGTATTGATGAGAAACGCACTAACAAGAGACAACTTGTCACTAATAGTGAAGGCTTCATATTTGAGATTCATAACCTAATAATCCTACACAAATACGTAAGAAAAGGAAGCTGAAAGGACATCTGAAGATGAGTTCGACATTTGTTGGGCTTCTGAGTAATCTGATAGCTACGGGGGACTTAAAATCTTTACACGAGCGACTCGTAACGCTCTTTGACGAGAGTTACCGGTACACATGCGACGAGAGCACAGCTGTTTGTTGTGATATCATTGAAGAACATGCCAGGATCCAAGCCAAGTTATTTCGCCTTCTACGCCTCTGTTGCGAGGAGGGTGGCACTTACGGTGGAACGGGGCCACTCCGGAACAAGCTACTACCCTTACTGTGCAGCGGGCAAATCGTGGTCCAAGGGGGATCGGAAGAAGGGAAGTTAATACGGGAGAAATATGAACGCACCGTAACGAGGCTAGAGGAAGACTTGAAAACAGCGCAGAGAGAAGTAGGAGAGTTGCGCGTGAAGTAAGTGTGGCAGAAATTTAATCGATAAAATATAATTTCACTTTACTATACTTTTCTATCCATCTATCACACTTCGATCGAAAAAAGCGAATGTGTAGAGAATGTACGTTAATGGTATTTAATCGCTAAATTTGGCAATGGCTTGAGACACAACTGCAACAAACTTTGGTAGAACCCAATTCTTCATCTGTGAACCAGGAAGGAATATACGGCTTTACTTCAATTTTCTCTGATATATTCTAGAAGAAATATAATCGGACCTCAAATATTTGGTTTTCTACACTTTTTTCTATTCCGACACTTAACCAAATTAGTTGCTGTCGGATCGTTTCTCGGCAGTCGGGAACTTTTCTTTAGATATCCTTCAATAAATAAACACCGCTATTCTACTCGCATGATTGCTAAAATTTTAATTTGGCTTCAGTATCTTGGTAGAGACTAATTAGCATTTCCCCAGCCAGCTTTATTTGTGCATGGTTTTATTGGAAGCTCATAAATAGTAATCTCGCTATCGCCGCAAATTTCTCAAACTTCGTAAACCGTTAATAAACTTACTGTTTGACAGGCTTTCAGAAAGCGACACCGACGTAAAGAATATAAGAAAACAACTAAAGGAAAGCTTCAGAACTGACAGGCATGTCGGCGAACTGGAAAAGAGGTGATGGTTCAAAAGTAATAACCTATGTAGGTGTTATAGAGAGAGAAAAGTCAAGTGTGGGGTGGTATCCAAGTTTGGGACGCGTAGAATACATTTAACTTTGAGTTGTTAGTGTTTACGAGTGTTTATATCATAATGACCGTTACCAAAATACCTTTTAAATTAATTCTTTAATTTCTCTTCCGCTTCAAGTAAACAAACCCAAGCACAATCAGTATGCTAACGACTTTTTCTCGCTCACACAAGACAGACTCCTTTGTCGTGACAAAAACTAATAATACAACCAAATCGGTGTTCAACATACTTCACTGTCTGAACTCCAGTAGCCGCCTAAAAGTTAATCTGATAGCAAACAAAGATTAAAGAAAAGCAAATACTACTAAACTGGGATTGAGAGTGTGAGCTGATTCCAATAACTGGGTAACGTAGTTGTTTTCTATTAAATAGGCTTACAAATGCGACTCTAGATCTAGAGGCTAACGAAATGGAGATGAAGCAAGTGAAGGAAGAAACGGAACAACTGAAAAGAGAGAACTCGAATCTTCACTCGCGGTAAGCTGAATAGCTGTTTGACGGCTTGGTTCCGAGTTACGGAGTCTTGAAGCTTGGCACTTATTGTCTGTAGTGTTTACTGTTTCCCGGGGCGATAGAACAAGAGAGGCGTGTGATAATATATTGTAATATACTCAACACCTGGGTTGTTAATAAGGACCACTGAACACGTGGAGTGCATAATACATAATGAACGCCCGCTTGATTGAATACCACTGTTTTGGAGTGAACATTTAACCTTTCACTGGGCAAACGAGGAGACTGTTACGGAAACATTTGATAATTTCAGTGTTTCCAAAACTGTTTCCGCATTTGCCTCCGCCTGCAACATTTATTACGAAAGCAAACTTTGCTTTCGAGAAGCAAAAACTTTTTTGAAATAAATTCAGAAACACCTTTTGCTTCCGAGATGAAGCCCACACACCAAACGTTTACCGTTTGCTTGTAGAAGCAACAACGTTGACTAGATTCCAGGACTGCGCTTCATATGTTGCGGACGCGAGGCAAACGAGGTTAAAATGTTTTTTGGTTTGCTGAGCCAGGAAACAAAACATTTTTTCTTGTTTCCCTCTCGTTTGCTCACCCAAGAAACATTATCATGAGTTTTAATTTACAATAACTGCTACATTGTATTACGGTAGTCGTTTAGTTCATAAGAATCTTCCTCAGTCACTTTCTGATTGATCATGACAGTAGTACAATTCTTAAAACCTCGAAGCAAAGCTATACACTTTTAGTTGATTTAATGATTATAAATGGCCGGGCTAAGTCAGGAACTTAGTCTGAGCAAGTAAGGTCAGTAGAAAAAATACCGCGGTTTTGATATACAGAATTTCTTGCCTCAGTTGAGAAAGCTTTCAAACCCAAACCAAAACTATCATTTAAGGAAAAGCATTTTTCTTGAAGTTCCAAAGCCTTTGATAGATCTAACTTACGCTCTGTCCCGGTAATACCTATAGCTAGAGACAACTATATTTCTATCAGCACATATTGAAATTAAACTAAAGAACACTTTAAAACTTGCACAGTTGTTTTTGGTGAACATTTTGGGCTACGAACACCATGCCGGAAGCATTTTAAGATTGCTAAAAAATAGTACTGGGTTTTTTGTACAGCACTTCTTGAGTCGTGACTCGACATCTTTTTTTAAAGCTTACAAAAACAGATTATTGACTGTGAACCAGCGGAGCCGGTGCGAATAGTGACGAAGCCGTTTGTGAATGGAGTACTTCCACTACATGCGCGAGCTGCCCGACTGACAGAAAGATTTGCCGAGCTGTACGGGAGTGAGAGACTTGAGGTGATGGACGCTTTACGAACTCTTAATGACAGAGATGACAATGAGAGGCTCGTATTCTGTATCGTTGAGGTAAGAAAGTTCTGTTATTTAGGGCTCCCGCCACACGAACGCAAGCATTTGAAAACGTATTCGTGTGAACGGGGCAGCATGTGTTTACATCACATGATCTGAATTGGGTGTCAACAGCGTTAGCCGATTACCTCTATTAAACTGGAAAGATTTGAAACGCAACTATATCCCCCTTCGCGTGGACGGTCAAGCGCTCAATCCCACAGTCCACTTTTTAAATTTTAAAATCCAAGATGGAGGACATGGACAGGTCGAAGTCACAAGGGATTTCACCCCCCCTTAGGGATCTCGCCCCCCCCCCCCCCCCCCCCCCCCTCAGTGAAAACAGACTAAGCTGGGGATTTCGCCCCCCCTCCAATTCTCTCGTACTAAAAGCAAGCTCGTTCGATGTTGCTTTAGCTAGAAACAGCTTTCGTGATCCAGTTGATGTCATGCATACTCGTACTCGTTCGCTGTATTCACTCGTTGGATATCGAGTCTTAACTTGCAATTGCAGTAATTCTAAATGGCGACGCTTTTGTGTGCTCTCTCAATCACTCTAGCCTTGCGGGACTTTAATGGTTTGGTTTTTAATACAGGCACAAGCACGACTTGATCAAAAGCCAATTAACAGCTCTTAGCCAAAAATAGTGTAACAGAAGAACGACAACATTTGTGGCTTGCTCTACAGATTTGTTCTAATAAGTCGAATATCCCAAAATCGCTAGAAATGCCTCAAACATTTGTTATCTAAAGAAATCCCGCCTCTTTGTTTTGGGCGCGCTTGGTTTTTAATACAGTCACAAGCACGACTTGTAAAATAGTGTAACAGATAAACAGCAACATTTTCGGCCTTCCTCTACAGATTTGTTCTAATAAGACGAATACCATTGCCTCTCTTTAGTATAGAAAACGAATAGAAGACTCCAAAGGCAAAGAATGTCAACAGCGCTAGCTTTGGTTTTAATGAAGCTGAAGCGGCGTGATTATTACGTTTTTCAAGCGCTGTAATATAGTCAACAATCGTATTTCAAGAGTTCACTTTAGTTTGGTTCCCAGTGGTTCGCAGTGAAGAGGACCGCGATCGATCAATCGTAAGTTCGTTTTATAGACGGTTTTATTGATCAAGTAATCAAGTGTTGCAACGTAACAGTCTTAACAGTGAACATTTATTAAAGTTCATGTTTACTCAGCAAATCGTTAGGAGGGGGGGGGGGGGCGAAATCCCTGAGGGGGGACCAGTGTGATGGGGGCGAGATCACTAGGGATCTCGCCCCGGGGGCGAAATCCCTGGGACACCTGTCCCAAACTTATCGGCCCGAGGGCCCAAATTTAAGAGTACCATGTCCAAAATGCTTGTCGTATAAATCGGGCTTTAGTTTGATTCATAAAGTATTGTTTTTATTAGAGTGCAAATGAACACTTTGGAGTAAAATTTTGAAATTCTTTATTAAATTGAATATGTCGGCATCTTAGGTCCCCATTTAAAACATTTCCTTAGGACAACCTGTCCTGTCCAAAGTCTGCACCTATTTCAATAAAGGTTGTCACGAAGTTAGTTTACAGGGCAGAATCAATATATAAGGACCAAGACCGATATGAATTGCGGTTATAACTGTGCAACTGTCTGTAACAGTATGTGGAACGGATAAACTATGATGTAATTCGAAAATGGATTCGACGGAGCCTTAAATATTTGGTTTACAATTTTTATCCCCAAAAACAAACGAATTCACCCGGCAAAACAATGCTACAACCACAATCTATTTTATGTTTCATGACCTACCGGCGTTCGGTGACGGCAATCTTTTTTAGTAGGTGTATAAAATATACTACTGACATCTCTTCACCATACCTATCTATATATATTTCTATGTATATATCTATAAAGGAAAAACCCATCTAGTAATAAGTGATAATTATAAAGTGAAAGAGAAAATGTTGTGCCCTGAGTGGGATTTGAACCCACGCCCTCGGCATACCAGTCAGCTTTCAGTGTTACCACTACAGATGCACACAGCGGTCAAACATCTGCGAATGCGTCAAAAGTCATGCAACAACAACATATTCCAAAACAAATTCGAAGCGAGCCGGCTGCCGTCACTGTTCACACACCCGTTTTCAAACCTTGATAACTTTTTTGGTAAATTACGAAAAAGTTTGGTAAACTCACAGTTTGAAGTTTGTTCAATTTCCCGTCGACTGTGAAAATAAAAAGCTTAACTTTCACGTATTTTTCTTAACTTTTTGGGGTGGAAGTTTACTGTAATACGTTTTAAGGTAAATTTTGCGCGGGAAATTCGCGCGGCCGCCCACCAGCCTGACCGTAATACACACGCGCAGACGTTTGACCGCTGTGTGCTACAGATGTATACGCCCCTCACTTCACCATCATGACCAACCACGCTGGCAACGCCGCCGATCGATGGAACGTAACCGCCGGTACTCCAGGCATTCCAAATCTCTTTTGGGGTCGAGAGGGGAAAGCTCGTATATAGTAAATAGTTTTTTCAGCCGCATCATTTAACAAATATAAGATGGTTCTCCATGGTCTTGAAAAACTGCGGATGTACTCGCGGAATAGCAGCTTTCAAAATCCCGAAAGTGCCGGCGTTATTTTGTTATATATATATAGGACATAGGGGAACCATCTTCTATTTGTTTTATAATATAAAACTCTATCTACGCTTGAAGAAATTCTCGAGTGTTCATTATTAGAAAATCAAGCACGCTGAGCAGCCATTGAAATCGCGCGTTCTTAGGATGCTTCCGTAATTTCTATTACTGATAATCCGGAATGAAGAGGTTTTTCTTTTCTTGTAGGAGTGCTTCATGGTCAGTAAGGGGGAGCAACGCAGGATGCGCAAGAAGGTTCTACATGCTTTACAGCCACCTAATGGCAGCCTGATGGACGCTCAACAGACCAATGATATCGTCGATAGCTACATGAGCAAGAACACACAGAACTACGACGTCGAGACTCTCATCCCGGTAAGACAACATCATGTGTTTGTCGTAACCGATTGACGATCGCAGCGCCATATGTGAGTTGAGTTTGTTGGTATTTCGCCCTTGCTCCGAGGGTTTTTCTCCGGTTTTCCTCCCTCCACAATAACCAACATGCTAAATTCCGATCAGTTCGATCTGTGGATTAGCCGGGTCCTTAATTACTTTGATCAGCCCCTATGGTTGTTTCAGGTCCTGTTAAAATTCTTCTAGCAAATCCTAATTCAAGAATAAACTTGCATCCCACTTCGTTTAATGAAACTAATATTTGCTATGTAGGAAATCATGAAAAGTCTTCATCGCAACGTGACTGTCGATCAACACATACCATACAACGAGAAGTTGCTTCTGCCCTTCATACGTCATTGCCTTCGTGTGACGTGGTCCATGGCAGCCCTCCAGCCACCTATCGATATCGCTATCGCACTGGATGGTGACATCATTAACGAGGCGCGCTACAGGCGGGCTTATAACTCCGAGTTCAGTACCACGGTAGTTCACCACTTTGTTTGGCCAGCGTTGATGAGGGATGGAAAGGCTTTCGCTAAAGGCGAGGTCGTTACGAGGAGAATAATGGCCACCAAGGCAAAGAAGGTACACCAGTAAGAAAGGGGCGTAAAGGGTACTTTTCTCGTATTATTGATTCTTAATTTTCTAGCTAATCTTAACTAATTACCAAGATTAATTAATCTTGAGGCATACGATTTTTCAGTCTTACCCAAGGACGTGGTGGTAGAATTGACGACTGGTGTACCGGATAACAATCCCCTTCTCTTCAATAGCACAACAGATTGATTAATGTCCCCCATTTAAGAAGAGAAAGTGTTTGTAGACAAGGCCAGCGACTTTTACGTCCCTGCCCAAGGTCGCGGCCTCAATACTCCAGTTTCGTATTCAAAAATTACCGTTGAATGCAATGAATACAGACGCATGTACGCAGGGTTAGTCTCATTCTGAAGTTAAACATTCTTAAATACCAGCGAGAAGGTGCAAAACGCAAAACTACAACAACACACAGTGTTGTGAATAGCCCACCTTCTACGTACATGCGTCTGTAGTTATTGTATTCAGCGATAATTTTCGAATACGAAACTTGGCTATTCCCGAATTTATGCATGGCCAGCGCTCTACCGCGTGACCTATTTGGCCGTGCGGTGTAGTTGGTGATTAGAGCAGATTTCGTATGAGTGGGACAAACTACAGCACTGACTACAGCACGGTTACCGTACGGCATGCCGTGACGTTGAAATGGTTTCCCATTGTTGATCCAATCAAATTACAGAAATACGGTACAGCACGGTTACGCCGGGACATGCCGTAGTTTGTCTCACTCATACAAAATCTGCTCTAGCTGGTTCTCTTATTTTTCCGTGACAAAATGTCAGGGCAAACGATTACAGCTTCATACAAATTGTCGTATAAGACCAAGCGCTGTCCACCAACTCCCACCCGCCCTCACGGCCCACAATTGGCCACTACCAAATTGAAAAAAGGACTGGGCCGAGTTTGTAAAGTCAATCTAGTTATAATCTAATTAAGAAATGAACTCCATCATAAGAAAGCGCACATTGACATTAGTAAGTTTACCAAATTTGGAGACGTTTCATCGGATATTTACGATGTGGTGAGCTTTCAAAAATCGCAAAAATAAGAGACGTTTGTCAGTATGGATTGGAGGGACGCTTGTCCTTCCAATCCATACAAACGTCTCTTGTTTTTGCGATTTTTGAAAGCTTGCTATTCGGTTTCTATTTACCAAATCATGATCAAACTTGATATTCTTACTAATTCCGATGTGATCTTTCATATTGCGAGGTTTATTTGTTAATTGGATTAACTTATAAACTCGGCCCCAGTCTTTTTTTCAATTTGGTAGTGGCCAATAGTATAATCATTAACACCATTGCCGCTATAATTGTGTTTTAAAATTGCTCGTGTCAAGATGTCATGGATAATATTTGTAGTCATTGTTTAATGCATGCGCAGTGACGTAACTATGCAGAACTCAGTAAAATTTAAGTGGCAACAACAGTATCACCTATTAGTGAGTTCCTCCAAGGCTAGCATTCCTTGCTGGAAGAACTAGTTCGCTTTCGTTTCCCGATGGGAAGGAAGTGAACTCTGTCAGCTGGGCAAGTCTAATCTCACGCAAAGGTTGCATACATAAAACAGTTCAGTTCGTCATGAGTATGTTTTGTTCATTCTCGTCGTAGGACTCTCCCATTAGCTCCCGACCGCAGAGTGCAGAGCCATTCTCTAGTTCAGCTAGCTATGACTTGGGCATCGCCTCTATGTCTTCTTCATGGAGTGGTAAGTATATTATGGTTATCATATCACGAGCCAGATCAAATCGAACAGCCGAGCATTTACGAGCCGAAGTCGAGTTTTCTCTTCAGCCCCGATACAAGATAGAGATCGTTTTGAATTAAGGTTACTGGATACCGTTGTGGCCATTTGAAGGCGAACATCAGTGGAAAGTATCAAAAAGAGACCAAGAAATGCCTAACATCTAATTTCGCCGACACCGTTTTGAAGCCCATGCATGGTATTACTTTTCTGTGTAGAATATCAGGTGGATACGTCATTGGAACATACTATCATTTTTTCCAACGTAGGCTACCATAACAACAGTCACAAACCTAGTCCTTGTTCCGTTCAGTACATAATATCGCACGGTGGTCTATAGCAATAAAAACCCAGTAGCCCCAAATGAGTTGTTGTGGTGTATTTAGTGGGTGATAGACTCGTTTATCATGATTAAATACCAAGGGCGGAAGTGGTTGACCAAGCCCAACATATATACAGCGGCACACCGCGCAAAACGTTACAATCCGCTGGCCGAAAGAACGAAGGCTCTGGAGTTCAATTACAAGTTTCCGAGGTCTTGAACCTTTTTAGTAAATAATTATATAACTTAGTAAACTCACAGTGAATTACAAATTAAGAAACCTTCAACATGCTAAAGTCTTATAGGCTTAGCTTTTAAGTTAGTTTTCTTGTTTTTCGCGAAAGACGTCACGTAAATACGCGTACGTGCTTAAAACTAGAAACAGGGGCGATTGCCTGTTTTCTTCAGTTTAGTTTCGGCAGGCGGTGTGCATGTCACATTCATTGTTGCGATTAGCGAGCACGAAGCGACCACTATATAGTTACTGTTTCAATACTCTTATTGTAAGACTTTTTTATCCATCCGTGGGGACTATCGCGCGGTGGTCTATATATAGCCCCAACTGAACGAGTTGTTGTGTATTTGTGACATTCACTGATTTAAACAGATTCTCCCAACGTAGGCTACCATAACAACAGTCACGAAATTCGGATAGGTACCGAGACGTCCTTATATTGTTCCGTTCAGTACACAATACTATATTGAATATGTGGCGAGTTAAGACAATGAGATAACATATAGCAGTTCTGATATCTGACGACCGACCACAAGAGACAAGGTTTATACTTACAGGAATGAACTTAAAAGCGCCGTTCAAAACTTAGGAATAATCACGAGCACAATACCTGCAGTCATCGGGAATCTCAACAAATTTCATTTGGAAAAATAATTATGCTGCAAATTAAATTGCGCTATTGTGTCGAGCAATTGCACTATCGTGTCGCAAAATATTGCACTATTATGCCGCAAAATTGCGCTACCATGTCGCAAAAAGGACTCGGTATTATGCAGGCATAATTCCTCACTCCCAAACTATAGCATTATGCTCGAAAATGTGCAGGCATAACCAGTAGCTAAGCCATACTCCGAAAAACTGTGTTTTCCGGCATAAAGGAAAATACAGGCAGCATGCTAAAGACTCTTCTAGGTTTTTCTTTTTCGGGATCGGCCAGGTAGCCCAAAAAACACCTGAAAAGCCACCCAGGGCTTCCCGTACTTCCGGTACCCAGGGCCGAGGATAATGTATAACATCAAAGTCCCTTTTCAGAAAGCGTAATGCACGCTTTTCGAGCATATTAATGTACCAACGCCTACTGTGGAGTTATGCAATCCTTGTTGTTAGGCTATTCGAACTGCTAAAACCAGCTCTGATACCGTTAGGGTACTAACTTTTTTTGTAAAGAACACAACACTAATCAAAAACATACATTATTTTGCAGAAGCTTCAGCTTCCCAGTCCAGACGCTACACACCCTAGCTCGATCCAAAGTTACTGTTGAAGTCCTGAAGTCCCCCCTCCCCCCGTCTAACGAGTGATATTCAGAGACCCGGATCATAGATACTAGCTCTGATCACTTACAATGGATTGGTGATACTTGCTTGTCAATGCATAAACATAAATAATATAGCAACATTACTGGGATAACGGCCATATATGTAAAGTTGTCACTGTAAATACCTTCGTTTGAAAAGTCCAAAACTGAACATTCCCTTCTATCAGGTCTCTCTATTTTAACCGGATGAGATATTACAAAAGGTACTTATGTTTTATTAAGTTTTCAAGCTATGTTGTACATATGCATTAATTATTATATTGGTTCCGAGTCGGTCAGTAGACCACATTCGGTTCATTTTATTTTAAAAACACAGTGTTGAGATTTTATTTGATTCACATTAAATAGTTGTGTAGACACCAAATACAGAACTCGTATCTGTTCGGCAGCGTCCTAGGAGATCCAGAGCAAATGGGATAAGGATGCTCCCCTCCCCCCCCCCCCCCCCCCCCCCCCCCCCCCCCCTCCGTCTTTACTTTTACTTTGGCTGACGCCCTGGGTCACAGAGGACGATGTTACAGTGATATACATGAGTGTTTAATTAGTATAAAATAATTATTTTATAGTTACGTATTGTTACATGTAGTGTTATATTTAAGAGTTAGAGACTGACTGTATTTGTCAATAAAACACAAACAAAGTCTCTAACTTTTAATATTCCAACTGAGTGCACAGCATACTGTGGTTACCAATAAAGCACTGTCATTAGCCAATCACCTGCTTGGATTTTGCACGAAGTTTAAAGTAACAAACCGATTGAGCGATGACGTTAGTCGATTGAAAGTCGTTTTTATTGCCACGTCGCTGCACGGGACGTAACATCAGATAACAGCATGATTCCTCTAAGAAAAAAGTATCCGAGCTAATACGTTTCGGTGCGAACCTCAAGTCACTGATGTGTACCAGTTACCATGCATGCATCTACTGTAAATACCAAACTGATTTTAAGAACAATAGGTCTAGCCTGCAGAACAGGCGCTTCGAGGAGAGAGAGCGAGTAAAAAGTAGTGAACGGAGCAAACCGCGACTAACCCAAAATCATTTTCACTTTCTTTGCACGGAAATAACACTGAGGGCCTGTTTCGCAGGCTACAATAGGTCCTACTGAACGATTAGACTTCAAAGTTTCTACCAGCTGATGCGCCTTTCGTTTGCAGCCAGAATACAATCACGTGCATGGTTGTACTGGTGGCAAAAAAATCTGACTTCATTTATTTAAAGGCCACGAGTGCAATTCATTGGTTATTGAAGTGATGTATCAGCATGTGACTGTTTTCTGCAAAAGTCGTTGCAAGATTTTTCAACAAGGTGTCACTTCTATAATATATGTCTGGCAATTGTGAGTACCAAAATATACAACCAAATTCTCAGACAATTATTTTAGTGCCTTTGGTTTTGATCTTCAGGTAAAAATCTTTCACAAACTCAGGATATCAAGATCTTAATTAAAGACCTTGAATTACTAGTTAAAACTAGTTATTTTTTAATATTTAGATTTCGTTTTTGACTCAATTTGCTTGAAAAGATCCTTCATGTAAATAGTTTTAATTTAGAATACATAGATTTACCTGTAGTTTTTAGATTAAGATATTAAGTTAGTGCTTATATTTAGAAAGCCCTGAAATTAGAATACAATGTTCTAGTTCTTTTATCTTCTTTTACCATTATTTTAAATTAATGTTATGTATCTCTTATAGCAGTAAATATTGTATATATGACTTTCAGTTACTGAAGAGAATACCCTGTTTAACGATAATAATTATTATCTATCTGTCTATATATAGATATGTGTATCACTTTTGGTATTAAACTATTTGTATGTTTGTAGATGAATGTGATTTATTAAGAGGTCCCCCCTCCCTTCCCTCCTCTCCTCAACAGGCCTTCAAAAAGTTATACAATAGGTCAATATTTGCCATGGTATAAACCATAGAAGTTCATTGCCTCAAGACCCAATTGCAAAGTGCTAAACCTCGTGAGATTTCTGATTGATTGGGCTTCCTGCTTGGGTTCCCTGTGGTTACGTACATCTACAATGTATGTTCTAGAAGAGGAAGTACAAAAATTCAAAATAATTATTAGAAGTTAGGACTAACAAGAAATGCCCGACAAACTTTTTATGATTCCGCTGTTATTTTATTGTTCATATTATGTACCTATCAATGTTAAGCCCGAAGGGCAGGGTGGAAAAGGGCTCAGTTGTGATATGACATATATCCCCCAAAAAGTCAGAATTTCCCCACTAATAATATCAAAATTCACCACCCCACTTTCTTTATGTTTCCTTTTAGTAACCTTGCACTGGGGCAGGCAGCTTATGTCAAAATTATCAACCTCTGGCCATGGCCATGGGTTAGGTTGATAGGTGTATAATTATTGGTGCTTGGATGTGCCAGTAATGTAATTTGACACCTCTATAAGGTTGCCATCTGGGTCCCTAAAATAGATTGACAGGATGGGACCTTGGGCCCCTGTTCTCTGTACAGGACCCTCTTCAATGCACACACCACAGCTCTTGACATGTTTCTGCACCTCTGCGATTGGTGCCGTAGTAATGAGACACATGTCAACAGATCCTGGTGTAGGCTTCTTTGCTTTGGGCTCAAATTCCTTGCCTTTTTGATGCAAGTTAAATTTCTGGTTTCCAAAGGCAAGTGCCTTCCTCCCTTCACCAAATGTGACCTCTTGCATCCTTAACACTTTGGTGTAGAAGTTCACAGTGACGTCAATGCACTCAACAGTTAGAACGAGGTGGTCCATGTGGGATATGGTGAGTGAGAGCCCCTGTTGGACGTTAAGTGTGCTTTCTGATGGTGATGTCATTGTGGTATGTTATCTGAAAAACAAACAGACAGGCAAATAAAACAAAACAAAAAGGAATAATATTTCAAGTGAAATTAACTTTTAGTGCCTACCCTGCGAGCAGAGTACGGATCCTCGACTCGGGGAGGTACTGGGAACGAGGATAAACACTTCCGAGCCTGCGAACAGAATGTAATTTGGGTATGCGCAGTAAGTTACTTGGTTCCAATCCTCCCGCAAGGTTGCTATTTTGAAATCCATCGCATTACGTTTGTGTTCTGAAAATCACCTTCTAAAAGTGTTATTTATCGACGTTATTTACGCCGTGTTGTTGGTGAAAAATATACAGTATAAACATGGAAGGATTTCTGGATACCATAGTATTGGTTTTAGTTGTAGTAATCGTCCAAATTGGTGTTATTTCGGCTGAGGAAAGTGTTGACCGGTACAAGATTGAAGGCAAAGTTTCCATTCAAGGATACAAAAACCCCGGTGAGTTGGCCGTGTCACGAAAACACTCTTTAATGTGCCACGTAAAGATATGTTTCTGGAATAGAAAGTTCAAGTATTAACTAACATTTATCGATCCAGATCTATTGGATAAAGTGTATGCGTCTTAACTGGCTATTAAATTAAAAATAATGTATAATAACTGTAAACGGAATTTACCCAAAGTCTGCGTTTACACACCGCCCTAAAGTTTCTCAATTGTCCGTGTAGTACACTCAGATTGACAGTATTACACTCAGCGTATACAATTTGTTGATAACCATCGTGGTTTGTTAAGATTTACTTGTCAATTTGCTGAAAAATTCACTAAGTCCAAGGTACAAGTACAGTTGACAAGACCTGTGTTTACAAGGAGATACATGTAGGGTTACCCTAGCACTAGGCCTAGGGTCAAATATAGCCCGGGTTTACAAGCAAAATGATTCAGGTAGGGTTACCCTACTGCCCGGGTCAACTCAACGCAAGCCAGTTTGAAGTCTCTTACAAATATATTCTTCATTTGAAAAGCTGTTTCTTATAAAATGTCATACTAATGAATGAAGACATGTGCTACTAATATTACTCTTCCACTTTTCTTTCATTTTTATCTGGTCCAAACAGATCTGTGGAAATTATTTTGATTTTACTGACTCTTTGGTAGCCTGTGAACTGCTAGGCTCATGGCCACCAAAATCATTCAAGCATAGAAAACAACATGGCAGACATGAGTAGGGTTTTGTTGGATTAACGTCGATTCTTCTTTCTGTGGTGCCCTTTATTGCAGCTGTCTAGTATCCAAGAACGTTGTTATGTTATCTACAGTACCGCCCATAAACATATGTACATTTTTCGTGATTTTTTTGCGAGCAGATCGCGAACAGTGTTCGCAATCTGTTCTCGAATTGCTCACACGATGTTCGCGAATTACTCACACTGTGTTCGAAAACTTCTCGCAAAAAAATTGCACAATGATCGCAATCAACTTCTGTGTTCGCAGTTGAACAACTCTTGACATTCATCTCGCTAGTCATGACTTCGTGGATCACTTCTTCAAGCTACGAAATCATTGAAACCATCACGCTTGTGTTGTAGATATTTCCCTTATGGTTATCAAAATCAGAGTGTACTTGTTCATTGCACAGTTTCCTATTTTAACCTTTCTTTCACCAGGATTAACACGTGACAACTTCGAATTCATGACAAACAGTTTACAAACGTACAGTAAGATGGTTTTGGTAAATACCCTGCATGCCAGAGGCATCAAAAAGTCAAGATTCTTATATAATAAAAGTCCCTGTCAATCGTAACTGTCAGCCAGATGCATGTCTCATTTCTGACAAAAATACCGTGGGAAGGCACAATTAATTTCCATTTACGCGAACTGACTGATCTGTTCCGATGCATTAAAGCTCTTTTAATTCAAAAGGAATTGCACTTTCCCAGTAGAAGTTTTCTGGTAAGAGTATAGAAGTTTTTGCACGTCTTTCAATATGACAAATGTTGCTTAAAAACTCTGTTGATGTTCTGTAAAAAATCAGACTGACACGTTTACGCCTGACTGATTGCATGTAGAAATTCAGACTCCAAGAAGAATTGAGATTTTAATACACAAACATTTACAATGATTTCTGCTGAAACCTAGTAACAAGACTAGGGATCCGCTGTAAATGTGAAACTACACTGACAGAAGCAAAAGTTTATTTGGTGTTATGCTTTGCGCTCAGCGAGTGAGTGAAGCTTTAAAGCGGGCCATGCACTGCCGGTCTGGGAACTAAGAGAGCAGCCATTTTGTTTATTTTACGGCTCATAATATTTTGATAACTGCTTAAAGAATTTTCGTCAAAATTTCGGTTCGTCAAAATTTTCGTTGATTTTCACCGTAAAGCCCCGAAATTCGTCGAAAGGTGTTTGCATGACTTTTGCACAATACTCACGATGTTTGTTCGCGACCACCTTGCGTTCACGAGGAAATTGCGAACTATTTGCGAACAAATCGCAAACAGTTCGCGGAAAAAATTAGAACAGATTGCGAACACTGCATGCGATCTGCTCGCAAAAATTTCGCGAACAAATGTACATATGTTTCTGGGCGGTACTGTACTAATTACTAGGGAACTCCAGAAACTTGCAATGTGAAATTTGGCTCTAGAATAGAGTTGACCCGGATAGGCGGGTTATGTCCCTGGCAAACTGTTTACAAGGGCAAAACATAGCCCTAGTGCTAGGGTCACCCTAGCTCTGTCAGACAGGGTAACCCTAGCACTAGGGTAACCCGGGCAGCCGAGTTGAGTTGTGTCGCCTGTTTGTAAAAACATCTCTAAAAAATAAGGGGAAATGACAAAAAAGGTTATAAAATAATGTAGTTGGTGTACTGCCTGCCTGATTACACAGTATATAAACTACATAACAGTTATTGGAGGTTTCAATATACATGTACATGTAAGCCAGTGACTGCTGAAAAAAAGTCAAATGCTTTATTTTGAGTCGAAGATACAGCCTGGAAGCCATTACAGGGTCTCCCAATTAAGGCAGAGGGCCACAGGGGAGGGGGGTTGGGTCTTCAAGGTAAAAAGGGTAGGATGACCAATGTCAGATCGAAAACCCTCGAAAAATAGTACCCTAATTAATACCAAGCCATGAAAAATTGCCCGCCCTAAAATATGCCTCATGGTCTAAATATCACCCTAAAAAATGGACTTCACTTGGACAACCTAAAAAATACTAAATTGCCAATTTCAGCCCCTAAAAAAACTCTACATGTACATGTAGGGAGAATCCTTAAAAGTAAGTATATTTTGACCTTCACTAGCTTTTACAGGAACTACATGTAGTCACTCACACATCAAGATCAAGTGCAATGGATATCGCATGTACCTCTTTCTCCAGGGCTCGGAATTAACACCTATTTTAATTTATGAGTGAAAACAATTTCCGCTAGTAAAGTTCAGTGAGTCAAACTTCCTTTGAGGTCAAACTTGGAGTCTGAAAACCTTGAACAATAAAATTTAAATGTGGCATATTTACAAGAGCTTACATGTATAAGCCTAATTACTATCCAATGCACAATTCTCCATTAGAAAACAAAGAAATTGAAGGAGAATTTAGAATGTGATCAAGAGTCACTTATGCCCTTTTTGCACACAGCCCTTCAATTAAAAGTAAGAAGCATCTAGTGTAGTGTAAGTGTAAGTTATATAAACTATATTATTGTACAATGTACTTCTAATGAATTAAAGTGATAACTCTGAATGTATGGAAGATGAGTATGTGCCACTTCATTTTGCCAATAGCCTAGTGGAAAAAACTCCTACTAGCAGACATTTGCTAGCGGATCCATGTATGTACATGTATCAGCTGGTTAAATCACTGACAATACATTCTAATCATTTCCTTCTTCAGACTGGATTTCAGAAACAAAAGTTATTGTAGATGGTGGCATATATGTTGGATTCTTACGGCCAGATGGATCATTTACTATCCATGATGTCCCAGCAGGATCATACATAGTGGAGGCACTATCTCCAAATAATGTGTTTGAACCAGTCAGAGTGGACATTAGCGGCAGGGCAAAAGGAAAAATAAGGGCAAGAAGAGTGAACTTTCTTCAGAATTCTGCTGTGATACAAGTGTCTTATCCACTAAAGTTTAAGGCAAAGGAGCCTGCACCTTTCTTTGAGAAAAGAGAAAAGTGGAACATTAAGGATATGCTATTCAATCCAATGGTTAGTATTTAACAATTAAGTAGAAGATAGTTCTTCATGTTCTATTATCAAACTCATTAATAATTCATGAAGGAAAAACAAAGGAAATAAATGTGCAATAAGTGATCTGTAAATCTGATACAGATTTTGTCCTCATTGGCCGAAATACAGTAGGTCATGTTGCCAAAATAACTGAAAAACACTACTCTATACATCTACTAGATGTTTGATAAACCATATACAGAATTTGTTTCCATGCTTTATTAGATTTTAATTACAACCTCTTGCTACCAACTCGAGTTTTGTAAATCCAATAAAGCATGGCGATTCATTCTGTATCTATTTAATACTTAAAATCATCATGATTTAAAAACATGAGGATGCAGCCCAAGTGATTTAGATCTGACATCAATGTAGTGTGGCTTGACATACTTTACTTCTAAAAGATAATATTTTTCAGAAAGTTTGATGAAAAGCGAAGAATCACTTGCAGTTAGAATACAGAGCAAGAATGTGTCCCATAATGGTGGAGTGGTTGCATAGGAATAACAGTTTGCCTTGGAGCCTTTGTGTTTGTGCTCTGCCCATAATATTGGGTCTTTGAACAGTCAATGACCATCTGTTTGCATTGGGAGAAGAACCCTGAGTCTTGTCTTATTGAGCTGAGGTTCTCCATACAGGTCTTTACCAATTTCCACTTTTGAGTGAGGGTCTTCCTACTGATTAATGGCAAAACCCTAGGTTTTTGTTGCCAAACTTCCTGAGGCTTCTGATTAGTGCATAATGGCACCCCTTCGAGAATTTTCAGAAATTCTGAAAATCATTTAAAGGCCCTGGCTAGTGTTTTACTGGATACAAATTAAGGAGCATGTGTAAATCATTTGACTTTTAATAGAAAGCAAATGTTATATATAGCAAAGTCCTTACTTTGTTTCCTTTCCAACAACCAGATAATCATGATGGTACTTCCTCTTCTGTTACTACTTGTGCTGCCCAAGTTGATTTCTACAGCAGATCCAGAGACCCAGAAGGTATAAGTTGTACATGTACAAGAAAGGCTAAGTTTGATACAGTTTGTCAACAAATTGTACAATACCATAGTATACTGTAAAGGGCCCAAAGTAACGACCCCCTGAAAGTAGCAATAACATTATTTTGATGGTTGTTAATAAATCCCAAAAGTAGTGAACCCCCAAAAGTAGCAACCTCCAACTTACAGTAATGTGTTTAGCAGTTATGGGTAAATTGAAGACATCAGTTCTGTGCACCATGGTTACCATGCCACTAAGATACACGTAGCAGGATATAAATCGTTAGCCTCTGAGTTTATATTGTCTTTCAAGAATATCACGAGTGTCACAATCAGCACGAGTTACCAATGTTAAATAAAGTTTGCTTTACCTAACCTATCATCATTATTATTTTGAATACATTAATATGTAAAGTTTCTTCCACATAAAACACCATTCTTGTTTTATTGGCGTATACATGTACATGTACTGTAGCTTGGCTTATGTATGCATTTTTAGGTTCCCAAAAATAACGACCCCCTGAAAGTAGCAACTCCCTGAAAGTAACAACCGTGAAAGATTGCTAAAACTGAAAGTAACGACCTTCATTACTTTGGGAACTGTAGGGTACATGTATATCTCACTGAATCCAAATGCGGCTAATTTACATAATGTTCAGAAGCTCTATATTTTGGAAGAATAAACTGGAATGTACATGTTAGTAAGATTTATAAGTTTGGAGATAAAATAACGAACCCTTGTGAATGCGTACATTGTATGTGAAAAACACCAAATGAGGCTAGTCAGACGTTACTGTCTATTCTTACATTTGAGCTGTGGTATCTTTAAAGCCTTGCTATTGTAGCATCCAAGCTTTCCAAAACTATTGATTTCAAAGTGATATTTTAGATGGTACAGGTACTGGGGCAGTTTTGTAGGAAGACTAAATTAAAAATCACCATGCATGTGTATTTGGATTTGGTCCATTCAACTTTGTTTTCAATTTTCCTTCCTAAAAATCATAATGAGAAATGTGGTAAATAAGAGGACCATGGTAAACTAGGATTGTAAATTTGTTTATTTTCAACGACAAGCTAAAAATAGTGAAGCAAGCAGGGCTAAGAAGATAAGGAAAATTGCAGAGAAAAGTTATCCTAGCATGCACTCAGGGTTTTCAATAACATTTGAAGTAAGTGGCAAAACTTGAAGAGTAGGCGGCGAGCATCAAGCGCCATTGGTGCAAATATCAATTTTTTGGGGAAATTTTCAATCAAAGTAGGCGCCGATTTCATGTAAAATACCCGGCGAGATTCGCCGGCTGCCGGCTTCTATTGAAAACCCTGTGCACTAGCTATCACACAATCAATCTTGCATGAGTGATCACATAATCTACTGTGGTACAGTATGTCCTTATTTCCAGTGGCAATCAGAAAATGAAAAACTGGGCAGTTGTTGTAAAAACCTAATTCTATTATGAACAGTGGAGTAGCCAGGTCATGACTTAGATAGTTTTTGGTTATTTTTGGTGCTGTTGTTAAATTATTGTTTTGATAAATTTGTTTGTGCATTTATAATTATGTGGAAATGTATCAATTCATTGATTTAATTTTAAATCGAAAATATCTTCTTTTTTTGCCATTCAAGGAAATGCAGTCATCCATGAACATGTTTAACCAGTCTAAAGATTTACCTGACATATCAGACTGGTTTGCCAAGAACCTCTCAGGATTCACCAAGAAGAAGTCTTCTTCAAAAACACCCATTAAAAAGGCAATAACTGGGAGGAGGCGATAGGATGAACTTGCTATTCGTTTTCTCATAATGGTGATTGTACAAAATGAAAATGCTGTGGATATGTAAGTGTTTAGGTATATTAACCTGTGTGCACTTTATATCATGAAAAATTGCCTACTTTTAATAATTATATGCTGCACTTCTTACATTGTACATACAAAGGATTCAATACGAGGCTCTGGGGAATAATGCTCAGTAATTTGTGAAAGGATAATAGACATCCTAATGCCGGCTACGCCATTGCAAAACGTTGCATGCGCTTTTGATTAGCCTAGCACATGGCTCACTGCCATTTTTCTGCCGAAACTAAAAGAATACAAAGGCAAGTACAGAAAACTACTTGAAAGCTGAGCCTACAACTTTAACAGGTTGGAGTTTTCTTGATTTGTAAATCACTGTGAGTTTAAACTAAGTTATAAAAAATATTTACTAAAAATGTTTAAGCCCACGGGAACTTGTGTTTGAAACCAGAGCTTTTTTTTCCCGGCCAGCAAAGCACAAAATGGGATCCCTGTGGCTTGTATTGGTTTGTGGCCGCCATCCCTTCATGTAGGACGACACGAATTGCTACCAAATTTTAATTCTATTGTATTGTATTGTGTTGCGTTCTATTGTTGTATTGAATTGTATTGTGTTGTATTCTATTGTATTTTTGGTAAAAAATTGTGTCGTCCTACATAAAGGGATTGCCGGTTTGTGCCATCACGGCTCATTCTTTACGATTCCAGAACGTATTCTGGCAAGAATTGACTCTTCCCACATGGCAGCCAAGTTGAGTCCCAGGAAGATAAAAACCTTTGTTTTTGCTAGTCTAAACTCGTTCTGAAACTGCTCAGTTCGAGGCTTACCTTGCAAAGCCTATTGTTTGTAGACAACATGGCCGCCACGTCACTGCTCAAACCAATACAAACCACAGGAATCCCATTAACCCAATCAGAAAAATTACCCAGCCAGAATGCCTGGGACTGAATAATATTATTTCCAGAACCTCATACTGAAACCTTTGTGCATGACAAGTGAGGCATAATGATATCGAAAGTGGGCTATTGTCAAACTGTTCAGGTCAATCATTGGACAATGTACATGTATGTAAAGCAATGCAAACCTTAGGGCCCTGTATTTTGCACATCTCTTTTCAAAGCAAAGACAAAAAAGAAATTCTGATCACAAGAATTGAAATAGCTGTGAAAGTATGAAAACTACATGAACTTCAAACCAATGCAGAGAACTGTTCAGTACAAAGCTGTCAAACCAAAAGGCCTCAGGCATAAATTAACGTACAGTAAGATGAAAGCAGAGCTTTAGTTTTCTGGAATTTTTAGATTAGAGAGCTACATGTAACTGTAAGACCAAAAATGCATACAGGATACTACTTAACATGCATAAACATTATAATTATAATAAAAACTACATATCGAGGTTTTTTGTATTTTATGTGATCCGGTCACTGATCATTTTACCTGTTGAACTACCATCAGTAAATCGGACCTATGTTTGTAGAGCAAGATAACCATCTTATCCAGATCCCAGGCATCCCAGCCCTCCTATATTTCCTATATATCCTATAATTTGTATAGGATCCTATAAAGAGCCTATATTTCAAGAAATCCTCCTATATTTCCTATAAATAGGATGTATGCTGAGTGATACATTTATATTGCTGTCATAGATGTTTTGTTGGGGAACATGCATTGCCTCTGTAAAATGCTGTAAAATGCGGCAATTTGGCCAGTGCAACACAGGCAGCCCAAGCTCACTAATTGTGACCTCATACGAACCCTAATAAAAATGCGATCTTTTTAGAAAATGTATTTAAAATGGCTTGAATAAACGTACATTTGCCTTACTTGGTGTTTTCTGGTGATTTTATGTTAAAAAATCCTAAAAGGTACCTGGCGGATAGACTGCCAGCAAGTCCCGTCTATTCCTTTTTTTTTTTTTAGAATGTCCAAACATGGTTCCAAATGGTTAACGATGGCTAAATATGGTAGGACACGTAGTTGGCTGGATCTTGCCATCGTTAGCCATCTGGAACCATGGGCGCTTTCCATTCAACCAAAACAAACGAAAATTCCGGTCAGAAATCAAATGGAACAGTAAAATTTCCGCTTCGAAGTTTCGGAAATTGTGGACCACCTCGCGAGGTCTCTTTTTCCGAAAATTCCGGTTCGACCGAAATTTTCTGTTCCATTCAAAATTCCCGGTTTAGATTTGCTGTGATTTGCCAGTTTTGAGAATTGAAATCGAGGCTACTAATAACCGGGTAGTCTCTGCGAATGGAACGCGTATTTTTTCCGACCGGTTTGTCTAATTCGAAAAATCCCGTTCCATTCGACATTCGAAACTTCTAACCGGTCGTTTTGGTCATAGTTAATAGAGTGGAATGGTTAGGAAACCCGGCAAACTTCAAAAGGGCTAACAAAGGCGCTGCGATTTAGGTTGGAAGGGGTAAGACAAAAGATTGTGCACGATCATAGTTCATTAGCGTTCCCTGAACGACTGAACTCACACGTTTCTATTGTCTGATTGATTAACATGTTGGAATTTTTATTGTGTTTTGTGCACGGTGGTGGTTGAAAAAAGCTAACAAAGACCTATAACAAAGAAGGTCCCTGAGTTTCCGAACCATTCCACTCTATTAACTATGTTTTGGTTGAATGGAAAGCGCCCCATGTTTAGCCATTCTCAAAAAGTGAGGAATAGAAGGGACATGCTAGTAGTCTACCCGGCGGATCAAATAAAATCAACAGAAAACACCAGGTAAAGCAGATGTACATTAACTCAAGCCATTTTAAATACACTTTATTGAAAAAATCTTACTTAGATTAGGGTTTGTATGAGGCCACAAATCGTGAGCTTGGGCTGCCTGTAGTCTGGTTACATGAGACAACCATTCTTGAACTAGGCATATATATATTATTTTTCCCAAATTCATTTTCCAGCAACTAAAGTATGGCGAGTATCAGTATTTTATTACTGATTTCTATCGCTGGTTTAGATATTTACAAAGGGTATGTTAAACAACGGTAAAGTAACCTTATTTAACGTCGGTAACTCGTCTGGTGAGACTGATAAACTTGAGGGCGACGTGGGACCTACGATTCTACGTCCTTATCCGAGAAGACGTGAAGGTCTAAACCTTTTGCAGTTCGAGAACGAGATTGTTTTAGTCGGTCATTATAAGACCCCGACCCGCGACCTCCCGCACGACAGACCGGAGCTTAACCACTGAGCAAACCGGGAGGCACTTGAGTTGAACTATCTTTTGGCTAGCATTAAAGCGCACCTTTTAGTATAGTAATACCATACCAAATATGATGATAATATTGTACCCTGTCAACCAAATATGGCGAAAATATCCAAATATGGTAATGATATAATAGCTTGTCTACCAAATGGTGATATCAAACCAAGTCCAAACTAGCTTCAATTCGTCAGGTTAGAATATTTTTTAATACAAGCTTAAGTTTTCAGTTAAATCAGTCGAACCCTTTATTGTTTTCCTTCCACGCTACACACTTAAGTTTTCCCTGACCTTAGTTTTATAGTCCGGGATTTTAATTTCACTTTTAAAAGAGACATGCACGACCACAATACCAGGCATAAGAATGACACTATAAACCTAAATCTCGAATCTAGTTTGGCCAGCATCGCTTATGTTTTCATGCTATTCAAGACTGGAATATGCTGATGAGAGCAAAAGAAACATAAATTTATATCAATTTAAAAAGGCGCTATCTAAATTAGTTATGCGAGTTAGTATTGTTGTTGTTATTAATTAGTACTAATAGATATAACACATCATTATTACTATTTTAAAAATCATATTCTACATTACTAGATTTTAACCTTTTAGGGAAGAGGTCAAAACAATGGATTTCGAATGGGACCCAATTTTGTCAGGGAAGGTGGTGGGTGGCGGGTAATACCCCTACCCCTTTTTTCGAGGGTGATTTTCTCGCGTTGTAAAATAGGGAGACCTGATTTTATTGCAGATTCACGTTTTTCTCTGCCTGTAGAAACTAGAAATATAGTTACTTCTTTAATAAGTATTTTATTCAAGAAGATATTTGTGGTCAAAAATCTAGATTTTGCCAAAATAGGTGGTGGGTTCCGGGTACAACCCCCCTTCCGTCAAAATTGGGTCCCGCCAGAGTACCATTGTTTTGACCTCTTCCCTTATAGATTGATAGATGTTTTTAATAGTGATTTTTGACTTTAAAAGAGGACCTTCTTGATAAAAAACAATTTGGATTCATATGCACTTTAAACCAACGACCTTTCGCTATCCCGTGATAAGATACCCCTTCTTTCGATTTGACGGGCGTGCCGCCGCTCTGTCTTGCCCATCATCGGAACTGTCATCATCCGTCACTTCGTCATGCAGGTTATCAAACCCTTTGAGTGCTTCCTCCTGCTCTACCTCTTCCTCTTCGTCAGTCTTCTTCTCAGAAGAAAACAGCTCATTCTTGATCAACTCCCATGTGAGTTTCTTCTTCGGTTTAGGATCCCTTAGCCATTTCGGGAGCTTGAACGTTGGCTCTTCGGTCTGTCGTTTGACAATGAAGACGAACTCGGCAATAACGGCCATCAGAAAAGGAACCTGGTCGGTCTCGACCTCGACCCACTCGAAGCGCATTTCGTCCGTGAAGAACACTTCGAAGTGAATGCTGTTACCTTGTACTTGAGACCAACGACGGATTTTACGCCACGGAGCAAAGAATACCAGTTTTCCTGGTCAAGGAAACAACAAGAGAATATAAACTGTCAGTTCAAAGGAACTGACGATGTTATCCGCACTGGCAGAAAATATGAGAAGGGTGCAAAATGATCAGTTTAAAATGTCGTAGCATTGGCGGCTGTACATTTGACCACAATCCCTTGCGAACCTAACACAGTCGAAATAACACGTACAAATCCTATATTCTATACAATGACAGTGTATTGGCAACATCATTCGTACTGGCTTGTTTTTTAAGATTTAAAACCTCTAACATGATTTTATAACGGAGTTGAAGTTTTTCGCGCGCAAAGGATTGTGGGTAAAAGTCAGGAGTATGTGACGTCATTGCTGCCATATTGGTTGATACCGAGTTTTCCGTTTGTTCAACTGATCTCTCACGAGTTCGATCATGGAAGCCAGGTCTTTGTCATTTGTATCTCAAGGAATGAATTGCAGCTTACGTACACTTATTGTGTTGTGTTACTACTGCCTTGTTCTTAACTGGAAGAAACTAATGTCACTTAAAATAAGGAGCTCAATAGACCTTTCTCTTTTTTCCTCCTACCACCATAGTCTCTGCCGGTGTTTTGCGTTTTCGTTCTGGACGGTGAAACGTTACGAAAACGACACGAAACGATACGGAAATGATACGAAAACGATCGTGTGGACGAAGTTTTAATGCGTTTTCAGCTAACTGCGAGAACGGAGAGTAACGTAGAGTAATATATTTAACAAATAAAGAAGCCTTAGCCATGTTTTATACTATCATAAAACAGGATGGGCATTTGAGAACATGAGAGAAATGTTAAAGCACAAGCCGAAGGCGCGTGCTTTCAACATTTCTCGAGTGTTCTCAAATGACCAGTCAACATAGTGTAACATGGCGCTCTGGACGATTTTTAACGCAATCTTCGTTGCGGCAACATGTTGCAAGTTTTGAATTACCTTCAAAAACCTGCAACATTGTGGCCCGAATTTTGTTGGAGTTGCTTCGTGTACCACCCTCGCCGTTGACTTTTCGCGCAACGTCATCCCAGAAACCTGTTCGCTACGCCCACGGAAACGAGGCTACGTCAACAAACAAAGACTCCACTTGTCAACCATGTTTCTAAACGAGGGTGTCGCAGTAGGAGCCTAGGTGCCAGCTAGATGTTGCGCTAAAAATCGTCCCGTGTAACATACCCGTTGCCGCAACAATGTTGCGCTTAAAAGTTGTCTTGTGTAACATGCATTAAAAATCGTCCCGAAAAATCGTCGTTAAAAATCCTCTCGTGTAACATCACTTAAAACATGGATTTAGGGAAGAGGTCAAAACAATGGTACTCTGGCGGGACCCAATTTTGATGGAAGGGGGGTTGTACCCGGAACCCACCACCTATTTTGGCAAAATCTAGATTTTTGACCACAAATATCTTCTTGAATAAAATACTTATTGAAGAAGTAACTACATTTCTAGTTTCTACAGGCAGAGAAGGACGTGTGTCTGCATTAAAATCAGGTATCCCTATTTTACAACGCGAGAAAATCACCCTCGAAAAAAGGGGTAGGGGTATTACCCGCCACCTCCCCTGACAAAATTGGGTCCCATTCGAAATCCATTATTTTGACCTCTTCCCTTAAGGCTTCTTTATCTGTTTTATAATATAGATTTACACGCGCGATGAAAGAAAACCGCCAGTTGAGAACAATAAAACACGGCAAACCATGTTATATACTCTGATAAAACATGGCTTTTTAGCCAATCAGAGCGCGCGTACTATCGTATCTATATTATAAAGGTGAACAGTAAAATCTTTATTGATTTGAGTGTTGTGTCTGTGAGTAATAAATATATTTCCAATATGTTAATTATGTGATGTCATAGGAGACGTCGTTATACAAAAACATGATGACCTTTTATACATACACATTCACGTTATATTTGGGGCTTATAATCATTAATTTTACCAAATATTTTGTATAAATCAGAAATAGTTTCATTCACAAGGAGAAAGAAATGACTTTTGTTGGCCTCCTGTGACGTCACAACAGTTTTGTAATTTAGTACCATATTAGAAATATAAACTTTTATAACTCATAGACGCAACACTCACTTGATATAGAATCGATCTTAATGATAAAAACAAATTGGCCTTATAGGCACATTGCTACAAGTTCCTTTAACTGAAACAAGACTACAAAAATAACACCCAGAGATCAGTAGAAGAGAAATATATACAATGTGAATGTCCTAATATGCTTTTCAAACATTTTGGATAGAGGATGCCAATAATTAAAGTGGATTACAAAAGCTTATTCTAGAAACTTACAGTGAACCGATTTCAAGTTTCTCTAAATTTCTCTTAAAAGCCGTACATTTTCATCCACTCTAATCTTTGCCATCCATCGTCAAAATCATCTCAAATGTTCACTAGTATCCCTGGAAAGCATACTCTGCTAATCTCCTTATTTCGGCTTTCGTCATGAGAAAGTTTATCATTTGGGCTTGACATATCCCCTTTAATTTTTTCCCAGGCCGGTGTTCTTTGGACACTAACCTGTTTTCAAGATCAGTCCTTTAGGGTTAGCGATGAGCGTCATGCTGGTACCTTCCTTAAGTTTGAGATCCTTGACGGACAGGTCACTCTGTACTATACACTCTGGTATGTGTACAGAGGCATACCCATACAGTGTCTGGCACGTCTCCACAAACTGCTTGTCACAGGGAAACACAGGGTTTAGATGTTCCTCCAAGAGGGAAACTTCATGAGGCTTTGGCTTGATGCGGCCCGCTTTGATATCGTCTTTACATTGTATTGATAGTAAGCGCATGGCGCCTGCGTCAGTCCTTAGCAACTTCTTCTCCCTATCGATATCGAAGGACCATCTTTGTATCGAAATAATGTCCTTGCATGGAAGATAGATATACTCATTGTTGCCGTATTTTCGTATGGGATTCTCGATTCCTTTAAAAAGGCCAAAGAAGTGAAGATTACATTCGAAAATTCCCAAACTTTGGCCCGCGAATCGTAGTAAATCATTTGCCATAATTTTCTCATCGTCGACGAAAACGCGGACTGCCGGAGTCGATCCTTCAGGGTAGGTCCAAACGCATATTCTGGTCTTTGCTGGCACAGGTTTCGTTCTAGTTGACATAATGTTTTTTGGTTTAAAATCAAATTAAGGAAAGGTACGAAGGGATCTAAATATGTATTTCCGTGTCTCTGAAATATCTATCTTTCTTTTGAAAATTTTGCGATTAAGTCTGCTATTATCATATGGTATTAAAGTAGATCAGTATAGACCATTAATTGAGTATTGCGCTATTGTATTGGTTAGATCACTAGCGTGTTCAGTTTATGATAAAAGGAACCGCTGGAGCCGTGGGGAACATCAGCCAATGATAAGGGCCTGCGGTCACGTTTCTCTAACCGATAAAATAGAATCTAAACAATAATATTAGTACGGTGACGTCCTTTTAACTCTGTATGTGGCAATGCTATTAAAGACAAGGTGCTTTTTGCTAGCTAATTAAGCACACAGATCCGCAGTCCATAACCATACGGCCCAGCATCAGGTTACGGTATAATCTATTTTTAGAACGGCGCTCAAGTGTTTCTTTTATCAACACAAAATGAGTTCTCTCATTCTCTAGTTCTCAATCAGAGTTGCTGGTGCAATATATACGATTGGCTGTTGTTCTGCAAAGCATTCATTGTTTTTTTTTGTTATTATGATTAGATAAGATTTCCTTGCAAAACGCTCAGATGTCGAAAACAGGTCTATAGAGAGAAGTTGAGCTCGTTCCCACGAACACATTAATTTACTTGATTTTTTTTCCTTTTGAATATATTCTTGAATCCTAGCTGACTAAACCTGACAGTCTTAGGGGCCGACCATTTGACTTTTGAGGAGGGGGGGGGGGGGGGGGGGGGGGGTGGGTGTTCTTGTCTGTGCTCGATTTTTTTTTCTTTAGCAGTGTTGTTTTTGCGAATTAGGCGGAGCCAGAACAAAGCTTTTCCGCTTGCAGGATATTTTTTTTCAACACCGTTGGCTTGCAGGATATTTTTTTTCAAAAACACCCACCCCTCCCCCCTCAAAAGTCAAATGGTCGGCCCCTTACGTTTATATCACTTAGTGGAACACTTATGCACCAGTCCATTCCAGCGGTGCCCATCCCCCGGGCATTAGACATTTTTGAAACAACAAACCGCTGGAATTGACTGATGCATTATTCATTGATATGAGGATTAGGGCTTAATTCAGTGAAAATGACTTATTTTAATAGAATCGCTTGACATGACTCGTTTTTATTTTCAGTTCAACAACGTAAGGCGATTATGAACGAGTAGTTTAAAATGGCTCTAAAAATAGAAATGTAATCGACAGGGCGCATGCGCGAGTTGATACGTAAACTGTCGGCGGAAATTTTACCGAAAACACGATCTGTTGGCGGTCAATCTCGTGTTTGAAGGCAGTAGTATAGAGGGTGAGGGTACCGGACCATTTTCCATCATATGGTTTCTGATCTCATACCCCCACCCTATTATTTATCGATCGTATTTTTTATTCTTCTCAAGGTCAAGGTCAAGGTCGAATTCTCCATAACCGGTTTAACCAGTTCAATCTTTGGATGTCAAATTCTTGGAAATCTCCATAACTGGTTTCAATCTTTGGATGTCTAAAGGCTTGATCTATAGTGATGTGTACGTATATTTTCGAAATGTGTTTGAACCAGCCGATCGATGGTTCTTCTCTTCGTTCTTCTCATACTATAGTATTCAACTTTTCATAGTTGCATTCTAGGCTATCCATTCTAATGGATTCATTGCCTTGCCTGCTATCCGCTATTGCCATATTTTGACTTCTGCGAGTTTCTTCATTCTTCTCTTGCGTCTTCTCTTCATTCTTCTCTTACTATAGTATTCAACTTTTCATAGTTGCATTCTAGGCTATCCATTCTAATGGCTTCATTGCCTTGCCTGCTATCCGCTATTGCCATATATTGGCTTCTGCGAGTTTCTTCTATAGTATTTTCCTTTCTTTCTATTTCATAGTGCGTTCGAGGTATCATGCATCTTCTCTATGTAATGGATGCTGGTGCATGGTACTCTATATTTAATATCTAATATAGTAGTATAGGATGAACTGCAATTCAGAAATCCATGATGAGATGAAAGACTTTGGAGAGTTGTGTCCTTTCTGCAATGAGCGATTGATAGATTACGTACGCAAGAAAGAGAGTGAGTCGTGTTGTGGCAATACAGAGATAATTAATGATAATGGTATGTATGTTTGCCAAAGCTGTGGTGTAGTTCATTCATATCGTTTGGTGAATGGATATATCGATTACTACGAAAATAGGTACCGAATGAGACGTAAGTCTATCTACCATAGGAAATACCATATTGACAATATATTCATTGCGAAATTTGATTTACGATATGGTGAGTGCATTGATATTCGTAGGATGTTCGATGAATTCGAAAGTGCTATTGATGTTATATTGAAACGGAAGAGGTATCCAATACTAGATTTTGTGTTCTATAAGTTGTTCGAAATGAAGTTTCGCGAATCTGGAATCGATAACTATCGCATCCATATGCAAAAGTGTACTAGGTACATATCGAAGATTACTGTTAAACGATATGTTAGGATATGGAAGAAGATCTGTGATATGAATGAATGGTTATACATAGAGACTCATAATGGTGTTTTTGCAAGAAGTGAAGATAATTGATATGGCAATGATCAACTAGTTGCGTACTTCTTGTTGTATCTCTCTCTGAATCTATCAACTAGTGGACATAGGTCAATAACTTGATCGTCCAACCAGTTCAACTCTAATGTAAATCTTTCGATGTCGAGTTCTTCTCCACGCAGATATGCCCTTATTTTATTCAAGATCTTCTGATATGATGTGTACGCAAATTTGCTCATTTCCGTCTTCCTATTGTAGTTTTTAATTTTTAGTAGTCCTTGAAGCAATAGTCCTGATCCCGATATTGTACCGAGAATGATTGGATTTAGTGTTATAGACCCAATGATTACGCCTGTACTTGTGAGACCAATTGACGATAAGTGTAGAATTGTATTAACCTTCTTGAATCGTTTGTATGCTTGCTTGTGGTAGAAGCATTTTTTGTGGTAGTGAGAATACAGGTTTTTTAGCATTTCGACATCTGCTTCACTCAAGTCCTTGTCTATATGATTGAAGTTGAATATGTCTACTTTCAACGTCTTTGCCATATAGCTATACGTTACATAAATTGTTGATACATCTGTTTGTATTCGTCGTCGTCAATCAAGCCATCGTTAGAAAGCTTATTGAGTATCTCGACGGCTTCGTTAGAAAGTTCGATACTATTGTTTCCAGCGTTTTTCGATGCTATTATTAACTCTAGTCTTTCACATAGCTCATTCGGGTTGTTGTAGTACTTTATTCGACTTTTGTTACAACCACCTGATGTTTTCGTTCCTAAGTCGATCTTACCACTTTTAGACGTATATGGAGAGATTCCCGAGAGCTTAATCAGCTTGTTGAATATCCTTTGAGCATCATCAGTGTACAGTCTTCTAGGATTGTAGCGTTTCGTTAGCAACTCCATAAATGAATTATCGACCTTATGGTTTAGTATCTTCTTACCACTACCATTGTAAGCCTCTAATCTCATCTCTAATAATTTAGCTGGATCGATATACAAATTTCCAAACGTATAATCGGACCCTATTTTTAGACCTGTGCCAGTCGTTTTCTTAGATGACTTTGGCGTTTCTATGACGTCCTCATCTGGTACGAATACGACTTCCTTCTCTGGTGTCTTTAGTTTTCGCACTTCCTTCAAGTACTTGCTTGCTGCTAATTTTTGATTGCCTAGTATCTTTATTGTCGTGGGTGATTTAGATGATTTGATTTGCTTGTTCAGTATCGTTATGGCATTCTGTATTAAGTATTCTGAAGGTATGTCTTTTAAGCTTGGATCGAACCCTAGTTTTTCTAGTCGTTTAGATTCTTGTGCTCCAAAAATTGGTTTTGTACCATCAATGGCTCCTTTGTCGTTCTCTTCGTCTTCATCTTCGTCTTCCTCGTAATGCGATGGCAGTTTACCAATCCACGATTCTAAGCCTTTAGTAGATCCTTGTGTTGAGATGGCTTCACTAAGTGTATCGATTGCTCCAGTGATGTTCTCTTGGTTTTCTTGTAGCTGTTCAATCATCTCATCTTGTTTCTTATCAGCCGATTTCTGCGCCTTTTCGACTGAAGCTGTTACGGGTTGGTATAGCTTTTCGCCAGCTTCTCGTAATGATTGATCACCTAGCTTTTTATTGAGTAATCGTTTCTTTAAGATTTGCCTATTTTTCAAGAATTCGTTAATTAAGCTTGCTCTTTCTTCTACTGTCTTAATAGTTCTGAACGACATACGTATACATATTAGTTACATAATTCGTTACTCTAAGTTAGCGTAACTTTTTGAAATCGTATGTAAATCACACGAAAACCCTCGAATTCTCATTCTCTAACTACGTATTATGCACGTATAAACCGTCGAAGTTCTTTCGATACATCTCGGGAATATGCTTAGAAGTCTTATCCAACACCATGAAATCGAATGGTTCTATCGTAGCTTCTCGATATATGTCTTCGAATTGTTTCCGACTGATGTTTTTACAGTTATCATCAGCAATGTGTCTGATGTCCTTGTTATCTAATCCGCCAAATAGAACGAAGCACTTAGTATTGCGTCGAATGTATTTTGGCACATCGTAATAGCTTTGACACAAGTAAATGCAGTTACAGTTCTTATTTCTAGATAGCGAAAAGTATTCCTTAACGTTGTTCATATTTTTATTGTCGATCTTAATATCATCGAATACGATAACCTTATTAGCGTCATCATCTAAATCTTCAACTGGTATGATGTCTTCTGGATTGCATAATTCGACATTACACGCATCATCGTCGTCATCTAATTCCTCGTTAATGATATCATGGAATTCTTTTATTAGACTGTACTTATCCTGATGAGGATTTAGAGTATGTATCTTACAAGAATCGTACTTCATCCATTTTAAAAGCATATTGATAAGCAGATTCGTTTTACCTTGACCCGTACTACCAACTAGCATAAAATGGCAATCAGGAAGCAAGAAGTGATGTTTTGGTTTCTGACTTATTTTTTCAGTATCGTCAAAGTTGATTATATTCATCTACTATAATGTACGTATACAATATAGATGAGTTTTACGAAATTTGGAACGATTCGAACTGGAAGCCGCAATGAGTGCATGCATGAGCAAACACCAGTAAGAATAGTTAGTATTAATGCGAAAGAGATTTCACTCTTATGGCTTCAACGCGATACAGATTGGATGGATATACCCAATTACGAAATACAGCTAACACCAAAAGGTACGAATATGATGAGACTATCATGCCGCCTATACATCTCAAACAACACTGGAGGAGGTAATTTTTGGTTCCGATGGGTCCTATTAACGCCAACGCCAGTTCCAGGGCACCATTTACAAACGATTATTGGTGTAAGTAATTTACCAGATGCAGCAATTGGCTTGAGAACCAGATGTGCATTTGCGGCACAACCGCCAAGAGATCCAGAGACAGTCGTTTGTATTTCAGACGTCTCTTTTCATGAGAATTTCGGTAACGGCATCCTACACACGTATAAGCTGCAGTGTAAGATCACTGATACAGGAACGATGGTATTGAATAGACTGTATAATGGCGCTAATGCGGCATGGAATGGATACGTGAAATCATCAATAATGGTTGAGGAAATCACAGGGATTACTAAAAAAGTTGCTCAAAATGGGATCAACGAATACGCATCAAACTAATGTAATCATATAATATAAGAGATGAGTTACTCAATATTTGGAACGCTTTACAATGGTACGATAGAGCAAAAGGAAGGTAAGCGTGGACCAAAAGGCGATCAAGGAAGCCAAGGAAGCCAAGGGATTCGAGGAATGAAGGGCGATCAAGGAAGCCAAGGAATGAAAGGCGATCAAGGAGGCCAAGGGATTCGAGGAATGAAAGGCGATCAAGGAAGCCAAGGAATGAAAGGCGATCAAGGAGGCCAAGGGATTCGAGGAATGAAAGGCGATCAAGGAAGCCAAGGAATGAAAGGCGATCAAGGCGATCAAGGAAGCCAAGGAATGAAAGGCGATCAAGGAGGCCAAGGGATTCGAGGAATGAAAGGCGATCAAGGAAGCCAAGGAATGAAAGGCGATCGAGGAAGCCAAGGGATTCGAGGGTCTGGGCCTGGGTCAAGTGTTATGCATAGTAGTTTAACATTCAATTGTGGTAATTTCCTTATGGATCCTGGTAATTGGGCATCATCAAGTAGTGTAAGCTCATTTGTGATCATTAAAGATGCATACTCTATGAATAATATCACTCCAGAACATCAAGGTTTTAGGATCCTAGAGACCTTTAAACCAAACTCAACAGAAACGTTGACTATGAATATACCAAAAAATGATAATACGACTTTAGGGTTAAAAGGCAACGGCACCTATACAGTTCGGGTCGAAGCTTATGCAAACAACATTGGATCCATAATACTAAGCTCTTTATCAATTGAAGAGAATTTGACTTTCATATCAAACACGATAAAAAGTGGAAGGATAGGATCTACAAACACTGCTTTCCAAGAGCTAAGCATAACAACATCTGCCAATAGCACAGGTAAACTATCATTTACTTTGAGTCATAATCAGTCAACCAATCAGCTAATAACTATCTATGTTGCAATCATTGCTGGAGCATTAGATGCAAACACTTTTGTGAATCCTACTGTCTTCGATGATAATGAGTACATTATTGAACAAAGAGTGCAAGAAGTGGTTCCTATTAGGACAGTCGCTTATATAGCAAAGGAAATTTCGAATTTATGGAGTCATGCAGACATGGAGTGGGGAGACATACCACATTTCTCCATCACGATATCTCCCAAGGAAGCAACGAATTTAATTCGATTATCGTGTACGATTTACCTTGGATGTGACGCTGGAGGAGCTAATGTGTGGTTTCGATGGGTCGTAACTACAGGTCAAGGATTACTGGCTTATGTCAGTACGAATTCATTACCAAATAATATCCTTCAAACCCGTAACAGAGCTAGCTTTGGCTCGCAATTAGCCATCAATCCAGAAACTCTTGCCTGCGTGTCCCATACTGGGTTCCACGTCCCATTTGATAAAACCCCACATACATATAAATTACAGATAAAAGTGAAAGACACAGGAACCGTTACAATCAATAGAATATACAACAATGGAAACGCTAAGTGGAATAGTTACGTTACCTCAAGTATGATTTTAGAAGAAGTCTCAGGGATCGCGAGGAATTTCTCTAGTAATGGGGATGTGATATGTTCATCAGAATAATCTAACCAAACTGTATAATGCAAACTACGTTATTCTTTGATAGTAAGAAAGGATCTGGTTCATCTGAAAACTTCACGACATACTTCAATCCTCCATTGGAGCTAGATATTACGAAAAACTATCAAATCTCGTTAATCAATGCATCTATGTGGTACTCTTGGTACAACATAACGAGTGCAAATAACAAGTTCAAATACTACAATGGTACAGCTTGGAAGACGATAACATTATCGCCAGGAGCATACAACGTAATCGACATAAATGACACTATGAAGCACCATATGAAGCAAAATAGCGATTGGGATGCTGCTAACAGTAAGTATTATGTCGATATTAAACCTAATTACAATACGCTGAAGTCTATGATTGAGATACGAAATGGTTATAAAGTAGATTTCACTATTGATGAAAGTTTTAGAACGATACTTGGTTTTGAATCTAAGATAGTTCAAGGCAACGGCTTTCACGATAGCGATAAGATCGTGCAAATCACGGAGGTTGATACGATTCAAGTACACTGCGATCTAGTGACTGATTCTTACATAAATGGCAGTACAAGTTCGGTCATCTACTCATTCGTTCCATCAGTTCCGCCAGGTTACTTGATCAACATCCATCCTAACCAACGATTTGATATGAACATATCGAAAAGATCGATCAACAGTATATCATTCTCGCTTAGAGATCAAAGTGGTAATTCGATAAAAATGAATAATGAACGAGTGACGTATTACATCCATCTTAGTGAGATTGTGTAACCAATATGTATATGCTATTAACAAGAGAACGATATACCAAAAGAAAAGTCATTGGTGGAAACCTCATTGGGAACGTATTCGACAAAGCAAAGAGTACGCTTTCGACAGCTAGCAAGATAATAACGAGACCCATTACTGCCTTAAAAAATAGATTGCTAAAACCTGTCATTACTAAGGCTCTTCCATACGTTAAACAGAAAGCCATTGATGTTGGCACTAAAGCGATCCTTCAAAAGGTAAAGCAGGGCGTTAGAGACGTTTCATCGAATCCAGAAGTTAGGAAAGTCTTGAATGACAGGTCGAGAGCTATCTTATCGAATCTTATTGCTGGAAGTGGCATGAAACGATTATATTAACTTTTGTATAACCATACAATATATATGACTGAAGTAATTAGCCAATATTTCCAATTCGACGAATCGAACATTATCGATAACTCAACTACGAAGTTCGAATACATCGAGTACCTTCCAAGAGATTCCAACAACATGAACAAAGACGGTCAACGAATCATTGAAACAAGAGATGAAGACGTATACTTGCTCCCACACAAGGCTATGCTGGAGGTACGTGGTAAGTTGCAAACAGATGCTAATGCTGATTATGCTGCAACAGATATCGTATCGCTTGTTAATAATGCGTGGAGTTTATTTTCAAGTGCTCAATATCAGATCAACAACCAAATAGTAGAAAGTGTGAATGACTATCTACCAGAAGCAAGTACGATTCTGAACACAGTCATGTTTTCTGACGACTATAGCCGTAGCACTGCTAGTAATATGCTTTGGTTTAGAGATACATCAACGGGTACACCAACTTTGAAGTATATAACTGCAATTGATGCAATCGATGATGCTGGTAATGCAGCTGCCGTTCGAACAGGAACGCAAGCCTTAGTCGTTGCATACACACAAGACCAAACAGCTAATCTAGGTTTCACTGCTCGACAGGCTATCACGACAGGAGCTAAACAAGTATCTCTGCTTCTACCACTATCGCAAGTCTTTGGGTTTTGCAAGGATGTAGATACTGTGTTTCGGAGTGTCAAACATACGCTTATCCTAAACAGAGCAACACCAAACCAGTATATCATGAAAGCTAATGCTGCGGGCATTGGTAAGTTTAAGATTACCCACCTATCACTATGGATGCCTAAAGTCGTTCCTTCACTAGAAATTCAATCATACATTGATGCCAAACTAGTAAGTGGTTACATAAAGGACCTATATTTTGAGCAGGTACGTGTATACAGAACGATGTTCCAAGCTGTTGAAACTAATCCTACATGGAGGATTACAACACAACCAGGATCGGAGCTACCTAGACATGTTTTCATTGCGCTACAGTCTAGTGATCGTCATCCAGCAGCTAATGCACAGAATGTCAATAATATGATCTTTGACAATGGGAATCTAACAAGAATCAGCGTCCGAATCAATAGTGTACAACACCCAGAACGCGAAGTAGAATGTAACTTCACTCCAGCGAATCGTAACTATAACAGATCGTATATGATGTTCATGGATGCAGTCAACAAATACCAAGATACCGACACTGGTAGTCAGCTTAGTGCTGAGGATTGGGCTTCTTTGTATCCCATCCATCATTTCGATGTTAGCAAGCATTCAGAGCAGTTGAAAACGAGCATGGCTGATATTGAAGTCCGATTTACCCTAGGTGGGAACTTCAGAAACATAGCTGATAATGCTGATGTGCCATATTACGTGTATGCCGTAATCCTATCCGATAGGCACTTACAACTGCAAGGCTTGTCTGGTAGAATGAATGTAATCGTGTGAATTTTATCTAATTATACTACATATACGAAATGAGCTATATTAGAACGGGATTGAGTCTAAGCGAATCTCAAAAAGGATCAATTAAGAATGCTTACATCAATAAGAAAACAGTTAGCTTGAGATTGAACAACGATCAACTAACAGGAAGCGACTTTCTAGGACTGACCAAAGCGCAACGCAAGAAGGTGGTTGAAGCTAAAAGAGGAATGTCTGGAGTCCAACTAAAACTTAGTAAGACGCAAGTCTCAAAACAAGGTGGATTTCTCGGTGGATTGGGTAATTTGGTGAAAATGATTGCTCCTATGTTCCTAAAGAAGATACTGCCAGCTCTTGGAATGGCTGCTGCTACTGGAGCAATATCTGGTTCTGTCTCTAAGGCTGTGCAAGGAAAAGGCATTAAGAGGAGAAAACGAAGACCAAAGAAGAAGGGCAAAGGACTCATACTTGGACCGAATTCACCTTTTAAGGGCATACCATTACTTGGAGCAATTCTCTAATCATATTCAAATTATTGTCTAACGATATCATATATAGAATGCCAACGAATTATGTAGAAACGTCATTAAAGCTATCTGAGGCACAGAAACGTAAAATCGCTTCAGCTGTTCAAAACAAGACATCAACTACCATTAGACTATCATCTAGCGACTATCATGGTAACGATAAAATTAAATTGACTAAGCAGCAAATCGATAAGATCCATAAGGCTCAGTCGAAAAATGTGGGAGTAGATATCAAACTCAGTAAAACGCAGTTGAGTAGACAAGGCGGATTCATTGGAACAATGTTAGCTGGCTTAGCAGCCAGCTTGCTTCCTAATCTCTTAGGCGGTATTTTTGGTGGTAAGGGAATCGCTCTACCAGGTACTAATCCCAAAGCTGGAGGAACCATTACGCCTAATATGATCATGGCAAGATCTCCACCGTTTTTCGGTCATTGGAAACGAGACGGTACGATCGGTTATGGAGCAAAAAAAAAGATCTCAAAGAAAACAGCCAAAGGCCTCGTACTTCCAGGAACGATCCTAAAGCATCCATATTACGGAACGCGCTAAGACCATTGAGCAATATTGACATTGACAGCATAATGAAAAAACTAAAGATCGCTAACTACATTGGTACTTACAGTAAAGATATGCTACCTGATAGGATCAATAATGACGGATGTGTAGTCATCAACATTCAAGATTACTTTAAAGGCGACGGTACTCACTGGATTGCTGTATATAACAATTATGATAATAACTACGTTGAACACTTCGATTCATTTGGCCTATTGCCAGCAGAAGAGGTAATAGAGCTTATGGAAACGAGTAACAAACGAATAGAATACAATAGCTCGCAGATTCAAGATATGGATAGCATTATGTGTGGATATTACTGTATCTTCTACATTCTAGAACGCTCAAAGGGTAGAAAACCTATCGACATCTTGTTAGACTTTCAGTTCAAACCATCTTTGTTCAATGAGTTGGCTATACAGCACTTCGCTTACGATATTATGTAAAGATATTGTATACGAAATGACTAAGATATATTGCCTAAGACAAAAGAAGCAAACTGAGACACAAGATGAGCATATCATGAAGACTCGAAATGGAAGGACTCGTCTGGTAGGCGTCTGTGTAGAATGCGGAAGTCAAAAGTCGAAATTCGTGAAATCTACACAAGGCGGTAGCATGTTGCCAGGAGCACTAGCTATTTCAGCTGGAATACCACTTCTTGCTGGAGCCGCAGCATTGTCAATGGTTCCAGGTAGTGGAAAGCTATTTTCGACACTTGCTAAGGGTGCTACACAGGCAATAGGTAAGAAGATAAGAAGCAAAGCTGCCGATTTCATCCAAAGAGAAGGTCGAACCCTATTAAATCAAGCATCTAAGAAGGTTCGTGGAGGTAAGCTAGATATTCATAAAGCGATATTAAAGGTTGCACCAAAAAAGGGATTCACGCTACCAGGCCATCATTATACTGGACCAGGTAATCCCTTAGAAAATCAATTGACTTATGATAAGACAGGTCGAATATTAGAGATTTACGATAAGCCAACTGGCAAAACTGATGCTGTGAGTATGCAACACGATGTCGATTATTCTATCTGTGATGATGACGTCAAATGCAAAAATGAAGCTGATCGAAAAATGGTCAAATCATTAGACGAAATTCCATGGAAGGATCGCCAATGGGGTCATGCCTTAGCAAGGAATGCTATCGCGACTAAAGCAAAGCTTGGAATGGGTGCTAAGAAGCCAAAAAACGGAAAAAGCCGTCGAGTGAAGAAAACTGGCAAGTAAAACTAGCAGATGAATTGCATAGACCAATAAGACGCAAATTCACTCGGCGGCGTGTTATAGCTAATCACGTCGATGAAATATGGTGTTCAGATCTTGTCGAAATGCAACAGTTTAGCAAATGGAATAAGGGCTATCGATATCTTCTCATGGTTCTAGACGTCTTTAGCAAGCATGGATGGATCTTACCATTAAAAGAAAAGAAAGGCGAAACAGTCATGAAAGCTCTCCAAACTATCTTCAAGGAAGGAAGAATACCACAGTACTTTTGGGTCGATAAAGGCAAAGAGTACTATAATAAACATGTGAAAGAGCTATTGGACAAGCATAGTATACGAATGTATTCAACTGAGAATGAAGAAAAGTCTTCTGTTTGCGAGAGATGGAATAGAACAATCAAAACCAAAATGTGGAAGCAATTCACTGTCCAAGGTAACACGCAGTACCTAGATATGCTACCTAAAATATTGAAACAGTACAATAGTACGAAACATAGTTCCATTAAAATGACTCCTATTGAAGCATCTAAGAAGAAGAACGAAGGAACTGTGTACTTCAATCTATATGGCAATATGGAGTCATTACAATCGAAACCAAAATTTAAGGTTAGCGATAAGGTTCGAATAAGTAAGTACAAGCGTATAGTGTTTGACAAAGGCTATACTCCGAATTGGACTGAAGAAGTGTTTACAGTTGATAGAATCCAATATACGAACCCTATTACATACAAATTGAAGGACTCGAATGGTGAAGAAATACAAGGTTCTTTCTACGAACCTGAACTATCGAAAGCGACTCAAGAAATCTTCAGAATCGATAAAGTCATTAGAAGGAACTACAAGAAAAAACAAGCTCTAGTATCGTGGAAAGGGTATAGCGATGAATTCAATAGTTGGATACCATTTAAGAATCTAGATTCGATATAGATGCATGCTAAATTAATCAATTAACCACGTTTGAACGCACATATTAAATTGACAATAATTTATATATATAGTTGTTATATACATGAACGATAACAATACCATAGAACCAATCAAAAGACTAAGAGGTCGACCACGAATGTATGACGACATTGAAAGGAAGCATCGAAAAACTAAGTACATGCTAAGTAAATCATGGTTCTGCTTAACATGCGAAATCTATAAAGACTACACGATGGCTGGTAAATCAAGTCATATTAAGACCAAGAAGCACAAACGCAGCCAAACGCACCGAGTTTCAAAAAAATATTTTTTATCTATAGTTAATATATAGAACGATGAACGAATCGAATCTTCAGAAATTGTCCAAATCGAAACTTATCGAATTAATCTTGAAACAAAATACTATAAGACGTCCAAAAATCGATGAAAATATCCTCTTACCACCAGCTCAATTCAGAGACAATCAACCAGTTCCTACTCCACGAAGAAGCGTTAAGGACATGATCAAACGCTATGAGGAAAACATCATCCTACCACCAAATCAATTCAGAGATGACTACAAACCGATCCCAGCTCAGAGGACCATTAAGAATACAACCAAAAGACCGGTTCATGCTCCAAGAACTAAGATAATACAACTAGATAGAGCTATGAAAGGTTCAATCAGATCATTCGAAGTCGCCATTAAGAACAATAAAGACCCACTAGTACAACTAACCACTACGAGAAAAGGCATTCAGACTCAATTTGAAAATCTACTGATTGAGACTAAAGGCTATAAATTCGTTGAAACGATAAAGGTCACATTCGAAAAACGGTTAGACGAAGACAAAACGACCATTAAAACGGCCTATTTCAATAGTAAAGCCTTTACGATTATAAATGTAAATGATATCATGGAAGGACTACAATCATCTGAGCAACTGATAATAAACAAAATAGCTCAATGGATATCCGAAGGTTCTGGATGGACCATAGAGACAATCGACAAACACTACATCAACATAGTCAAATATGAGCCTATGAAAGGAAGCAGCTACATCGAACTACCAACAGAGCTCAGAAATTCATCTAAAGGCTTGGTAAACATGCAGAACGTAGACAATGAATGCTTCAGATGGTGCCACGTAAGACATTTGAATCCACAGGTAAAGTACCCTCAAAGAATCAAGAAGAGCGATAGAATATCCATGAAGGATTTAGACTACTCAAACGTTGAATTTCCAGTAGCTACTAAGCATTACAATAGAATCGAAAAGCAAAACAGCCTTAGTATCAGCGTATTTGGATACGAAGAACGTAAGCCATATCCCATATTCGTATCGAAGGAAGAGTTTGACGACCATATGGATCTACTACTAATCACTGAAGGTACTAATAAGCACTACGTTTTAATTAAGGACTTCAACAAGTTCATGTTCAACCAAACGAAACACAAGAATAGAAAGCACTTCTGTAGACATTGCTTACAATGCTTTGGATCCGAAAGAGTGCTGACTGCTCACAAAGAGAATTGCATCCAGGTAAATGGTACACAAGCAATCAAGATGCCAACTCAGGAAAACAATATATTGAAATTCAAGAACTTCCATAAACAGTTAGCAGTACCATTCGTGATATATGCCGACTTCGAAGCTATAACTGAGAAGATCGACGGCTGCAAACCTAACAACGACAAGTCGTACACTGAAGCCTACCAAAAGCATACAGACTGCGGTTACGGCTACAAAGTAGTATGCTGCTACGACGACAAATATAGCAAACCAGTGCAAATCTATAGAGGTGAGAAATCCGTCTACAAATTCATGGAAAGAATGCTCGAAGAAGTCAAATGGTGCCAAAAGACAATCAAGAAAAATTTCAACGAAGACATGGTAATGACGAAAGATGATAGGAATGACTTCAAAACCGCTGATGAATGCCATATATGCAATGTCCAATATACTGAAACTGATATAAGAGTTAGAGACCATTGCCACATAACTAGCAAGTATCGTGGTAGTGCGCATCAAGATTGTAACCTCAACTTCAAAATAAAGGCTGAAGAAATCAAGATACCAGTTATCTTCCATAACCTACGTGGATACGACAGCCATCTTATCATGCAAGAAATAGGTAAAGTCGTCAAAAACAATACATACATCGATAAAAATGGCAATGAAAAACAGCATCAAATCAACGTGATTCCAAACAATATGGAGAAATACATGGCTTTCATGCTAGGCAGCAATTTAGTCTTCCTCGATAGCTTTCAATTCATGTCTCAATCACTTAGCAATCTAGCAAATAACCTACCAAAAGATTGTTTCAAATACACGTCAGAAGAATTTCATGATGAGAAACTCGAATTAGTGAAACAAAAAGGAGTGTACCCTTACGACTATATGGATAGCTTCGAGAAATTCGATAAGACACAACTACCAACGAAAGAAGAATTCTATAGCATCTTGAATGACGAACACGTTACGGATGACCAATACCGACATGCCCAAAACGTATGGAATACATTCAAATTGAAAAATATGGGTGAGTACCACGATCTATATCTCAAAACCGATATCTCGTTGTTGGCAGATGTATTCGAAAACTTTAGAAAAACATGCATGCAATACTATAAGCTAGATCCATGCCACTACTTCACTAGCCCTGGTTTAAGCTGGGATGCTATGCTTAAGATGACTAACATCAAACTAGAGCTTATGACTGATATCGATATGTTCCAGTTCATTGAAAAAGGAATGCGTGGAGGTATCTCGTATATCGCAAACAGATATGGAAAAGCAAACAATAAGTACATGAAGAACTACGACGAGAAGGCACCACCAAAACACATCATGTATCTAGATGCAAACAACTTGTATGGTTGGGCTATGAGCCAATACCTACCAAATAGTGGTTTTAGATGGATGACAGAAAAGGAGATCAATAAAACCAACCTAGCTAAGTACAATGAAGACAGCAAGAAAGGATTGATCCTAGAGGTCGACATGAAGTACCCAGAAGAAATACATGACAATCACAACGACTATCCACTAGCTGCCGAAAAAGTTAAGGTAACTGAAGACATGCTATCGGATTATTGCAAAGAGATCCAGAAGAAATACAACATCTCGATTGGACAAGTCCATAAGTTGATTCCAAACCTGAATGACAAAACCAAGTACGTAATCCATTATAGAAATCTTCAACTATACCTCGATCTCGGATTGAAAATAAAGAAAGTCCATAGGGTATTAGAATTCAATCAATCTCCATGGTTGAAGCAATACATCGATTTCAATACTCAGAAAAGGACTAATGCAAAAAACTCATTCGAGAAGGACTTTTTCAAGCTCATGAACAATTCCGTATTTGGGAAGACGATGGAAAATCTGAGAAAGCGAGTAGATGTTAGATTAGTAACCAACGAAAAGAAGTTACTACAAATGACTTCTAAACCAACTTACATGTCATCAAAAATATTCAACAAAGATCTAGTAGCAGTACACAAAATCAAAGAAACGCTTACACTCAACAGACCTGCATACGTAGGTATGTGCATCCTCGACATTTCTAAGACACTAATGTATGATTTCCATTACAACTACATCAAAAAGAAGTATAGCCAAGCTAAGTTGTTGTTCACAGACACCGACAGCCTAATGTATGAAATCGAAACTGAAAACGCTTATCAAGATTTCTGGTACGATAAAGATAAATTCGATAACAGTGACTATCCAATAGACAACCAATTCCATGATACAACGAATAAGAAAGTCATAGGCAAATTCAAAGATGAGGCTGCTGGAATTCCTATCACAGAGTTCGTAGGTCTCCGTTCGAAAATGTACAGCTATATGAAAGACAACAACATAGGTGCTAAGACGGCTAAAGGCATCAAGAAGAATGTCATCAAGAAGAACGTCAAGCATGAAAACTACAAAGACGTGCTAATGAACAACAAACAGATGTCACACACCATGAAAACTATTAGAAGCCAAAACCATCAATTAGGAAGTTACGAAATCAACAAGATCTCACTATCATGCTTCGACGACAAACGGTATCTATTGGAAGACGGGATTACAAGCTACGCTTATGGACACCATAAAATACGATAAACTAACAATCCATTACACAGAGAAGACGCAAGAGAAGAATGAAGAAACTCGCAGAAGTCAAAATATGGCAATAGCGGATAGCAGGCAAGGCAATGAATCCATTAGAATGGATAGCCTAGAATGCAACTATGAAAAGTTGAATACTATAGTATGAGAAGAACGAAGAGAAGAACCATCGATCGGCTGGTTCAAACACATTTCGAAAATATACGTACACATCACTATAGATCAAGCCTTTAGACATCCAAAGATTGAAACCAGTTATGGAGATTTCCAAGAATTTGACATCCAAAGATTGAACTGGTTAAACCGGTTATGGAGAATTCGACCTTGACCTTGACCTTGAGAAGAATAAAAAATACGATCGATAAATAATAGGGTGGGGGTATGAGATCAGAAACCATATGATGGAAAATGGTCCGGTACCCTCACCCTCTATACTACTGAAGGCAATTTTATCCCAGTGTCCAAAACTTAAACTACACGGTCCAAAACATATGTTGTTTGTCAGTTTCAGGAGGAAATGGTCCGAGTATTTGAATCTTGATACCTTCCAGCAAAATCATTATTCGCCGAAAACATGAAGGTGCTCGCTAAATTTTGAAATTTCCGCCATTTTTTTATACGCCGCAGTCGTCCCTAGTCTACGCGCGTCACATTATTCTGTAAATGGGGTCTGGTTACGAGATTGTTATTCAGTGCTGTGATCAACGTAATCAGAATCAGCTTTCTCTTCAATTAATGATGGTCAGGAATAGAACCTTTGGCATGCACCCAGGGTACAAGGGCCTTGTTGAGAACCATCATCGTCTTATAGTCCTCGTTGTCCAATCATCTCAGGGGTGTTAAGGCATGGGTCTCCAATATGGCCGCCACAAATCAAGAGGGGGTGGTCTATCTCTGTGCTTGTGAGATATATTCTTGACACTTTGACATATTTGATAAAGTCACAACCTTAACACATTTTTTGTGACAGTTTCCATGGAAACGTGTAATATGACCTTTGAACTTTAATTTTAAGGAAAATTGGGAAAAGCCTCCTGGAGGTCGGTAAAAGTTGTTGATATAATAGATATTTTCATGCCAATGAATCAATGTTAGGGCACACTTAGGTGCTCCAATTTGAAAAGTTGGTTATCATTGGAATGTCTGTTAATTCGGTGGAAATTTGAGGATATCAAATTTCACAATTGCCTTAAATTGCCTTCCCCTTAAAATAACCAACTTTTCAAATTGGAGCAGGAACGTGTGCACTAACCTTGATTCACTTGCATGAAAATATCCACTATATTAACAACTTTTACCGACCTCCAGGAAGCTTTTCCCAATTTTCCTTAAAATTAGAGTTCAAAGGTCACATAACACGTTTCCATGGAAACTTCCACAACAAGGTATCAAGGTTGTGACTTTATGGAATCTGTAAAAGTGCAAAGACTATATCTAACAAGCACGAAGAGATAGACCACCCCCTCTTGATTTGCGGCGGCCATATTGAAATAGTTTGAGACCCATGCCTTAATGCCCCTGAGATCGACATATTCATCGTCATCATCATCATTATCGACGTGATCATCATCGTCATAATCGACGTCGTCATATTGGACATTATCATTGTCATCAAACATTGATCAAGAAAGGGAGTGGGCAAACAAATGTTGAAAAGGTCACCATAATTCATTTCTTATTTGGGAACCATCAAATCGTTTCAAATCGGTCTTTGTCTAGCTTCCTGTTTTGTTTCAGCCTGTTATTGGCTCTTGCAGGTGTTTTTTTAGGTCAAGACCTACCACAGAGTAGTTCTGGGCCCGGTTGTTCGAATCAAGGGTAAGCCGCATGCTACCCATGCAGGAGTTAAATCGCTACAGAAACAGAAACCTCTAGGGTAATGCTGTACAGATTACAATTACAGATTTAGTGGTATCCTTGGAGAGTAAAGTTTACCCTTGCTTCAAAAATCGTGCATAATTAATTACCATTTTGTCCAGTCAGAAGAAGCAAATCACTGACGTGCATGCCCCTTTATACCCGATAAAACGAAAGGGTCTTTATTATGATGACTTTTCACTGTACGAGTGTGGCCCTATATAAAGCTTCATGATTATGCCCTTTTTCCTTTGTTCAACAAAGGAAAGACCTCAACCTTAATGCCAACAGTAAAGGCTGGTTCACACTTGCGACATATTAACCCTTTCAGCCCTGAGTCTTTGGAAGTGATTTTTAGCTATTTCTAGACCAAACAGAACCCTCCCCCCCCCCCCCTAAGTAAACTGTAGTCATTGTTACCATGGATTTTTCAACTGACCTATAATACTGGGGGCCATTTTGAAAGCAGTTGTGGATTACTTGACGGAGCTGGCGGGAAGTTTGTTTGGAGGAATACAGAGAATTTCAGGCTTTTTAAAGCCTTTTTCTCCATTTATAGAGTGCTGGAGGACATCATTAAGTCTGATGAGAGCTTCAATCAGCACTTTCTCAAAGAACCGAGTCTGTGCCAGTGTAATTGTGATAGAGAACGAGCTTCATTTCCCACTCGTGAATGGGCTAGGACTTCTTCTGTCACTTTAGCGTGGGCTTTACATGTATAAATGGGGGTCTGGAGCCACCTATCATAGCTTTTTTGGATTATTGGACAATATTTACTTACCATTGATTCCAATGTGAAGCTATTAGGTCGAAATGGCTTTAGATTTTCTCTATATTCTGAAGAATGAAGATGGGGGAATGCTATGCCGCCGGTGGATTGGATTTTCCGGCATGCTTTGCGGTCAGAGTGGTTGAATTTAGCTTGCTCTGAAGTGCTTATGGAATGGTGGCTTGGTGCTGGGCAAGTTTCAGTGTTCAGGGACAGAAAGTGAGGTTAGTGGAAACTCTCAAGCATATTAAGGCCTGACTCGCCTGTTAATTTGACATATTTTTATTTAAAGGGAGGCTTCCATCCAATCTTTGTGAAACTCGGTAGGCTGTTTGTTATCGGTATTTGTAACAATATGAGCTACTTGTATCTTTCAAAGTGGTGTCACGTGACTTGAATAAGACCGTTAACGGTTGAAACCTTGGGACAAAAACGGGGTACGTAAAGTGAACTTAAATAAATCATTTTTCTTCATTCTTCTATGACTCATAATAAGGGTTTGAACGATGCGCCTTTTAATTATGCCCAGATCATAACGGAAGTAACTGATTAAAGGAAACTGGTCACGTGACATAGTAAAAAGTAAAATATCTCATAATATAAGTGACAAAGCCAAATTTTCCTGTGTAAACTTCCCCCATTTCAAAGAACTCGTTTTATGACGTCACCAACTGGGGAATGTCACGTGACACTAAAGGAGACTACCATCTGATTAAGAAAGTCAAATATTAGGTATTTTCATATTTTGGACAACTTACATAGAAATATATCGACAGAGAATTTAAGATCTTTAAAATCTCTGCTGGGGGTCTGTTAAGGACGAAAATCCAGGCCTTAAGTTACTTGAGCTTGAAATTTTTGTAAGAAAATTTAGAATCTGAGGAGAACTATTTTTTTCTGTCAGTGTGATTTTAGTCTTTTTTTCTGAAATGAAATAATGTAAACTGTAGTCAACTTCTGCAAAGAAAGGAGGATTTATATGAAATTTTAATATGCCTAAATGCAGTTCAATAGGATCATTTGTCTATACATTATGTTGTGTGTCAATCTCAGGGCCTTGCTCCTTCAACTTAGCCAGACTGAAATCCTCAAAGCAAGTAACCAGTAAAACACAACAAATGTCGTGTTTGGGTGTCAAAATCCTCGTGAGAATTACAAATTACAGTACATAAATATTGTCTCTTCATTTAATATTAATTCATGATTTTGTAATCTCTGAATTTCTATTAACGGGCCGACCTGCATGAAACAACCATAGAGGCTGATCCGGCTAATCAACAGATCGAATTGGAATGTAGCGTGTTGCTTTTTGTGGAGGGAGGAAACTCTGAAAACAGGAGAACCCGGAGAAAAACCCTCGGAGCAAGGGCGAGATACCAACAAACTCGACTCACATCTTCATGGCGCCGCGTCCGGGAATCCAATCTGGGTCACAGTGGTAAGAGAGGAAGCTCTTAACCACTGCACCATCCCATAACCGTGGATACTCGGAAAATTAGAAACTCGGTACATTGACTATTTAGCTGATTATCAGGAAGAGGAGAAATTTCAGAATGAACTACCATGCACTGATGGTAAAATACGTTTTTCCCTCGAGCCATTATTTCATTTCGACAGTGGAAATATTCTAATTTTATTTGTTGACTGGCTTTGTATACAAAGCCGCATGTTCAGTAACGCATAAGATTCGTGCTTGCCGATCAGTCCTTTGTGTTTATATTTTCCTATTGTTACATAAATCAGTTACATCTTTAGTCGTTCTACGCTTGCTTTGTGCAGATTGTTACACTAAAATCTTTCAACTGGTTTTACCGTAGTCAACAACGAAAAATGTACATCAGGTTTACTCATCTGTACGGCAATTACAGTGGTTCCGAGTAGAGTTTTAAACCAAAGTCATCAAAACTAAGCGGTTTTCTTTCATTGATATTAGTGGCTTTTAAATGCGCTCCAACCTTTCCCATAGTTTTTTGCGTCTGAAATCCTGAACTGACTAGAAAATTTCAAACAAGACAGACATATTGGAGGAAAACACCAACTCCATATGTACATGTCTATAAGTATTCTACAAAATGAGGACTGATAAGCTTAAAAAGTCAGCGATCAGTGACGGAACTGCTTAATATTTTATAGTGAGATCCACCTTGAACAAACAGAAGTCTTCTAATATTCTGCAATTACAGAATGTCACTAAACGACACTTAGAGTGTTCGAGAATTATTCGCGGATCCGCCATCCACCGACAGCGATTTGAAATATACAAAACTATATTTCGTTGTCGTGCTGTGTAATAGATATTTGGCAAAGTGCGTTGTGGTTCATTATTTTATATACTAAAACGTACTGACAACGAGAAACAATCCCTTCTTCTTTCGCCGCATGCATTTTACTTGACCGAAAACACTGATGGGGAGATTTGAGGTTAATAATAATAATAATAATAATAATTTACATTTATAGTGCGCAGGCTGCATGAATATATGATCGCCTGCGCATCACAAAATTAACTACAATAATATAAGAATTGAGCTAAAACCACAGTGAAACTATAATAAGGTAAAATTAAAAGAATAAATAAAACAATTCTAATAGATCTTAGTTATAAAAAGCTAACTTAAATAAATGCGTTTTCAACACATTCTTAAAATTATCTAAGGCTCTACAATTACGAATACTACATGGTAGCGAGTTCCATAGTTTAGGGGCAGCAGCACAAAAGGCCCTGTCCCCCAATGTCCTCTTTGTTCGCTCTCTTGGAAACTCAAGGAGAAGTTCATTATTTGATCTTAAAGAATAACGCGATGCACCCTTAATGATAATTAAATCTTTGTAAAGTGGAAGGTGTTTCTTCTTTCAAAGAATGGTCTCATCCTGGAGCGACCGTGAAATTTTAATGAGAATTCGATGCTATGCCGATGCCCCCTCGAAAACGTTGAAACTGAATTATGTCTGCCCACCAAAAGTAGTCCGCCTTTGGCAGGGGGTAGTTCTAACCCAAATACCTTTAAAATGAACCAAAACCCAAATTAAGAGTTCTGAACAGCTCCAGAAGTCTTTGTGACATTCAAATCGTATGTCAAAATCTTGCCGTAAACTTTACACCAGAAAATACAAAAATTTAAATATACCACTGAAATACCCATATTTTAATGTAAAAATACCGCGTATACTCAATTAAAACACCATTGGATACCAGTATACCCAAGACCCCAGGCCGACCCTGACTAGTGTAAACCATACAGTCTCCAACTGTTAAGTTCATTACTAGTACGGTTATCATGTGACACTGTAATTGCATAATAGGCTCGAGAGAACCGAGATAAATATATCGGCTGGATAGCAAATTTACCCAAATTATCTTCATACATCTTTGGCTGGTTTGGTGTGATGCTATATAGTAAGCTGGTTCTAAAAATACAATCTCAAAACATTACTGAGACAAACTGTCGTCTCATATTCTATTTGAAGTCAAAGCGGCGCTGAATTCAATGTTTGAATTCCCATTTTGCGATGTGCGTGTTTTCGATAAATAAACTCCATTTACCGGAGTGACAAACAAGCCTCGAGACTGATCTATATCTCTGTGACATTTATACCGCTATGACTTCATCGACCACGTTCTTTAAAATTCTTAATTAACGATTCTAAGCTAGCGGATTCCCGAATTTGAACGCGCAACACTGGTGGCAGCGCGACGTCAATGTCTAAAGATCCGTATACAACTCGCAAATGCCATGCCCTTGTTTTTACCACTTGACACAACTAAATCAGTAGCAGATGCGGATACTAAGAACGAACGTCGTATTAGACTTATCTCTGATGATACTCTTAAATCTCTTGAAATATTCTTGGTACACTTGATAAGATATATTTGGGACCAAAATTGCTATTAAATATGAGGGTAGATCTTACTAGGTAGATCTCGGGATAGATATTGTAAAATAACGTGTACACACTTTAAAAAGCCATAAAATAGGACTCAAGGCATTCTTGAATTATAATCAGACAAATCGCCTTTCCCAATTTAACATTTTCGTGTTAAGAGTAATAGACTGGCACGTATGTTTTCCTAAAATTGTTGTTCCCTGTGTTGTTCCGTTCCGATTATCCCACCCAATGTTATTTACAAAACAACGAAAGTTATTCATAATCGTTCAATTTGGTCTACTGCCTTGCTGCCTCCTAACTTTAAGTACTACAGTATAGTTCATGTATACAACAGATTTGGCCACCTTGGTAAACTTCAAGAGACTCAGACAAGGTTAAAATGAACTAAGCAGAGATACCATCCCTTCATTTTGTGATGATTTTTTTTCTTGATTCTGAGTGTTTTGAGTGGTTCCGCACATCTGGTTGGCGTTTCCTCAACACTGGCTGTAATTGTCTCATCTATTATGAAATATTACCGACGCCATCTTCAGTCTTAGCCGGTTAATGGCTTTTCTTAGGGCCGGCATTGGACTTTTGTTGAGCTATTCAGACTATTACGTTTCCACATGCAAGCTGTATTTGAACAAAGCTATTTCTGGTGGCTTCCAAGGCGTAAGTGGATGTTTGTGCCGGATCAAATCCGCCAATACAACAGCGTTTTGAAAGGAAGATATTATCAGTCATTTTATGACATCTGTCATAACTAATAAGTCCCCTCGCTCTTTGCGCTTGCGGACGCCAAGAGTCGTTATTACAAAACATCCTTAGATGTTTTTAACTCGCCTCAGCCATACTGATTGAAGTAGCTAGAATACCGTAAAATCTCGGTTATTCGGCTCGCCTGGTTATAAGCCCTCCCCTGGTTTGGTTATAAGCCCACCACCTCCCCAACCCTATGATACCTCTAAATTGACTGTAAGAACGGTTTAAATACTACTAATGGCAAAGAGTTTTAAAGTAGTATCATCCCTGTTATAAACCCTCCCCTGGATATATACCCCTTAGGTTATAAGACCCCTAAACCCCTTCACGAAGTTGTATAAACCTACTTACTAGCTATTTATTTAGATACAGTGCATGCGGAGTCAGTCAGTGAGTGAGGAAAACTACAGACCGTAGTGAGATCTTAGTATATATTACGCCAGAGACATTGGATTGTCCTCTCGCTTATATTGTTTCTTGTCTTTGTAATCCAGTCAAACGACAGAGTTGCGATATCTACGATCTTGACGTATGTCTTCACGATATCGTGAAACCCGAGCTATGGTGCCAAATGTAGTAGATATATGGTTAGTACTTATATTGATATTTTTCATTTTCCTCTCTGTCTAATATCAGAACCACGGAATCACTATTCCTGTGGCGTCTTATATGATGAATGTCTTTGTTTTGTTCACACCGCGTTGAAAACACTCAAAAAATAAAAGTACTGCTTAACGCTTCTTCTAGGTATAGGACAATATAATATGTCTAAAAAATGATGATAAAATCCCGACTTAACCCTTCTTCTAGGTATAGGACAATATAATATGTCTAAAAAATTATGAAAAAATGATGATAAAATCCCGACGTTTCAGCTATACATCCGTTATTCTTCAGGGAAGACTAGACTGAAAAAGCTGTATTCTTCAGGGAAGAAGAACTGAGAAGGCTGTATAGTCTTCAGGGAAGACTAGTCTGAAGAAGGCTGTATTCTTCAGGGAAGAAAGAAGAAGGCTATAGGTAAGACTATAGACTGAATAAGGCTGTATTCTTCAGGGAAGAAGACGAAAGCTGTATTCTTCAGGGAAGAAGAAGAAGGCTGTATTCTTCAGGGAAGAAGAAGAAGGCTGTATTCTTCAGGGAAGAAGAACTGAGAAGGCTGTATTCTTCAGGGAAGAAGAAGAAGGCTGTATTCTTCAGGGAAGAAGAAGAAGGCTGTATTCTTCAGGGAAGAAGAAGAAGAAGGCTGTATTTTTCAGGGAAGAAGAAGAAGGCAGGGAAGAAGAGAAGGCTGTAGGGAAGACTAGTCTGCATGAAGAAGGCTGTATTCTTTAGGGAAGAAATAAGAAGACTATAGGGAAGACTAGACTGAATAAGGCTGTATTCTTCAGGGAAGAAGAAGGCTGTATTCTTCAGGGAAGAAGAAGAAGGCTGTAGGGAAGACTAGTCTGGAGAAGGCTGTATTCTTCAGGGAAGAAGATCTAGAAGGAGGCTGTATTATTCAGGAAGACTAGACTGAAGAAGGCTGTATTCTTCAGAGAAACGTCGGGATTTAAAAATCATTTTAGCCCTAATATCGTATTATATTAATTGTCCTAGTCCAGTATAATGAACATAGACTTTGGCCCTGTGCTGAGTCACTCAGAAAACTGTCGCAAAAAAATTACGAGACTTGTGCTTGTCTGATCGTTATTTAAATCGCGTTGTCAACGGAGGTGAATTTGCATAAACAATCTAGCTGGACTATTCTATTTCTCAACTTTTCATTGTTTAAAAAAAATCCCATTCCTTTAACTGTAGTTGCATAATACTTTTTCTTCCTTGATTGTTTGTATCAGAACAATACCTCCAGCCTGTAGCATTTCGTACACTCCCCTAACTTCTCTCTACCACTTTCTAGGAATTCGAAACTATAATTGGACCGATTCCCCATTTCGGTTTCTCAGTTTTAAAAGGAAAAAATATAAAAGCGAGACTTCGTCGGTTCTCATTGTCAATTCTACCCTAAAATAACATTTTGATAACATAATTGAAAAAAAAATTCAACTGTCATGCTGCCGATTCGTTTTTGCAAATTTCAATTAATTTTGTCTGCGAATGGGTATCCTTATAGAAATAAATTAGGAGATCTTCGCTATTTAACTCTTACAGTATAAACTGGAAATCGATTCTGTTCTTCAGTCTTAGCCGGTTAATGGCTTTTCTTAGGGCCGGCATTGGACTTTTGTTGAGCTATTCAGACTATTACGTTTCCACGTGCAAGCTGTATTTGAACAAAGCTATTTCTGGTGGCTTCCAAGGCGTAAGTGGATGCAAATAGAGATCGCCGGGTTAACTGCCATCTGTCTCATCTGGATTAGTAGACAACGTTCTAATAAAAGTCGAAATAATATTAACATACTTGAGAGTTCCATTTACTCAATAGGCTCTCTCATGCTCAGTGGGTGGTTCAGTGACTCGTACTCAGTGTCAGCTCAGATATACCAGACGGTATGCATGGCGGCTGGAAACCGAGCCTATCTCGAGGGTGGTGGGGGTTTCGGTGAGCCCGCGATCCTCCCCCCACTCGAGATGATTCAGGGAAATAAAATTTGCGGTATTTTTCAAGTTTTCAAGGCACACAGCGGTCAAACGTCTGCGCGTGCGTATTACGGTCAGTCTGGTGGGCGGCCGCGCGAATTTCCAGCGCAAAATTTACCTTAAAACATATTACAGTGAAATTCTACCCCAAAAAGTTAAGAAAAATACGTGAAAGTTAAGCTTTTTATTTTCACACTCGACGGGAAATTGAACAAACTTCAAACTGTGAGTTTACCAAATGTTTTCATAATTTACCAAAAAAGTTCTCAAGGTTTGAAAACGGGTGTGTGAACAGTGAGGGCCTCCGGCTCGCTTTGAATTTGTTTTGGAATATGTTGTTGTTGCAAGACTTTTGACCGCTGTCAGTGTCAAGGGCACCCAACGAGTACTTTTTGAAATTCGTTTGAAACCAGTTGTATTGCAGCTCCTCTAGCCATTTTTAGGCGCCTACTATGTCTTTTGGCGTATTCTAGAAAGCTATTAGCTGTTCGGATTTTCTAGGTGAAATTCGCGTCAACCGAAAATACTATGGCAAAATATTCCCGGCCTACGAATTTGTTAGTAGTCTAGAACATAAACAAGAATTTATTAGCCCAAGTAACTTCATGTTGCAAAGTTTTGTGGAGGTACGAATTTTTTAGGGGTTCTTTTTTCCTTTAGGCAATTCTTTTAGGTGACCTCCATTTGCTAAAGGTTTATTCTTTCGGAATTTAGATGTCAGAATTACTTAGAGAATGAAAATGTGTTCTCGAAAACTTTAGGTGGCCGCTTCCCTAAATGATTTGTGATAATATGTGGGTTTATTTCCATTCCAACCAATGTATTTTTCCGGATCGTTCTGACTCTACGTACGAATATTTTAGGGGAAACCTTTTAGTCTCCCTTTTCTTCTATAATTTTCTAGGGATTGAAAACAAATTTTCTAGCCAGTATTTCACAAACAATTTGCTAGGGACAATTTTTTCAAAACCGAAAGTTTTAGGCTAACTTACTCTCCCGAACAGCTTTTTAACCGAAAAATTCGTTGGGTGCCCTTGCTATGTGTAAGAAAGGTGTAATGACTTCCATGAACAGGACATTGCCTCCTGGCATGTTTATTCGGTTGGTAGCCACTATTTTAAAAGTATATATACTTGAAAATGTTGGTGTGTTTGTACTTAACCCGGCTCAGTCCCCTGAAGCACTCTTGTTTATGACGTCATGTATATGTGCGGCGGTCCGGCTTTTGGGTCTGGATTTTCCGTAAAAATATGTTGAATTCAGAATAATCACTGAAACAGGGAGAAAATTCGGGTTCGTTTTCACAATTACTTGGAAATCCGGGTTTTGGAGCTTGGTATTTTTTCTCGGAAAATCGGATCTGGTTCTGGACCCTTTTGCCGCAAATACCTACCCATGTGTCATGCAAATGCCCCCCCCCCCCTCTCCCGGGAAGGTATACTGAGCCAACTTGAAATGTGTATGTTTGTACTTGACTCGTTTCAGTCTTGCCAGCTATTGTGTCTGAGTAGTTCTGCTTAATACAGTGGCGTTGAGCATGATTCTTATTCCGATTTATAGGTCAATTAACGTTCACGTAAACTGAGGCAGTATAGCTAAGGAACCGGTCATTATTTATGAAGGAGGGGGGCGGGAAAAAAATAGGGGTGGGTCATGTGCATTTTCTTTAGTCAATAAGGGTTGGGTCATGTTATTCTGAGTCTGTAAAGAAGGGGGGGGGGGGGGGGGGTTGTGTTGCAAAATGTTATTACCACCAACAGAGTAAACAACCCGAAGTGGACGCAGAACGGGACACTGATCCACACGATACACAGATTATGTGCAGTACTAAACTTATTTGAATATCGACACTGTAGATTACATATGCCAGAAGTGTTCCACAGGTAAGATCACTATACGTACTATCGCTTACGACATGGTCTCTTAGTGCCAGCCCTGCTCCACGCGCCCAATACCTATTAGAATGGATCTTCGGAACGATGTGTGTTGTGTGTACTTAACATGGAATTTGAGAGCGGGGGTCGCTTGTCATTTTCAGGCCTGAGGAAGGGGGAGCTTTAGTGAATTTCGTCTTTAATAATAATTCCCCCCTCCCTCCTTCATAAATAATGCCCGGTCCCTAAGATAGACACTTCTGGTTATGTGCAGAGGGATGTACTCTTGATAAATGTTCCGGGGTTTTCAGAGTTAGAGAACCCCGGGAGGATTTTCTAACTCCAAGACCAAGTCAGCTCTCTAAGGCCAAGTCAGCTTGTTCCCCAAAAACATGATTTGACAAGATTGCTAGGGAGCGTTGTCGGTTGATCTAGGGCTACTTAGGCCACGATTTGTCGTGAAAAATGCTTGAAACATATTCCATCTGCGTGTGTACTGATTGACTTTTAACCGTAAAACTGCTCTTAAATTGTATCTTCCAAGCTTGCAAAAGACTAAAAGATACGCAGCGGAAAATAATACGTACCCGTAAAACTATATACCATACTCATCCATACTCGCAGATTTGGAAGCCTGGTATCGTGATACACACTTGTTTTAGAGCCGAGAGGGGATTAAAGCTATAGCATAGGCTGTTTGAGTGGTTTGGCATCTTTGGCCGGAAGTAACAAAATAAATATTTCTTTCTCGAGTTTATCTGATATCGCCGGCCCGCAAAACTACTTTGTTTTCTCGATGTTCAGAACATTTCTTCATTTATTTGCCTAGCCATTTATCCTCGGTAATTCTTTTTCCCATCAGAATGTTACATTTTGCTGGAACATTTTCTCACTGCAAATTTCTGGAAATATAACCAGTTATACTTGATACACTCCATGCTACCGCTGCCACCAGTGTAACATACCGGCTGCAGGAGCATTACCAATTTATTGGTCTTTACATTTCAGGATCTAAAGTCCACTACTCCCTCACATGAGTCATCAAGAAATTCTCCTTAAGAATAACGCCGGCGGTGCTTAAACCTAAATGAGGTAGCACATTTATCACTAATTATCATCTAATGGAAGCGGGCTTCCTCATCGTAGGGGAGAAAATTGAGATGATAAATCGACCTATATATATATATAGGAAACTCCAAAATAAAATATCTGAATTTAGACTGGCGCATTAGTGCTTGTAATCATTACTGGTAAATAGGAGTTCCGTGTCTTTGGCCTTTTTGCGATGTACAGCTTGCCACAAATGTCGTGCAGAGTCTCACTTTATACTCTGAAATACTTAGTCGTTCGTGTCTTGCAGCTATAATTAAAACCTTAGAAAATCCTTCCTCCCTCGTCGTTTTAGCCGTTGTCAGACAAATCAGCTTCGCTTTTAATATGCATTGAATGGTTTTATTTATGCCTGACGATTCTAAACGCAGTATACTGCTAATTGTTCACATTAGCGCAGCTGAAAAACTTCTATTTAATGACCGCTATACACCCTTTCTGCATCTCCGCGGACGTTTTACCGGCAGACATCCTTTTTAATGACTACGAAAGGTACTAAGTAATCTTATCGAAGATTTATTCGAAAACTCTTAGACGACATGCTGAGCTTTGGAGAGTCTTCAGAATTACCCTGAGTGTTATCAAACAGTGGCATTCCTCTATATCCTCTTTAATATTACCAACTTCTGTGTTTTCAAAATCCTGCTCGTACTTTCTTCGATCCTCCTACATCTTGGCGTTACTTGATTTCCTGCCTTTCTACTGTACTGATTACTCAGCTACGACGTCTCTTGACAATTAGCGGTCCACCGTTCGCGTAGGTGTATTTTGACAAAAGTAGGTCAATTTAACATTCATTTTCCTCCCTTCCTCCTCCTACATACTTATGCAGCTATCTTTTGAACTCGCTTCGCATTTTCAGTCGCAATCTTGATGTTCAGTCATTCAGTAAACCAGAACGCGGCGAATGTTTTCAGTGCTAACGCGGTATCGGAACTTTTGATCATGACTCTTAAATATTGCTGTTAAATCAGAATGATAATTATCATAGTCTAAGAACAAACAGATGTACCCGATGTTGCTTAATAAATCCTTGCCTCGCTAGGACGTCACATTAATTAAGAACACCAGCAGCACTTGGAGAGTTTTGACTACCGAATTACCAATTTTCAAATTTGGATTTCAGCTGTAATCGGGCGTCGTTTGGGTTCGGATTCGTAGCCATTCAATATTTAACAATTATTCACCGAAGTGGAGGTGAATAGTGGTGGATATTTACCGAGCCGTTCGGCTTCTGCGAGGTAAATATCCACCACTATTCACCAACACTGAGGTGAATAATTGTTTTAGTATATACCACACTCCAGGTGAATAGCCAGCACCAAATAGTTATTTTATTTTCTGTCAAATGGACAAAAACTCGCGCGAGATGATCGCTGCTATGAAATCATATTCACTGTTTGAGTAGCCAATCAGAGCGCGCGAAAAGTGATATTCACTGGTGTGGTATATACTAAAGATTAATAACAGTTATAACAGTGTTTCAGTTCTCGGTGGGTTTCTGCAATCAAGGGAGCTGCCCGACACCTACGTAATGCAAAAGGGCGTTGCTGTTCAGGGAACAATCACTGATCGACCTGTGAAAGTGTATTTCACCTGTTCTTTATTTCGTGATTCTTATTTTCCTAGCTGAATAAAAACATGAGACTATACTACTACTACTGATCATGTACTATTAATACTAATATACTAACAATAATAATAATAATCTCTGGATTCACTACTTTTCGTAGTAGGGCAGTATTTGAAGGAATAGCAATATTTACAAGCCCAAGTAATGATAGTAAAAATTGGTGAACGGGAAGTTATTATCATCTTGCAAACATTCGACGGCAAGTCTGAGAAAACATCCTAATTCTCCTCCCCGGAGTTACAATGGTAACCAGACCTCACACCAAGCGGCCGTATTATCGTTTTAAAAACATAATTTGTTTTTTGTTAATAGTTTCTAGCAGCTTAGTGCAGCCTGATTACGAGAAAGTTTAATTTCTTTAGTATTACAAAAGAAAGATCAATAGATTTGATCCGTTATAGGAAAAGCCGAAATCTAAATACGATACGAAATGATTTTGGCACAGTTAAGCGGAACCTATTACTGAACTGCTTGGGAAGATTTGCCATTTATCTGTAATCAAACACATAAACACTAGCGAGAAACAGTATTGCTTGAACGTATGTTTTGAAAACATTCTCTGCTGTTAAACGACTAAGTGGACAAACATGTTGGTTAATAACGGATATTTTTTCCGGTTATTCCACGGCTCGCTCGTGCGAGACGATTGCACTTATATCGCTGGGTCAGTGAACTCCTCTCTGTGGCACCAGAGTTAAATGAATAGGAGGGAATATGTACCATAACTCCCTACAACATAGAGAACATTGCAAATTATCATTTAAACAGGGAAGATTGTTATTAAACCAAAATACCCGGGTTTTATTAAAAAAATGTCACTATTGACAAAGGCTGCTTTGACCTTGATGTCCAAGAATAAGTCTAATTCTAGTTTCATGCTAATTGTTTTCTGACAATAAGGCAACACTGTGACGTCATGAAATTCAAGATGGCGGCGCGCAGGAAATTCAAATGAGTTTTATCGACAGGAAAATTGTTGCATAAATGACATCTAGTGTACAATTTACTGGAGACAAACACAGAAACAGACTTAGGCATCCATAACAAACACTTGAGAGCAAACATTGTTTTTCAGCCGAGGTTCCCTTTAATACAAAGTATAATTCATTCCAGTCTTCTGTTAATTAAAGTGAGAGAAAAGTTGTTTTTGTGTTTCAAGTCAGCGTTCTTGTATGCATTCCGCTGTAGATGTTCTGTCATATCTTGTATAAATAATTAATTCGTGGCTTGCATGCACATCCAGCTCTAGGCCTGTAAATGCGTTTTCCATACAAACTGTTTTACAATTCATCTGTGCCAGCTATCTTTTAAGGCAACCTGACCGGTGAACTCCATTGGTCCCATTGATCTATGATCTAGAAACAGCACCAGATGAAAACATATGGAAAATAACTTTCTCAAAATATTGCTCTTAACTCAAGCAAATTGTAAATTTGCTGAACTATAGGGGGGAGTGAATGTTCAGCAAACATTACCCAAAAAACTTTTCCCGGATCCCTTTTCTCAAGGAGGCGTAATAAAAAAGTGTAAGAAACTACCTTCATAAATGATTAACTGGTTTCTTTCCGAGTTTAATTGGTTTCTTATCTACACGAAGGCCATTTATGCTAAGCTAAAGCTGTGATCAGTTCGTTTGTTACATTTTCTCAATTCACCGATTCTCGTTAAGTGCTGGGAATTTTCTGCAGAGTCAGTTACTTGTAGTAAGGAGTCATTCTGTGGCACTATATATTAACGCAAAACAAACCCATTATCTCTTTCCACAATTCGATTAATGTTTACCGGTGAAACAGTTTTCTTTAGCCATTCTGAAAGCTACCTAATACTCCCACAATTGGTTCATATTAAGAGTATATCACAAATGTAAATAATTGACACAATCGTCGTCATAAATCATATCCCACATCTTGGTCATCAGCGATAAAGGCCCGCCTCTCATTGGGAGCTTGTCGACTTCAATATGCAAATAAAGCAACAACCAATTGGAAACGCCAGTGATCTTGTATACATACAAACTTAAATTTGTTCGCGACGCAGCTCTTGAAGACAGGATTCTAAACTGCGATCGTCGAAGCTACTAGCAACATAACACCGGAGACGAGGAAGATGGGAAAACGAAACAGCAAGATGAAAAAGCTGTCGGAAGAAGATATCCTTGAGCTGCGCAAGACAACGGAGTTTACCGAGGAGGAACTGCAGAAATGGTACGGCGGCTTCAAAGAAAAGTGTCCAAAAGGCAAAATGTCCCAGTCTAAATTTTGCGACATATACACCAAGTCATTTAAAACTGGGGATGCTTCCATTTTTGCTGGTCATGTCTTCCGTACTTTTGATAAGAACAACGATGGAACCATAGATTTCAACGAATTTATCCAGGGCCTCTCGATCATTTCACGCGGAGGTAAGGAGATGAAACTCCGCTGGGCTTTCGAGATGTACGACTCAGACAGTAGCGGGGAAGTTAGCCGAACGGAAATGCTTGAAGTCGTCCGCTCCATCTTTCGCCTTGCAGGCGAAGAAATTACTTGCAAGCTCCCAAGAGACGAAAGCACTCCAGAAAAATTCACAAACAAGTTATTCGAAAAACTGGATGGAGACAAAAGTGGTACGATCAACCAAACGGAATTTATTCGTGGCGCCCAATGTTACCCATCTTTTATGAAACTCTTGGAAAACCCTGGCTCTGTAAGATAAACGTGAAATGAGTTGTCGGTTAACAATGTTTATTGAAGACATGACGTTTAGATGTGTGAATTTCAGCTCTTTAAATCATACTAGAACCTGGAGAGATCAGGTATTATACTTAAATTAGCACCCGCACTAGTTACAAAATTGTTGGATCTTTATATACCACTGATGCCTTGCAAACTGAAACAACTCCCGAGTAAGGACATGTGCGTCGGTCCCAGATCCCATTGGCTAAAACTCTTATGGAGTTGAAGTGACATTATCTGTGTTAATCCTAGTAAAAAGTTGTAGCCGAGATCCCTGTGTCGAGGGTGATCAGGTTGTTAGAAAGTTCAATCTCACAATGTATCCACACCTTGTGATGAGAAAAACAAACACGATCTTTCGCAGGAAATAATGAATGCCAAGTCATGAGTTGCACAGAACAACAAATTATCTCCGTGAAGATGAAGTGCAAAGTGATTTTGAGTCAGCTCGTGAAACTTACTAATTATTTAAACCCGAAGCCCCAGACTATAATTTTTTGCATTATATTCTTCAAATTACTGAAACTTGCGGTCTAAGTTTGTGTTAGCTCCAGCTTTGTACGACCGATTCCATTGTAAATTTTGGAGAAAAAAGTCATTCATGGTTTCGCCTCATGGTCGCGATGATGTCGTGGGCGATTACTTTCGTCAGTTGTCGAAGAGCGAAAATAAAACTTAGAGCGAAAATAAAACTTAAAGCGAAAATAAAACTTAAAGCGAAATTAAAACTCTTCTTTGACGCCTTCGGGTTTTTTCTCTTAAATGTCTTTAAATATTAAACAGGTAATAGTAGTAGCTTTGTGGGTTTCCCTGCTTCTCTGAACAATGTGCCAGCTATTGGCTCTTGTAATCTGGGATATGTTAGTGGTCTCGGATTTTCTCTCCCGCTTTCGCATCATAATTATTACCTGTTCAATTTCAATCCTGTGAAAGGCCTATCTTGGAAAAAAAATTGCTCGTAATTTAGCTGGCTGATTGGAGAGCTGGGTAGCCGTCAATACAAAGACATACGAGTCTATGTAAATACAGTGTCTGTGTTTTATTCATGAGTTCGGCAGGTGCAGAACGGAAGCGAATACTAATTCTAAATCAAATCACCAAGATACTGGCTAGTCTGTCAGATTCCGTATATTCTCAGTCAAACAACTAAACGTCTTTCTCGTGACATCGATACCTTATGTTTGTGTAATTTTGACTTCTTCCCGCGTTGTTCAGGTCTTTACATTCAATTTGAATGTCAAAACTTTGTTGTGGGTTTACAAGAAGTTCATGATGCCGATAACTGGTTAATAAATGATGATTTTTATCTCGCGATATTTTCTCGTCAGGTCGGAATCACACAACGATTGCATCACATTCTTTTTGCTTCAAGTTCATCACTAAGGGTACTTGCTAACTAGTAACGGGATCAAAACAAAACACAGGAACTGTTTGCCATTGACCAAAACGTAACTACGACACATTTTCCTTTGATCTCAGTTTCCAAAAGCTACAATATATGCCATGCATGTATTCCGGTGATCAGGCATAAATGGGAAATGTATAACCAGTATTGAATCTGAGTTAAGGAGCTCTATTTAAATTTTCCGATTTCTTTCTAGATCAGTCATTTTGAGTTTATTTTGAAAAGTCAGAACGACGACCTTGGCCATGAAACACGTTGTACCACTTCTTCTTGATCTGCTGAAAGTAATATTGACATTCTTCCAAAGTGCTTTTTATTTTGTCTTAAACCGAAATTAAACCTCTTGCTTTGTTTTTCCTGTAGCTTTGTGTTTTGTTATCTTTGTATCGGTCCGAGTTCACCGAGGGGAAAGACACATTGGCTGATGCCGGTATTGCTGATAACGCTGGGACTGACGTGCAAGTTGACTCTATCATAACCATCCGTTGCAATATCTCACCCGAGAACCATATCAGTCGTGGTAGACCTAAACGGTTTCAAAGTTCAAAACTATTCCCGAAATATCGCAGAAATTACAAAGATTGCAAGAGTTAAATGCCGTTGGCATTAGTCGAGACATTACGCCAGCTAAATTTGGGATGACTAATGAATTACAAAACCTGCAGAAACTAGAAAGCTGCTTTTTCTTCTTGAAAAACCCAACCTGGAACCTCGAGTGAAATTTCACCAAAAAGAAGCACGCGAGCCTCTTTACCGACGCGGTCGAACTTTTTTCAGTATGTCGTGGAGGTACTGGGAACGAGAATGGCTCTTTTCTTTACTGATAATAAAGAAAAGAGATATCCTCTAAAGAAATATCCTCTAAAGAAATATCCTCTTCAGGATTCCGAGAAAGCAATAAAAGTCTTTTTTTTTTCAAACACAGGCTTGCCGGTCAATCAGGCTTGGTTTCGGAAACCTTTCAGGTCCTCCTTATTAACATTTCTAATAACGTAATAACAATAGACCATTTTCTCAAGTATGCGCACGCAACAGGCTTGATGGGCCGGTAAATACTTCACGTGGGCAATCACGTAGTGGTTTCCTATAACCCTCCCTATTATTTCAACCAATACTAAATCCAAGCTGCCTACATGAAGTATTTCTTGGCGGGCCGTGAGTTTTGTTAGCTTTTGTTAGACTCGTTCTGATGCGTCAGCCTTTGTTATTCAAATTATCGGCTATTGTTCAAAAATTGGCGGCTATTGTTAAAAAAGCGATTTGGCGGGCCAATATTGCGTGTGCATACCTGAGAAAATGGTCTATTTTCAAGAAGCTTAAACAAAGGCTAATTGATATTCACAATAAACTCACAATGACAAGGAGAAAAGCCGGCCAGCAAAATAAGCTAAGGACTTACAGGACCTTTAAGATATGAGCTTGAGGAGGACACATCAAAATGGTGAAGCATATATAGAATTACCCTAACCGAAGCTCAGAATAAGTAACCACGATCTGGAAATTGTAAAAGGAAGGCACGGTCTAGAGTGCGGGAGGTCAAGGGTTCGCATCCCGGCCGTGTCCTTGGGCAGGGACGTATAAGCCGTTGGCCTTGTCTCCTTCCTCTTCTAATCTATACGAGGGGGACTTGAAAGAAGCTGTTGTGTTATTTCGAGAAAGAGTAGGGGATCGGGATTGTCTCCCGACACAACAGCCTGGTATTCTGAGGTACTAACAATCACTTATGATTGTAAACTGCACGGCAGCATATTGCGCCATATATATGTAATGGCAGTCCGTATCACAAAAATAACCTTATGAAGCGCATTTGGATATATTCATATAGAATTTGCGCTATAAAAATGAATGCCTTTACCTTTTACTTCACCGGACCAACTGTCTGGTAGTTTTTTTTTTACATCATTTCATTATAGGCAAGCCTTGTTAGTCTATTTTATTGTTAGTCTAAACTATGCCAGATTAACCGTGTAAAGAATAACTTTGACAAGGTGACGCTATCCCTTATTATATCTGCACTTGTGATGAGTAAGCTTCTTTATTGCTCAACAGTGTAGTCCAATACCTCTGCTAAGAATATATAGATAATTCAAATGGTACAAAATTTTGCATGCAGAATAGTGACACACACAAGGAAGTATGACCACATATCTCCAGCACTGCGTGAGCTTAACTGGCTCCCAATGAAGCAACAGTTGTTCCTCGGCAGAGAGGCAGTTATGATGCACAAGCGTATCAATAATCTTGCCCCATCTTACTTATGCGATAAGTTTAAGAAACGCTCTGATGTTCCTCGATGTTCACCAACGCCTCACTCGTAACCATAACTCCTTGCAAATTCCGATTTATAAAACCACCTCAGGCCAAAGGACTTTCCATTACAGAGGTGTTAAATTATGGGACGATCTGGACTATGAACTGAGCACGGGCTGTCTCTGACTAGTTTTAAGAATAAGTTAAAGAGTTTTATGCTGGCCCATTTTTATATTACTTAGTACCCATATTTATTTTCAACATTGATGATTTTAATATTAAGCAAGACATACAGAATGTATATATAGCTTCCCACCACTTATAATGCTTAGTACGTTGTAAATTATTATTGAAAAGCCCCGAGGGGAATGGCAATAAAATATGTATGTATGTATGTATGTATGTGTTGAATCAGTCTTGACCAGTATTTTGATGTATTGCAGGATTTCTGTTACGTTTGCAGAGGCACACGCCCTAGCTCTACTCTGCATGCTTTATTAACTGCCTTTTTGCTGACTCAAAACACAAAATTACAGAATTTGGAATGGACCTGTTCAATAGGATACCGCCTACCTTCAACACCTCGTCTACTCCCCCCCCCCCCCCACCCCCCCCCCCCTCCCCCACCCCCCCAAGAAGTGATCGATCGGGGGGAGAAGGGGGAGTAGACCAGAAGAGAGAATATGCCACCAAACCAGAAGAGAGCATATAGGTCCCACCGGTAATGAAAGTGAAGAAGATGTGTTCCATTTCACTGTTAATTGCGAAACATATGAAACGATAAGGAAATATTTTCTTCGTACCCTTCAAATTACATCAACAGTCTAAACAAGTCATATGTCTGATGAAGTAAAATTCTGAGACTGATCTAGCCGCCGGTGAACAAATTTTCTCAAGCGCAGCTTTAAATACAATGATGCTATGTTATGGAACAGTCTACCAGATGAGGCAAAAAGAGCTAGTTCGTTACGGCAATTGAAAAGTAAAATAGTCTCCTTATGTGATCCTGATACTGAGTTATGCTGATAGCAGTTTTTTTTAATATTATATGTATCTTCTAATTTTAAATGTACATATACTTAATTTTAACTTCTTTTCTTTTGAACCTGTAACAATATTTTTATACGCCCCACGTGGAAATCAGCGTATCGTAAGTTGTCGGTGGCTAGCGTATCAAAATAAAAGTATGTATGTATGTATGAACAATTATTCAAACTAGTCATAAATCTGCCCCTGGAAGTAGCTCATTTAGCAGCAAAATACGGTTTTGATAGGATATATTTGTGATCTACGAAGATCCCTAATTAATATTTACATGCGCGGCAAAGTGTCACTCTTCAGTTTCTGTATTCTATATTGTATATATATAAACTTTATTACACGACTGTTTGTAAAGTAATACTTATTAGCTACACTCCAATGTACCATGTGCTGTACAAGGAGCTAATAAAGCGTATCCATATTGGATCTCGCCATCCACGCCCCATTACCTACCCCCGTGCTGATAGAATCCCATCCAATGTTCTGGCGAAAGTTACAGAGGATTGAGTTCGCTTAATTAGTCCCAGCTCAGAAAATGTCTCTTCAAAGACTTTCCCATCGCACTGATCTCTGCTTGGATCTCCGCTTCCTCGTTTGAAATCTCGAATTTGAATTGAGTTTTTGTCTCGTCTTCCGTCAGTGGCATAGGGAGGGAGGGCGGGGTGAGTTGCCCCCCTCTGCCCAGTCCCAGAAGACAGATTGACAGAAGTCATCAGTGAAAATGTCCCATCATTTTGCCTATCCTAGAATGAAAATGTCCCACCAGAATTCATCATTTTGCCCCCCCCCCCCAATTTTCAGGAACTCCCGACTTGCCTGCCTTCCGTTTGTCAGAGAGTCTTTTTTTCCTGAGCTGGGAGGATTCTCGTAGAGCTGTGACGACAACCAAGGTTGGATCTTAACGTACTTTATTACTGGTCTCAATGACTGGCAACTTACAAGGGTATTGACTGGCCATGACGAATCATGGACTCACCATGACTTCTGCTTCCTTCGACTAAAAAAGTACAACATATTCGTTCTGTATTTACGTCATTTACAAACAATAGTTATTGAGAACCAAACAGGTGTCATTACATGGACCCCTATTGTAAGTAGGGTCGTGACGACCTGAACAAAGGAAAACTGACCTTGAAAGAAAGATGTTTCAAACGATCGACAACATAAATAAGATATGTCAAAGGTGAAACTAGGGATCAAATATCCTAGTATGAGCGTAAACATTATATGCGTCTTTAGATATTTTCCATAGAAATCCAACTTGAAGTTGGTAACTAATTTGCATTGACGGAAGGTTCAATGGATTTCGTACCTGACAAAGTACGGAACTGTAATTAGAAATACTCAAATCTTATTGGCTTGTTGTCGGGATCGCTTGGTACCGATAGCCTAAGATATAATCAATACTTAATTAGTTCCCTGTAACAAATAGAGGTTATTGGAAAATGAGTTCTATTCAATGTTGTCAATGGATCGAAAGCGACCTTAGTAAATACAGGCTCGTGACCAAACGAGTTTAATAAAAGAATGTTTAATTAAAGTAACTCAGCTTTGGATGCGTCGAGCGTGGGCTAAACTAGAATTTGTTAATTTATTATATGTTTCTCCTAAAGTAGGATTTTGTCTAAAATCGTAAGATCCTTTTTCTTAACACGTTATTACGGACATCAAATCGCGTTCCCGACAATGCCCGCGTTATACCGAAAGAGTTGACTGTAATTTAACCCTTTCAGACCCTAAAGTAACATCCAAATTCTCCTCAATACTGATCTTCATCCATTTCTTGTAGTCAGTTAAGAGAATTAGGTGTCACATCAAAATATTTTCCCAGGTGATCAACTGCAATATTCTCATGACCTGCCTGCTTCACTATGTTCTGATACTGTTTAAAGAGAAGTTAGAAGTTGATTACCCTAATGCTTATAGAACGTCGTGTTGTCCTACGGAACAGGGAAGTACTAAACGGTGTGGATTCAAAATGAATGTTATTTTATAGCAGCAGTTTTGCTGGATAACTTTAACTTCCTGAAATTTCTTGCTCAATTCTTAAATGATCAACATAACGTCTTTGATAGTCACGCTCCGGGAAAACTGTCGGACAATTTCGATTAAAAAAAACTGAGAACATTAGTTGTTGATTTTCACTCTTTTATTGTTAAAACATAAGTTTAAACATTGTCGGCAAAACATTTATAAAATAAGCTACAACGTTCAGCTTGTAAAGTGACACTACGACGAAATTAGACCATTTCTTTTGGCACTTTTTTGTCTTCCAAAAGGAAAAAACAGAGGCGGAAATATCAAAATCAGTGAAAAATATAATTTGCCAAAGGACCAAATTAAACCGCTATGAATTTTGCGGAGAGTTACTGTCAAAATTACGTCCGCCATTGCATTACTGAAGTGTGTTCCAAATAGTTCGCAATTTTCATCCAGCGGTTTGCTGTCGTGAAGTCATTTTCTCAACGGCTCCGCATGTTGTTGAGTTGAGTAAACGTCACTTCCGCTGAAAATTATCTGTCACAGGAACGGGTTTTAGTTAATGGCGGACATAAAACCTCAAAAATTAGACTTCCCGTCGTCATATCGAAAAACGGTTTTGACAGGAAAACTATAGCAACTTTACAATTACGCAAAAACAGTGCTATCTTAAAATTTGATCGTAGGGATACTTTAAAGTTTCAGTTCCCTCCCCTCGTTAACCATTTAAGATTTATGCACCCCCTGTTTCCTTGGCTTTTCTGGTAAAAAAATACTACTGGGATCGTACGCTAGACGACCATTTGATTCGCACGATCCCATTCACTAGTCTAGGACAGACAGACAGTTTTGAATTGTACTTTGTACAATACTGTACATCCGTAGTTATCCAATAATAATAATATTGTTTTCGCTCCCTCTGATGGAAGGTAGACTCTTTAAACATGGCGGGTATCTTAGTGTTATTGAATCAGGGTTAGTGCATATTTTCTTGGTCCAACTAGAACGGTTAGCAATTTTAAAGAGAAGGCTAATTAAGGTAAATGCGAAATTTGATACCCTCAGATTTCTACGAAATTAACAAACTTTTCAGTCCACGTGTCTAGTTGGACTGATAAACTACATGGTAAACTGCATTAGTTCCACCGGTTCTATTTCTGATCTTTGTGCCCTCTACTTTCCTCCCGAAGGCTTATATCATATTTTCTTGAAAATGAGATCAAAGGTCATACGTTCTGTTGCCATGGCAACAGTCTTTGCCAGAACGTAAAAAAGGAAAGTCTTACATTAGATATAGTGAACTCGATGCCATCGGGTATAACATTAGACCACCCCTTTACTTTTAAGGGCCGTGGTCGTTTCTTGACCCAGGCCTTAATATACCTGAGTTTTACAGCCTTCTTGCATAGTTCTTCGAAAGGCTGTAATTCGTTAGAGTTTTACATCGTATCAGCCCGGCACCAAACGTAATTGTTGTTGCCAGAAAATTCAACGTCGCGACCACAGCTTACGGAAAAATCGCTTGATTCTTTTCACAGCATTTTTTGGCAGCCCTTCAGCGGAGCATAGAATACAAGGCAAGGTATACAACACGTGAGCAGCGTCAACAGACCCCAGCGTTTCACACACCCGTTACTAGGCTCTTCGCATGAGCACGGGTCGTCGTCCCAGTACAGTTCGTTTTCGTTGTTTTTGCTACAGTGATAGAACAATGCCTTCGCACAACACATGCACGTGCAGTAGTCTATAAGTCGATCGAAATCAACTTCTGCGTTCTTGACTATGTGGTTTTCGCAGAGATTGAAATTTTCGAAAGTAATATTCGTTGCGGTAGAACTTACAGAATTGCAACGAGAGGCGTTAAAAAATACTTCGGAACTAAGTAGGGGATGGGCTGAACTAGACTTCCTTCTAGCGTTACTGTCTAAGTACGAAAAGTAGGATAATGTCGATAGGCTGCTTGTAGTGTCACTGGAAAAACGGTTGGGCGTCGCTTCTGGCGTGGTTAGACTACTTTCCGGATCTCCGAGCTGTGATTGGTCTAAAGAATGAACTGGCCTGTCCATAAGATGGGAATCCATAACGCAAATCTCGTCAACGAACACAGGAGGGTAACTTGGGACGTCAGTGTTGCTGTTGGAATTCTGGGTTGATGGGTAACCGTGATTTGTTGCCAGACCAAATACTGGAGACATCGACGGATGACTCATCTTATGCTCTTCTGATACCAATGTTCTCTGGAGGAGGAACGATCGGAGGCTGCTGTGTCTTTCCACTGGTTATCACAGGGTAAAGTGATGGCTCGGGAGAGAGCTTCTGTGTAGGTGTTCCGTTTGGATTAGAGGTGGATAGATCGTTCCAGTCTTCACCAAAAAATGATTTTTTTGAGTTGGGTGGAGAGAAGTCTCGGTCGAGGTTTTGAGAAGAACATGGCGTCTTTGTAGGCAGCGACAAACTACACATCAGATCTTTGCCACTTTTTCCGAAGTTTGCACCATTTTCTTTAACACAAAACGCCAAAGATACATCATTCACCAATCTCCTGCTGCTCGTGCTCCATTAAGGAGAACGTTAGAAAGAGGGCGAGCAGTTCATCAATATATAGCAAGAGCTTGGGATAAACCTGGAGAAAATAACATTTATACGGGAAGAATAAGACGCGGCAGTATATAAGACCCGAATTGACCGTATAAATGATACATTTACCTCTCAGGTTGTTTGTGACTAACAAAGCTATTCCGGCAGTACGCTAGAAACACCTGAGTATAATAAACTAAGGAAAAGGTAAAAACAAGAACACGTGGGACTACGTTGAAGAGAATCAACACTTGCAAGTCGTAAAGAGGAAGTAGACACGACATATTACCATGACAACCATCCCCGAAAAGAGGCTCGAACATTTATATGAGCACTTCACGCCTTTTGTAAGGCTCGTAAACTCGTAAATTATGTCAATTCGCTTCTCTTCGAGCCGTTTTGAAGACATGTTTTCACTTTGACAATGAACTGAACTAGTGTCGAGTATATTTTTTTCCAAACTGCGAAGCAAATTAAAAGTAAACTTAAAAATTTCATCAATCCTGACAAATATTATTCCACTTTTAACTTTAAATTTCTACTTTTTCTGTTCAGTGCTTGCTTGCCTGTTTTAATGTTAAGATATTACTCCGTCTCCTTCACCATGCATGCATGCACTTCCATTGATTCAAGTGACTGTCTAATTTCTTTTAAACAGAACATTGCAACAGTCATTCAGCCGATCGTTTTTTTGCCGGATCTTGAAATAAAGCTCGGGGCTTGGTTTGTATGTATAGTCAATGTGTTGTTGACTTCATGACATTGCATACAGTGCTCTATCGCTATTCCATAAGTCATTATCTTAAATATAGGGACGTTATAAACAACTAGGACGGCGACGGTTGTGACGACGAAACGTAGCAGTGTTTTCTCCCGAAATTTGGTGTATAATTACTCCTTTAGGTGCCTTTTACTCAGTTCCAGATTTTCGAAAAACATGATCGGCATGCATAGAGTTCGGCGTTCAGGCAGAACTATAAACGGCGTGAGTTTGCTTTCTCACGTTGGCCCGTTCTCGTTTGAACGTAAAATTTGGAGTTTTACCTTGTGTGCGAAAATGTGAAATGGTATAGGGTTGTGTGGAAAATACAGCGAGCCGTTACCGGGTCTCTCAAGCCATGTTTAAGTATTCTGACGAACTCCGAATTGGGATTTCGGTTGTTTTTTTGAGGAGGGAGGGAAACCGGTCGGAGAAAACCAGTCGGAGAAAAACTCTTGAAGCAAGGGTGAGATATACCAACAAACTCAACTCACATATGATGGTGGGTCCGAGAATCGAACCTCGGGCTACAGAGGTGAGAGGCGAGCGCTGGATCACACCACTCGACCACCCTCGCTTCCCTTGTGTTTTTGCATAGAACAGTCAAAACGTAGTCAACTGCGCGCATTTTCACGGCGTGTACTTATGGTATATTGTCATTAAGCAGATAAAGGTCTTCAATATCATGAATGTAGTGGAACGCAACCCAAACTTCGAAAGACTGGATAAAAATAATGATAATCTTTCGACACAAATACGATATACGGCCTAAACCAATTATTGTTTTTGATTCTCTGTATCCTAATTTATCTGTTAACATCATGCACTGTCTATGAGCTTACCTTAGTTCCTTCAATGGTGATAGTTAAAATCAACTTCAAATGTGCCACAGGTTCGACGTCGAGGAAATAACTGCAGAACCAGCACCAGTACTAGTTTCGTTCCACTAAACGATGCCGGTCATTCGATAGAACACGTATAATAAAGAACCAGCTGTTGACGCAACCAGAGTTGGCACCTATCAAGAACGAATTTAGAACAGTCGATTTCAATAGAAAATTCCTTTGAGATAATTTATTTTCAAGATATTTCAAAGTACAAACACGTTTTGACTTTTTCGCTTGGTTTCCTACTACTGATTAAACAAAATAGGGAAATTCAAATATATATATCTTGAAATATTTCTGGTTTTAAAGCGAAACATTCACACGATAATGAACTCAAAGTCGTTGTTGTGTCAATGTCTGTAACGAACCACGTTGCCATGGTGACCAGAATCATTTATGTCGGTGATATATTTAATATTTTGCAATAATTCGAGATGTTTTTGTGTGCCTTAGGCAAATGGTATATTCTACGGTGCGGAAAAAGTATAACTGTCGCTATAAATGGAGCAAAATTTGAAAAGGAGTCAATGTGGAATTTTAGTTCCAATTTGTTCAGGTAGCATGGTCTATTCGTCAGCGTAAATATGTGACGTAAATATAACCGCCATTTCATCAATTTTACGTCATAACTACCAAGGATACGTCATATCTGTGACGTCGTTCCTATTAACAGTTGTACTTGTGACGTCATTAGTGCTACTGACGAACAACATGACAGTCATACCGAAACTAGGAAAGGACTAGGTTCTAATGTATGCGCAGTGCAACTTGGGGAGATTGAATGAGGGAATATTCCGCTGTACCGAATAAGGAAACACATTTGAAGATCTTGGTATCATTTAATTTAAGAGGTAAGTTCGGAGACAATTTTCTGTAAAAAAAAATAACGTATCACCCATGTCGTTTAGTACCCGTGATGCACTGCGAAAACCTTTCCTGGAGTAGTGATGACGTTCATGGCTGTGACGTCGTCCTAAACGTCATTCACTGTTCTGATGTCATCATTTTCGTGTTTCAAATAATTTCATGTGGTTGTGATGTCTACTTTTGATCGTTTTAAAACAGCCGGAATAAATCCTAAAAAAATGTATTCTATTGCCGCAACTGAATCCAGCAGTCTGATGGGTCCTCTACGCATGACTATCTATTCTGTTATAGATAGTGAGTAGCGATCCTCTACTCATGACTATCTATATTGTTATAATACTAGGAACGGATATCTGCCGAGACTCCCAAAGCCCAGGACAGAATGGGGAAGGCGTGCTACGTACTTTAGAGCAACAAACGATTGGGCTTCCCTGCCAAATGAATTAAAAAAGCCCATGCCTAAGTTGATTTTTAAAAGAAATATAAATAATTTTTTAATTAATCAGTATTTATGCTAGTTTTATCTTTTTATGATCGTTCTTTCTTATTAATATTTTTATCTATTTTCACCGTTCTATGTCCATTTTGTCTTTTTAATTGTAATTTTATGTTATAGAGGACCCTCCTGAAAACCACTTTTGCATAAGTGACGGAGGCCTCCTCTCAAAAGATTTATTATTATTATTATTATTATTATCTATTCTGTTATAGATAGTGAGTATAGCGATCCTCTACTCATGACTATCTATTCTGTTATAGATAGTGAGTATAGCGATCCTCTACTCATGACTATCTATTCTGTTATAGAGAGTGAGTAGCGATCCTCTACTCATGACTATCTATTCTGTTATAGATATATTAGTAAGTAGCGATCCTCTACTCATGACTATCTATTCTGTTATAGATAGTGAGTAGCGATCCTCTACTCATGACTATCTATTCTGTTATAGATATATTAGTAAGTAGCGATCCTCTACTCATGACTATCTATTCTGTTATAGATAGTGAGTGTAGCGATCCTCTACTCATGACTATCTATTCCGTTATAGATAGTGAGTAGCGATCCTCTACTCATGACTATCTATTCCGTTATAGATAGTGAGTGTAGCGATCCTCTACTCATGACTATCTATTCTGTTCTAGATAGTGAGTATAGCGATCCTCTACTTATGACTATCTATTAGGCTGTTATAGATAGTGAGTCGCGATCCTCTACTCATGACTATCTATTCCGTTATAGATAGTGAGTGTAGCGATCCTCTACTCATAACTATCTATTCTGTTATAGATAGTGAGTGTAGCGATCCTCTACTCATGACTATCTATTCTGTTATAGATAGTGAGTGTAGCGATCCTCTACTCATGACTATCTATTCTGTTATAGATAGTGAGTGTAGCGATCCTCTACTCATGACTATCTATTCTGTTCTAGATAGTGAGTAGCGATCCTCTACTCATGACTATCTATTCTGTTATAGATAGTGAGTATAGCGATCCTCTACTCATGACTATCTATTCTGTTATAGATAGTGAGTAGCGCCGGATCCTCTACTCACTATCAATTTTGTGATCTGCATGCCATTGCCCGATTTCGACCAATCAGATTCATCCTGGAGAGAAGAAACGAGGTTACTAAAATCCAACATGGATGTAAGATTTTATCAGCGAGTGAGATAAGCATGGGTCTGTAAGTACAATAGAACGCTTTAGTTTAACTTTTTCAGATTTTCCAAGCAAAAAAGGTAAAAACGTCTCAGAAACATCAAAATAACCTTTGATTTTACCTCTCCAAAGTAGAAAAGTTCTTTATGTGCATATATAACTACTATTATGTTTATACTAAAACAATTAGACTACTCGCTCTCAGTTTCTATGTAGCTTTTAACATAGACCGCGAGCTCGAGGTTTCTATGTAGCTTTTAACAATTAGACTGCGAGCTCGAGGTTTCTATGTAGCTTTTAACATAGACCGCGAGCTCGAGGTTTCTATGTAGCTTTTAACATAGACCGCGAGCTCGAGGTTTCTATGTAGCTTTTAACAATTAGACTGCGAGCTCGAGGTTTCTATCGACAGATGGCTGGCGATGGGCGCAGCCCCGAGTCAACTATCAAAGTAGATAGAAACCAAGAGCGAATTTGAATAATAGTAGAGATGTGTACACCACATGCCAATCCGCGACCATCACCTCGCTCTCTGCCGGTATGTAGCACTGTAGTATATCTGTTTCTTCTATGTCGCTGGTCAGGTGTGGCTTACACGATAATGTATTACCCAGCTATCATAATAAACACTGGAAAAGTCGATAAAGATTTGCTGATTTAACTGATGTGGGAAGCGAGTAGCCAGCTGATGTTTCGAGTGCTAGCTTTTTTTGCTCTGGCTAGTGCTCGAAACGGTTAGCATACCTCAATCGAGTTTTAGGAGATTATACCAGTGTTTATCTTCACCGCCGACGCAGACCTACACTACTATAGTTTCTACAGGAACTAGACAAGTTATCCATTGTATGACGTTTAGTTGATTATACCAGTGTTTATCTACCCCGCCGACGCAGACCTACACTAGTTTTTACAGTAACTAGTTATCCATTGTATGACTTTTAGTTGATTCAGCACCAGTGTTTATCTTCCCCGCCGACGCAGACCTACACTACTATAGTTTCTACAGTAACTATTTATCCATTGTATGATATTTAGTTGATTATACCAGTGTTTATCTTCCCCGCCGACGCAGACCTACACTAGTTTTTACAGTAACTATTTATCCATTGTATGATATTTAGTTGATTATACCAGTGTTTATCTTCCCCGCCGACGCAGACCTACACTAGTTTTTACAGTAACTTGTCATCCATTGTATGACTTTTAGTAGATTATACCAGTGTTTATCTTCCCCGCCGACGCATATACCAACAGTAGATTTTACAGGAACTAGTCATCCATTGTATCGTAAAAAGGTTCTCTATAATCTTCACGCTACGTCTATCTTACAGTGCCGCTATTCTCACTGGGGCTCTCGCGTACGATCGCCCTAATCGGCATCCGCTAGCATGCCTGTTACTTTAATCCCTTATGCACGTGAGTTACGTAACCCCTAAAGGGCGTGGATATAAATAAACTCCTCGAAAATCAGGTATTTGGATCATTTCATGAAAACGGGAGAAAGAGTAACGATTGGCGCTTCAGTAGACTTCTCGATCATCGCAGCGCCTTTTCTTTGCAAGGATGGCTCAAGTTCACCAGAATCCAGCCGCGGGCCAAGTGGCCCAAGCACTTTACGCTGCAGTTGATAACCCACAGGTGGTTGGCGTTCAAAACCCACAAGCGGTCATCAACCAAGCTCAACCGGTAGTTGATAATTTAGTTCAAGTTCAAGTACCGGTCCCACCGATCCCACCAGCCGCTCAGATCCAGAATCTACCGGTCGCACCGGAGGTTAGTTTAGTCTTCCGTAGACATGATCTGCGAATTTAGTATTTTTCTAAAAGCTTTGCCGGTTAGGTTTTAGGGCATCGATGGGCTGAAGAGAACCGTAGACCAGTTGCAGGCCTCTATTAACGCCTCTAAGGTTGACTGAGGCGCTAGAGACAGTCATACGTTGAAATAAAATAGTTAAATCCTGTACTTGTCTCCCGTGTATGTCGTCTGACCTATTGTGTACTTTTGCTTGTCCCTGCACACTTTATTTACTCGGGTGATATATACACACACATATATACGGAACTCCAACCGCCTGCATACCTTCGAAGAGGTAATCTCGTACCTTTAACTGCTCTGTCGGCCTGGACGGGGTATTTCGGGGCTGCTTCGCGGTTGGTTTTCTCCCCTTTCCTTGTTGCGTACTCGTGCACCCTCGTGCGTTATTCCCGATCCGATTTTATGCCAGACAGGGCCGAGGCCTCTATTATGAAGAAATGGTAACCAGGGGAGCGGTCCGTGCTTCCCGAAGGGAGATACTATTTCATAATCCTGATCATTTTTTGGCAGGAGAGCTGCATCAACACTTACCCCAATGGGAGCGGGTTCTACGGGACAATCCCAAAAAGGATGAAATTCGGGATTACATTAAGAATGGCGTGAGAGTGGCCGAATTTTGGACCCCCATATTAGGGGGATTTCCAAGGGAAGTATTACAATTCTCCGCGCCCACCTCGAGCAGTTTTCCCAAACAGTAAAACCTGTTTTGAGTTCGAAGAGTTCATCGGCAAGACTATCCTGGAGCGTGTTGGTAATGGCTCTCTCTCCATTTGGGTTAGAGTAGGTGCTATCGAGCCACCTCACCTTGTCATGCCCATTACAATCGAGCCGTCCAAGCCTCGAATGTGCCATGACGAGAGTTTTTTGAATTTATGGATTATAGACCTTCCATTGTCCTTGGATTACATTTCTAACCTACCACGTTATCTGTCCAAATCGCACTTCCAAACCGTATTTGACGACACAAGTGGATATGATCACCTCCGGCTATCCCCTGAGAGCTCGTCCTGTTTTTGGCCTAGAATGGAAAGGTTAGTACTTTCCGTACAAAACATACCGTTTGGCTGGAAATCCAGCGCATACCTTTACCATAGAGTTGGCATGGCAGCCACCAGTGCCGTCCGCTCATGGTGTGTCTCATGCAGCCAATATATTGATGACCGGCACGTCGGCCAGCTGGCCCCACGTGGGCATCGGGAACCGCCACTCCATCTATCCGATTTTGAGCTGGCAGAAGCAGCCGCCTTTATAGTTTGCTCTACCTTAGTTTCACTGGGTTATTTCATTGGCTTGAGGAAATCAGTTGTGATACCACAGAAAAGAGTAAAGTTTTTGGGGTTCCTGTGTGACTCCGATCTCCAAGCCTTCATTCTGCCGGAAGACAAAAAAGCCAAATTTGCGAGACTGCGCGAGTCAATCCTTAGCAACCGTACGACCTCGGTGTAAACCCTTCAACGACTTGCTGGTAAAATCTCCTCTTTCTGCATCACTGTCCCAGCCGCCCAGCTCTATACCAGGGAGATCTTTCGTGCCACGTCAGAGCCAGGCCGATCTGGCCGGCCTATTAAAGTAAAGGGGATCTCCTAGCCGAAATCAAGCATTGGCGCTTCCTCGACACGTGGGACGGCCACCTTCCATGGTTTGAGGAACATCACGTGGTTGTTAAAGTGTCTAGCGATGCGTCTCTGTACGCTTGGGGCGGTGTCATAGACGACCCAAACCAATCGCAGTAAAAGAGGCGTTGGCGCTCGTTCATACACTTCAATCCGGAAGTACAACCGTCTCCAATTGCCTATAGTGGCCGCTCATATTGACTCTCTCACTTTCATCCAAACCTGAACGATGCCCTAAAATGATTATACCATGCGTCCCTATCCCAGAATATCTCCATCAACCTCTATTACGTACCATCAGCCGAGAACCCTGCGGATAGGCTCTCTCGCATCTTATCTGACAAGGACTGCATGTTACCCTCCAAGTGTTGGGAAGTGATCGAACGTCTCTTCGGACCGCATACCGCATACCGCCGTTTGCCACACCCGCCTCGTCCGGAATTAACGCATTTGCGCAGACAATCCCGCCATACGAGAACGTCTACGTGTTCCCGCCTTTCGTCCTGATAGGCCCGATTGTTCGTCAGCTGAGCAGTGCTTTGTGTGCCTTTACGATTGTAGTTCCTAAGCTCTCTCCTATCCCGTATTGGTGGCCCCTGCTCCACTCCCGGGCAAGCGATTACATACAATTAGGCAAGAAAGGGGACGCCGGGATATTGCTGTTCTCCTCCCCTCATAATGGCTTCGTTACGCGCCCCTTGCAGTGGGATGTGTTTGCTTTCCGGATAACCAACAGTCATTTGCCCCTTTTGCCCACAGAGCCAGCGGCCCAGAATCTGGAAACTGGCTGCTCCTTGCCCTGACTGTTCCTACCTCAACGACTGTGACTTTAATTTTTGTCAGAGGTGCGGTTTCCGCACGGCCCTTACTATGCCGGATGACCCTAAATATCATATGGAAATTGACCTCGGCGCCATCGACAGTAGGTTGGCACAATTACCCTATATCATTATGACGTCACGGCTTGTTTCTGAGGGGAACAGAATCGACTTGAACAATAGAATTTTGAACTAAATCTGCTCTGCTGAGGAAAATTTAACTTCGAATTGTCTGGTTTCCAGATATCAGCTGTATCAATGTTTATCCCACAATATTTACCGTATTTGGTGGCTGTTACCGCTATTCTACGTTCTTCAAAATGCATTTGATAGCGATTTCCTTTGTGTTGTTGCTGTTTTGTCCCTGTTTTGTTCCCCTCCCACGACCGTGATCCTTAGCGTTTAAACAATAGATTGTTTTGATATGACGTCATAGTGATATAGGTCAATTGGCAGCTGTAAAATACAATAAGGGTTACGAGCGCCAAAAGTCGGCTTTGCAGAACCAACTTGAAACTTTTTCTCATCCCTACCTGTGCCCAAGTGCTGAGCGTCCGCCTCCCCGTTCGACATCAGGAGGTTCCTTGTTTGGAAAGACAAGGGACAACGCCGAAGTCACTCTTGTGCTTGTCCAACTCGCCTGGCCGCAGGCACGGTTGATAGCCTCATCGGAAAGCTGAGACCTATCTTCACTCAAGCTGGCCTGGGGTGGGACGACCGGTTGGGTATCGGCAATCCAGCCTCGTACCCCTCCATTAAAGCTTACTTAAAGTGTGTACGTGAGGAGCAAGCTCAGGCCAGAGTGCAACCGCGGAAAGCCATACCGATGTTCGCGGATAAACTTACAGCGATAGCGCGACACATTTTATCCAAGCTAAAGGAACCCGACACCAGCCCCGCAACTCTTTACGTACTCAGTAGAGATCTGAGTTTCATTTCAATCTACTTCTTCGCAGGAGACCGGTCGTCCGATTTGGGAAGGGTAAAGTCTAAGGAAGTTCTTTTCTTTCCCGGTGATTCCGGTCTACTGGTGAACCACACATTCGGAAAAACGCTGCGTGGTGTCTCAACCCACTCCTTTACCGTACGCCAATGTAGTGAGTCCCCCATCTCTCCCGTGGTGAACTTTAAGCTGTATCTCGACATTTGCCGCTTCATCAAGGTGGATATTTCGCGAGGCTACTTATTCCGTAACGTCACAAGGACAGGTCACATTTCCGAAAATCCTTTTGTGGGCTCCGCGGTTTACAACCGTCTCAAAATATACCTTGAGGAACTGAATATGGATGAAGGAGAAACTTCCCATAGCGTCCGTTCTGGGTGCTCTATCACCCTGGAATTGCTAGGAGTCCCAAAGGATGCAATAGTGCAGCACATTGGCTGGCGGTCCGCACAGATGGTGGAGCACTACAACGACTTGGGAAGGACGATCAAGGCAGGGAACCCGGCATCCGTCTTGGCAGCCAGCCAGGTGCCTGGAACCTCATCAGCTAACTCCGCTCAGGAGGCAGTCTCCTCATACAGAACTTTAAACAACCTTGAGGGCTTTAGACCCGCCTTTCAATGAAGATAAACTTTACCCAACGCTAATAATTTGTTATATAGTTGAGGGTGGCACACTTCGGTGAGTATTTTCGTTCTAAAAATTTCAAAGTGTAGCTTTAATTTGTACTTTCAGGAACCCTACAAGTTTGGGTTTCTTATACCGAGAAAATACCGGTGAGACTTAGTTTTTAGGGACCTTACGCACCGAGGACGGCACGGATGTGACGACGGGACGTACCAAAGTGTTTTCTCGCGAGATTAGGTGTTTATCGTTTCTTTATTCGCCTTTTATCGTGTTTAACATCCACATTTTCGAAAAATATGATAAACATAGAGTTATGTTCACGCCGAACGAAAAATGGAGTGCTTTAATTTCTTACGTTCGCGTTCTCTTAAAGGGGCTGTGTCATGGTAAGACTTTACATTCGTTTTTCCGGGCCGGGAAAGACTATTTCCACCGATTTTGATATGAACTAACGAACCTCTCGGCCATGTGGGATGCTTTGTATGAAAGCAAATATGTAAAAATGACTAACAAACAGTGTATATAAACAGTCTCCAGGGAAAATATTGAAAATCCTTTCAATCAAGCATTGAGGGAGGGAAGTTTAACTGTTTGTATCAAATTAACAGCCACTAAACGAGCTATTACTCGATACATGTGCAGTACCATGACATAGCCCCTTTAAGCCTGGTTTTCACTAGCGACGCAAGCACAAGCACAAGAGATATGCGTCAAGTGAAAACGAACCGTGCAATAAGCACAAGACTCGCTGGTACATGGTCACTTGTCTCTTTGTGCCGCCATCTTGTTTTTGGACAACGCGCGGTTACGCGAGAGGGACCTAGAACGAGTGTTTTGATTGGTCAAACGTAATTAAGCTGTCAAAGACTCCCTTGTGTTTGCGTTGTCTTGCGTTTTCACTAGCACAACGCGAACGCAAGCATAAGCACAAGGAAAAGGACAAATTTTGATTCTTGTGCTTGTGCTTGCGTCAGTGCTTGCACTTGCGTCGAGCTCGTTTTCACTGTGAAATAAGGACTCTTGTGCTTGCGTCGCTAGTGAAAACCAGGCTTTAAGATTTTGACGTTGTGTTTTTGCAGACAACGTTCGAAATGTAGGAGACTGCGTGCATTTTCACGTGTAGTTATTGTATTTTGTAATTAAGACTATTGTTTTATGCCGTCGTCCCAGACGTTGCTGTCCTGGTTGCGTAAGGTCCCTATAAACTTGAGGCCGACGTGGGATCTACGATTTTACGTCCTTATCCGAGAAGATGTGAAGGTCTAACCATTTGCAGTTCGAAAACGAGATTGTTTCTTAAAGACAGCACCTTCTACTCAGTTATTTTAATACCCGGAGTGTTTGTCCGGCCGGGGTTTGAATCCGCAACCTCCCGCACGCGTGACAGACCGGCGCTTAACCACTGAGCTAACCGGGAGGCGGCTCATAAATCGGATCGATTATTTTTATATTTTTGTTTGAACATATGTAAAGTTTCTCATTTTCAACATCAACTATGTCATTATAGATCTTATATAGCTATAGCATAATCAGTCTGCTTTTTTCCCTTCTGCTTTCGAGGCCGTGTCCCGGCCCATTCAAGTTCCTTCACATCCCACTAACACTGGAAGTGTTGTGGTAACGATTTAGAGCAAAACGTGCTGCTCGCCTCTGCACCATTTCAAGTTTGTCAATGTTATCTCTTGTATGTGGATCCCAGGCCGAAGATGAGTATTCCACAATTCAGAGTCGTAACGAAGTATATTTTTTTCTCTAGTGATCCCGTATTTTTACCCAGAATTTGATCCCTGATCCCAATTTTCCAGTAATTTGTGATCCGTGATCCAGCCAAAAATAAATGAGCCCGTTAAACTACCCACCCACCCCTCCCTGTGGGGGTTTCCCAGAAACCGTGATTGATCTCAATTATGTTGGTTCAGTCGTCTGTTGAGTTTGACAGCGTTTCCTCGCCACCCCGACACTTTCATCCAACTGAACACTGAATTTCTCGAACGGGACCTAAAACAACCATGAAAGGCTGATTAAAGCCAGGATCCGGCTAATTCACAGATCGAATTGGAAGTTAGCGTGTGGGTTTCTGTGGAGGGAGGAAAACCGGAGAACCCGGAGAAAAATACTCGGAGCAAGGGCGAGATACCAACAAACTCAACTCACATATGGCGCCGCGTCCGGGAATCGAAACTGGGCCACAGAGGCCGAGAGGCGAAGTGCTTAACCACTGCGCCACCCCGGCTCCCGGGAGAATTGAAACTGCAAAAATAAGTTTACACCTTGCCTGAAATGGAAGAGGAACTGACCATGTGAATGTCCTGAAACGTTTCGATAAAGGTATGGCAAAGATGGGTTACAAAATATTTCGGTATACTGTGAACTAGAATCAAGCTGCTCTTATCTCAAAAGCGTTCATGATTTTTTTCCTGCACTGGAGCCATTCTTCATCAAAATAGTTTCAGATTTTCTCCAGTACACCCGCAGAAAAGCGTCCTCTGCTTATCTCACCTCGAGTAGTTATATTTATTTCCTTTGGGCATGCGACGAGGTCCAATTAATTGGCTATACCCCAGGGGCAGCTCCTCGAAGCCCGATTAACTGCTAATCCAGGATTAAGGTTAAATTTTAGCTCTATTTTCCAACTCGTGGAGATTAAAGACGTATTATTTGATAAGGAATAAGTGGTACCTTTACCTGTAATCCTAGAAAAAAGAAAAAAACGCACCTTTTACCAAGATGACTCACCAAGCTCCTCAGTTAACATTTAATCCAGGATAAGCCAGCGGTAATCCACCGAAAAATATGGCGGCTTGTACTTTTACCCACAATCCTTTGCGCGCGAAGTTCTTTAAATCCGTTAGAGAATCGCGGTACAGAGGTTTTAAATCTTAAAAACAAGCAAAGTACAAATGCTGTTGCCAACACACTGTCATCGAAGAGAATATATGATTTATATGTGTTATTTTGACCGTGTTAGGTTCGCAAGGAAGATTTTATTTTGATACGCTTAGCCATTACAACCCTCGACATCAAATTTACAAGTAGAAGGCTGATTTCCAAATGGGGCGTATAAAAAACAGATTCTATATGTTTTTGCAATTGTATAAAAAACTGAGTGTGCAAAGCCAGTAAAAACAGTAGTCAGCGTAACTCGGCATCAGGTAATAAAGCAACTTTGCTTTTAAATTGTCGAAGCGTACTAGCATTTATAGCCGCTTCCGGAGGATTATTCCAGAGCACGGCACCACTGTACTTAAAGCTACGCTCGACGAAATTAGTTTTCGGCCTTGGAAGTGCTAAGTCAGTTTGTAAATTATTTTCTAAGGTTATTGTTTATACCACTATCAGAAAGTCGAAGAAACGAGGTTCTTAGATTTGGGGCAAATTGCTTATTAAGAATTTTATAAATCATTATAAATCTGGTGCCGGCGGTGAAGAGGCGTTGTTCACGGTATTCGCAGGAGCAGGGCGTTCCTTCTTATCACAGATTGATTGATGATGGCGTCTATCACAATGGCGACAGTTCTTTAGATTCTTACAATCCGCGACTCGGTGACCGGACCTTAGGAAATTAAAACATCGATGATCCCGCCACTCCCTCTAGCAGAGATATCAGGTAGTTAAATTTGTCTACCGGTGAAATGTCTGTGTTGTTATGGATCGCAGACTGAAAGGAGTCCCAGAAGGTGCTCCATTTCGTCACGTCTCCTCTAAACTTAGGTAGGGTAAGGGGGTAAGTTTATTAGGCAATCTTGTTTTCGATGAGTCTGTGGTGACGTCGCTTGAGTTCCACCCCCGTGTAAGTGACATATTTGTGTGGTGTCGATGGCCTATTGATAGTCTTGTTGTCAATTCGTCTTCGAGCTTCTACTACCCTCGCGAGGATTGCTTCTGAGTCTTCTACTTCTCTCTCTATGTCTTCCAGTTCACACACAGCCAGGATGCCGTTATCGATGATTTTTTGTTTCGTTTCGAGTTGAGCACTGATGACTTCAAGTCGACTTCTTTGTGCTGTTGACTGCTCCTCTATCGTTTCGCATATCTCGTCTGCTTCTCGGATCAGTTTTGTTACCACACCTCTGTGTGCTGCTCGTACGACCTTTTGTCTCGGAAGTTCCATGATCGGGTTTAGTCGCTTGAATTAAACTGCCTGCCCCACATCGGGCGCCATGTAATAATCGTTTATTCGTTCGTATTCGTGTGGGTTTCAAACTTCTGATCAAAAATATTATTCAGCGTGGTTTTATCTAACTTACTGGTCAAACCGGTTATTAATACAATTAAATCAAGTAAGATCACTGAATGTTATCAGATTCCCTGTACAAACAAAACGTGACTAAATATATCAGTAACACGAGACTGAACATGATCTTACAATTTGACAAGAAGCAAGTTCAGCCACTCATAAGATGATGTGAAAATTTGTATATCGTCAGCATATATGCAAGGCGTAGTAGATGTTAAACAGTTGGGTAAGTCATTGATGTAAAGTAGAAATAAAAGGGGACCGGGGATCGAACCCTTGAGGTACTCCACATAGTATTTCTTTTTCTGAAGATAGATGCCATTTACATAACACCTTTGCTGTCTTCCGGTGAGGTAAGAGTTGATCCATTTAAGTTCAGTGCCGGAAATTCCTGAAAATTGCATTTTATCTAATAATATCGAGTGATTTATTGAATCGAAAGCTTTTCGAATATCAAGAAAAACAACCCCTGTTAGTTTCCCCATAGTTTCTCCAAACTCTCAAGCCATTCATCGCACATCTGAATCAATGCAGAGACAGTTGAGTGTAGGCGGGACGAAATTATGATTGGAATTTGGAAAGCAGAAGATTGTCTGTTAAGTAACCATATAATTGTCGAAAGACTTCTTTTTCAAAGCTAATTATTGGTAATATTGAAATCGGTCGATAATTTTCCATCAGTCGACGATCATCACTTTTGTAAATCGGTCTTACCCTCGCATTTATCCACTCCTCAACAAAAATGCTAGTTGATAGTGAAAGATTAAAAATATAAGTTAGAACTGGCTTGCCGGGATATGAGGCGGAGTTCTCGCCGTCATTCTAATTTGATGTGATCGATTAGGAAAATATATATTTTATTGGTCCCTGATCCCCCAGCAAGTTAGGCAAAATGTGCTCTGTGAAACTACAAATCCAAACAGTACAACAGTGCTGGTAATATTGACTTTACTCTGATCTGGAGGTCGAAGTGATCATGTCATCGTGAAACGATGAAGTCTGTCTTTTCTTTTTTAGTTTTCGCCTGACTGCACGTACGAGACGCAGTGAACTTCTCAACACAGGATAACACATCAGGCACGGAAAAAATATAGAGAGAAGTCCAAGAGCAGCCCAGCGCAACAAACAGCCTGCGCCAAGTTCGCAGGAGCAGGAATCCAATTCACCTTCGTTGTCGTTATCCTTAGTGCAGTGATACACGAGGCCACGCACACAACACATACACGAGCAATAGTCTATCGCCCTCTCGACCTGGTATTCGGCATTGTGGAACGAAGGGAAGTTGAGGGTCTCGCTGCTTTGTTTCAACGTACTCAGGGCTATCTCCGTCCCTTCCTGCGTGTGTGGGATACTTTTAGAAAGGCCAATACTCGCAATACCTGTACCAGTGTTAATCACTGATTCACCTTCTAAAGATACAGGGCTGCACAGAATGTGTCTCCTATTTCCAAGATATCCGAAGTAAGACAGTGACGGGGCTTCTTGCTCCGGCTCGGGGTTTGGTAACAAATCCATGACGTAACCATTATTTTTCAAGGCCGGCTGATCCTCACTCGCCATGTGCTCTAGACTGATACCTTGTTTTAGGCATCGTCGCTCGGGATTTGATCGGGTCCTCGCGACTCTTTCTCTCCTAGATGCTGATGAAACCACTTTTTTCTGCTGCTGTTCCCATGCGACTGCTTGCACGTCGTCGATGTTCTTGGAAGGATTACTATTTGTCCGTTTGAGTAAGAGACAAGACGATTCCATCGTGGTCCTTAGAACCGAAAAATATTTTTATATTAGTATCCAACTAAATGTAACTTTAATCATTTCAAGGTGTTCTAGACGCGTTTAAAACGCTTTCTTTTTCAAACAAACTCTTACTATTTTGTGTGTATGTATATAGCTATTTCCAAAAAGATTGTTGGTAAATTTGACTTAGAGCAGAGCTCGTAAGAGTGGGACAAACTACAGCATGTCCGTAGCCTTACCGTAACCGTACTCTAACTTACGATTGTAACTCTGTAATTTGATTGGATCAGCACTGGACAAAACAATAGGGAAACCATTTCAATGTCATGGCATACCGTACAGTAACCGTGCCGTAGTCAGTGCCGTAGTTTGTGCCACTCGTACGAAAGTCTGCTCTAATCCTACGAGACCAGACCGAACGTCGGAGGCATGAGCCGATCGGAAGGTCAATTTTGCCATATACCGTGATAACGGCGAATGTTATTTTTTCTTACGTTTGTGCATTTTAAATCAAGCAAGCAAGAACAGATGACAGGGATTCAATTGACTATTTCAGAATGTAAATCTGCTGTCCTATCCCATACTCCCTTGCGGTCTGGTCGCGTAGGCTTTAATCAACCACGAAAACCATGGTAACGCGACACGTCATTGTTACATCAACAGAAACATAGAGGGTGAAGTGCTAGGTACTGATTTGTCTTCACCGGCCGGACACGATAGAATTTTCTTTAGCGAGCTTAAGCTAAGATTCACAGAGCGCCTCTTAAAAGTATATCAAGTGAAACGATGACTGAGTATTTAAAACATGAACACTGGGTTATTTTCAGGAACAATCAGTGCGATTTAGTGCCAAACGTCAGTTTGCTTAATGGAATACAGCTTAAATCGAATTCGATGCGTGGGCCCATAAGCGACATGAATAACAACAAAAACCACATATATATATATATATACATATTCGACTGCCATTACAATGAGAGTTACTTAAAAAATTCATCTGGAGGACGAGCGAGATTTAATTTACCGTTGTTGCATCTGAAATGATGTGTCCCTCAGCAAAAATGTACCGCACCAATTGTGTTCCTCGTACACGTTATTCCGACGTTATTTACAATATTTCTCTCTGAAATTCGTCGACACAATGTTACCCCTTTCTATATTTACTCTTACCAGCTCGTGGTTGCCAGTCTTGTTCGATGAACAGTCGACTGTTGAAGAAAAAATTACAAAAATCTGCGGTTTCGACAGACGCTTTGTTTCTGTCTGACGACCGGACAGATTCGATTGAATGTTACTCAGAAATGATTTTTTAGGAGGAGAATTAGGGTAATAGCGTAGGAGTATATTTCGCAAATTACGTAGGTTCATGTCTGAAGTGTGAAAACAGACGTCAGTAAACGAAGCCCCTCGACGTCCCTCATTCATGAAAAAAACATTACGCAGTGAAAATGAACCGCTCGGTGACAGTGAAAAACAGTCAGTGGAAAACATAATGCAACTATAAAATGTTTATATGTAATTTAGAAAGTCAAAAGGAGGAAATATGTTTGGCGAAACAGCAATCAGATATTTTTGAATTACTTAAGTCAATGAAGACATCATTGCTAGGTATATGACGTCATCACCGCGGTATTTGAAAAAGATTCAATTTGGTGGTTTTATTTCAAGGGATAATGAGTCAAGCAGTTTATCGAATTAACAAATAGGATATGGTTCTCCGTATTCTATTAAATTCATTTCATTTTGTACGTCTTGTTCTCTGATTGATATGAACACGCCAGATCGGATGCTGTGAGAAATCAAGAAAACTTGAAAATCAAGAGCCGAAGGCGAATTCGCTCCCCTCCCCCTCCTTCCGTTTTCCTCAAAAAGGTTATGAATGCAGTTAAATTATTTTCTCATTTCGTAGTCTCCATCAGATTATGCTTTTAAATTTATTTAAGCTTTTTCTTCTTGTTTACTGTGCCGCATTTTTGAAAAGATTCACCGAAGTTTGCTTTGACAGTTTGTGACAGCACTTCTTTCTGTTCATTCCTTAGTGATTCGAATCCAGGGCATGGTTTTAGATGGTTTCGGTTGTTCCGTGTGTTTTGTTTTATTTTTAATAGATTGTTTTTGAAAGACTTACCCAATTTTAACTGAACTTTGAAGCAAGTATTGCCGACCCACGTGCTTAAATTAAGAACTTGCCGAATAAACACGTATGCTAATAACCTAATAATTTTTCTTGCGATCTGAATTAATGGTCCGGGAGACGCTAATGAGTGCCGCGCACGATCAAAATTCATTGGGGTTTGTTCAGTAATTTGTCTCTCAAGTCGACAAAAAGTCTAGGGTCGGTCTGTATAGAGAAAAACTGTGCCCGCTAATAACTCATCTATTTCTGTGCCGCCGCTAATAACTCATCTATTTACAGAAACCTATTAGTGTTCTAACACGAAATTAATTATGTTTGGTGAAAATGACCCTTAATATATTACTAGCATTACTTCAGCGGTACAACAGGGCTGGAATGTAACTTAACTGAGAAAAATTGACCATTCGGGGTAGGAAAACATGGAATATAATGTTGTTGTCTAGTGGGGGGTCATGAAAATGTAAATTGCGGCGTAGGGACTTCTACAAAACCTCTGTCGGCTCTCGCGGAAATTTAATCACTAATTTCCCTGATGCCATGCTATTACTTACATAATAAATAAATTCAGAAGAAAATGCAGACAATGTTTTCTGACTTCAATGTAAACGCTCTTTGTAGTAAGAGAGCCTTACGCTCCGTAAAGCAGTCAAAACTATATTAATACTTCACATACTCATGAATACTTAATGAGCATTTTGTCCAATCAGATGAAGCAAATCAGTCTCGTGCATACTCCTTTATACCTGATAAAATCTCATCATTCTAAAAAGCCCGCAGAGGGATTTGAATTCTGTCCCAGGGGATACAGGGTTAATGATTGAGACAATGGATAAGCACCTTGCAACTCTTGCAATTCCTATTGATGTTTCAGCTTTCTCATTGAATTGCTAATTAGAATGAACGTTTTATATAAAGAATACTAACGAACATGAAATTTTATGTAAATTTTTAATCCTAATTAAGAATTCACTGATAAAGACCCAAATATAGCAAAAAGTAAACGGAACATAAGGTACCTAGATAATAAATTTTGCACTAAATTTGCTAATATCAGCAGACTACACGGATAATATTTTTTAAATGAAGTTAATTATCCAACTACCATTACTTGTTTACCGAGTCACTGTTTAGTTCCAATTATTAAACCAAACTCAAAGCCGTAAAATAATAAAAACGTGCATTAAACTTACAAACATCTTCTTCATATTTTGTGCCGGAGTCAGAAATTTAGTCTGCCGTCATGTCAGTCACATCGCTTTCCAAGTCTTGAACTTTATCGATGTCAACCACGACACCAAATCGTTTAAGTGCAGCTTCTTTGCCACACAATGCTTTCATCATTGCGAAACACCGCTTCAAACAACATAGTATGATAATTTCTTCATTTCATTCCCTTGAGATCTTCGTAATCGCAGGCGGTGATTACTCGAATATTTTGCATAGCGTTAAATGATTCATTAAGTAACCATTATAAGTTTTTAAAGCCGTTTAATAAACTCGCAGCGCGTGTTTTATCTGGTCTAAAACTCTCGGGCTGCGCCCTCGAGTTTTAAAAATGATAATACACTGCTGCTCGTTTATTAAACAGTACTTATCGGATTGGCGGTATGGCGACAAAACGTCACGCCCATGCGCTATTCGTGAGCCTTCCGCGCGTGACTCTCCTCAGTTTCCCGCCGAAACTAATAGAAAACAGAGGCAATCACCCTACGTTAAAGTCTTTCACGACAAACAAGAATGGGCCTCGAACCCATGACATCGGCGTTATTCCTACCACGCTCTGCATGCCGACTGAGCTAACGGACCAACTACGATGAAAACTAAAAGGACTATCAGATTGTAAATTAAATGAGTCATAATAATATAACACAGTCGCTTTTCCCATTTCTAGTTATTTGTACACATTAATTACTTTAACCATTTTGGGTTGCGCTCTAAAAAAGCACTTTATAGCCGCGGTTGGTCATTACAATTGTCCTTTGAACAATCACATTAACAACACAGTCGCTTTTCGCATTTCTAGTTATTTGTAGATTCTCTAGGTCAGTTACTATAACGATTTTGAATTGCGCAACAACAACAACAAAATATTTTAGTAAGCGGTGATTTGTTTCTCATTTTATAGCCACGGTTGGTCATCACAATTCTTCTGGGAATAACTAACTAAAAAGTAAAAGATGGTCCGTATGCGGCTCGAACTCATGACATTGGCGTTATTAGCACCACGCTCTGCCGACTGAGCTAACGGACCAGCTACGGTAAAAGATTAAATGAATATCATTGTAAATTAAATTTCACTATCATAATAATAACACAGGCACTTTTCCCTTTTACAGTTATTTGTGGATTTTCTAGGTCAGTTACTCTAACGATTTTGAATTGCGCAACAACAACAAAAAATTTTTTTAGTAAGCGGTGATTTCTTTGTCATTTTATAGCCACGGTTGGTCATCACAATTCTTCTGGGAATAACTAACTAAAAAGTAACGGATGGTCCGTATGGGGCTCGAACCCATGACATTGGCGTTATTAGCACCACGCTCTGCCGACTGAGCTAACGGACCAGCTACGGTTAAAGATTAAAGGAATATCATTGTAAATTAAATTTCACTATCATAATAATAACACAGGCACTTTTCCCTTTTACAGTTATTTGTAGATTTTCTAGGTCAGTTACTCTAACGATTTTGAATTGCGCAACAACAACAAAAAAACAAATATTTTAGTAAGCGGTGATTTGTTTCTCATTTTATAGCCACGGTTAGTCATCGCAATTGTCCTGGGAAAAACTAACTAAAAAGTAAAGGATGGTCCGTCTGGGGCTCGAACCCATGACATTGGCGTTATTAGCACCACGCTCTGCCGACTGAGCTAACGGACCAACTACGATAAAAAGTAAAAGGAATATCATTGTAAATTAAATGTTACTATCATAATAATAACATCGTCGCTTTTCCCTTTTCCAGTTATTTGTGGATTTTCTAGGTCAGTTACTCTAACGATTTTGAATTGCGCAACAACATAAAAACAAATATTTTAGAAAGCGGTGACTTGTTTCTCATTTTATAGCCACGGTTGGTCATCACAATTGTCATGGGAATAACTAACTAAAAAGTAACGGATGGTCCGTATGGGGCTCGAACTCATGACATTGGCGTTATTAGCACCACGCTCTGCCGACTGAGCTAACGGACCAGCTACGGTAAAAGATTAAAGGAATATCATTGTAAATTAAATTTCACTATCATAATAATAACACAGGCACTTTTCCCTTTTACAGTTATTTGTAGATTTTCTAGGTCAGTTACTCTAACGATTTTGAATTGCGCAACAACAAAAAAACAAATATTTTAGTAAGCGCTGATTTGTTTCTCATTTTATAGCCGGAGTTGGTCATCACAATTCTTCTGGGAATAACTAACTAAAAAGTAACGGATGGTCCATATGGGGCTCGAACCCATGACATTGGCGTTATTAGCACCACGCTCTGCCGACTGAGCTAACGGACCAACTACGATAAAAATTAAAAGGATTATCATTCTAAATGAAATGTTGCTATAATAATAATAACACAGGCACTTTTCCCTTTTACAGTTATTTGTAGATTTTCTAGGTCAGTTACTCTAACGATTTTGAATTGCGCAACAACAACAAAAAAATATTTTAGTAAGCGGTGATTTGTTTCTCATTTTATAGCCGGAGTTGGTCATCACAATTCTCCTGGGAATAACTAACTAAAAAGTAACGGATGGTCCATATGGGGCTCGAACCCATGACATTGGCCTTATTAGCACCACGCTCTGCCGACTGAGCTAACGGACCAACTACGATAAAAAGTAAAAGGAATATCATTGTAAATTAAGTGTTGCTATCATAATAATAACATAGTCGTTTTTCCCTTTTCCAGTTATTTGTGGATTTTCTAGGTCAGTTACTCTAACGATTTTGAATTGCGCAACAACAACAACAAAATATTTTAGTAAGCGGTGATTTGTTTCTCATTTTATAGCCGGAGTTGGTCATCAAAATTCTTCTGGGAATAACTAACTAAAAAGTAACGGAAGGTCCATATGGGGCTCGAACCCATGACATTGGCGTTATTAGCACCACGCTCTGCCGACTGAGTAAACGGACCAACTACGATAAAAAGTAAAAGGAATATCATTGTAAATTAAATCTTCCTATCATAATAATAACACAGGCACTTTTCCCTTTTCCAGTTATTTGTAGATTTTCTAGGTTAGTTACTCTAACGATTTGGAAGTACGCAACAACAACAACAAAATATTTTAGTAAGCGGTGACTTGTTTCTCATTTTATAGCCACGGTTAGTCATAGTAATTATTCCTGGGAATAACAAACTAAAAAGTAAAGGATGGTCCGTATGGGGCTCGAACCCATGACATTGGCGTTATTAGCACCACGCTCTGCCGACTGAGCTAACGGACCAACTACGATAAAAAGTAAAAGGAATATCATTGTAAATTAAGTGTTACTATCATAATAATAACATAGTCGTTTTTCCCTTTTCCAGTTATTTGTGGATTTTCTAGGTCAGTTACTCTAACGATTTTGAATTGCGCAACAACAACAAAACAAATATTTTAGTAAGCGGTGACTTGTTTCTCATTTTATAGCCACGGTTAGTCATCGCAATTGTCCTGGGAATAACTAACTAAAAATTAAAGGTGGTCCGTATGGGGCTCGAACCCATGACATTGGCGTTATTAGCACCACGCTCTGCCGACTGAGCTAACGGACCAACTACGATAAAAAGTAAAAGGAATATCATTGTAAATTAAATCTTCCTATCATAATAATAACATAGTCGCTTTTCCCTTTTCCAGTTATTTGTAGATTTTCTAGGTCAGTTACTCTAACGATTTTGAATTGCGCAACAACAACAAAAAAATATTTTACTAAGCGGTGACTTGTTTCTCATTTTATAGCCGGAGTTGGTCATCACAATTCTTCTGGGAATAACTAACTAAAAAGTAACGGATGGTCCGTATGGGGCTCGAACCCATGACATTGGCGTTATTAGCACCACGCTCTGCCGACTGGGCTAACGGACCAACTACCATAAAAAGTAAAAGGAATATCATTGTAAATTAAATGTTACTATCATAATAATAACATAGTCGCTTTTCCCTTTTCCAGTTATTTGTGGATTTTCTAGGTCAGTTACTCTAACGATTTTGAATTGCGCAACAACAACAAAACAAATATTTTAGAAAGCGGTGACTTGTTTCTCATTTTATAGCCACGGTTAGTCATAGTAATTATTCCTGGGATTAACTAACTAAAAAGTAAAGGATGGTCCGTATGGGGCTCGAACCCATGACATTGGCGTTATTAGCACAACGCTCTGCCGACTGAGCTAACGGACCAACTACGATAAAAAGTAAAAGGAATATCATTGTAAATTAAATCTTCCTATCATAATAATAACATAGTCGCTTTTCCCTTTTCCATTTATTTGTATGTTTTCTAGGTTAGTTACTCTAACGATTTTGAATTGCGCAACAACAACAAAACAAATATTTTAGTAAGCGGTGACTTCTTTCTCATTTTAAGCCATTGTTAGTCATAGCAGTTGTCCTGGGAATAACTAACTAAAAAGTAAAGGATGGTCCGTATGGGGCTCGAACCCATGACATTGGCGTTATTAGCACCACGCTCTGCCGACTGAGCTAACGGACCAACTACGATAAAAAGTAAAAGGAATATCATTGTAAATTAAATGTTACTATCATAATAATAACATAGTCGCTTTTCCCTTTTCCAGTTATTTGTGGATTTTCTAGGTCAGTTACTCTAACGATTTTGAATTGCGCAACAACAACAAAACAAATATTTTAGTAAGCGGTGACTTGTTTCTCATTTTATAGCCACGGTTAGTCATAGTAATTTTTCCTGGGAATAACTAACTAAAATGTAAAGGATGGTCCGTATGGGGCTCGAACCCATGACATTGGCGTTATTAGCACCACACTCTGCCGACTGAGCTAACGGACCAACTACGATAAAAAGTAAAAGGAATATCATTGTAAATTAAATCTTCCTATCATAATAATAACATAGTCGCTTTTCCCTTTTCCAGTTATTTGTAGATTTTCTAGGTTAGTTACTCTAACGATTTGGAAGTACGCAACAACAACAATAAAATATTTTAGTAAGCGGTGACTTCTTTCTCATTTTAAGCCACTGTTAGTCATAGCAATTGTCCTGGGAATAACTAACTAAAAAGTAAAGGATGGTCCGTATGGGGCTCGAACCCATGACATTGGCGTTATTAGCACCACGCTCTGCCGACTGAGCTAACGGACCAACTACGATAAAAAGTAAAAGGAATATCATTGTAAATTAAATGTTACTATCATAATAATAACATAGTCGCTTTTCCCTTTTCAAGTTATTTGTGGATTTTCTAGGTCAGTTACTCTAACGATTTTGAATTGCGCAACAACAACAAAACAAATATTTTAATAAGCGGTGACTTGTTTCTCATTTTATAGCCACGGTTAGTCATAGTAATTATTCCTGGGATTAACTAACTAAAAAGTAAAGGATGGTCCGTATGGGGCTCGAACCCATGACATTGGCGTTATTAGCACCACGCTCTGCCGACTAAGCTAACGGACCAACTACCATAAAAAGTTAAAAGGAATATCATTGTAAATTAAATGTTACTATCATAATAATAACATAGTCGCTTTTCCCTTTTCCAGTTATTTGTGGATTTTCTAGGTCAGTTACTCTAACGATTTTGAATTGCGCAACAACAACAAAACAAATATTTTAGTAAGCGGTGACTTGTTTCTCATTTTATAGCCACGGTTAGTCATAGTAATTATTCCTGGGAATAACTAACTAAAAAGTAAAGGATGGTCCGTATGGGGCTCGAACCCATGACATTGGCGTTATTAGCACCACGCTCTGCCGACTGAGCTAACGGACCAACTACGATAAAAAGTAAAAGGAATATCATTGTAAATTAAATCTTCCTATCATAATAATAACATAGTCGCTTTTCCCTTTTCCAGTTATTTGTAGATTTTCTAGGTTAGTTACTCTAACGATTTGGAAGTACGCAACAACAACAACAAAATATTTTAGTAAGCGGTGACTTCTTTCTCATTTTAAGCCACTGTTAGTCATAGCAATTGTCCTGGGAATAACTAACTAAAAAGTAAAGGATGGTCCGTATGGGGCTCGAACCCATGACATTGGCGTTATTAGCACCACGCTCTGCCGACTGAGCTAACGGACCAACTACGATAAAAAGTAAAAGGAATATCATTCTAAATTAAATGTTACTATCATAATAATAACATAGTCGCTTTTCCCTTTTCAAGTTATTTGTGGATTTTCTAGGTCAGATACTCTAACGATTTTGAATTGCGCAACAACAACAAAACAAATATTTTAGTAAGCGGTGACTTGTTTCTCATTTTATAGCCACGGTTAGTCATAGTAATTATTCCTGGGATTAACTAACTAAAAAGTAAAGGATGGTCCGTATGGGGCTCGAACCCATGACATTGGCGTTATTAGCACAACGCTCTGCCGACTGAGCTAACGGACCAACTACGATAAAAAGTAAAAGGAATATCATTGTAAATTAAATCTTCCTATCATAATAATAACATAGTCGCTTTTCCCTTTTCCATTTATTTGTATGTTTTCTAGGTTAGTTACTCTAACGATTTTGAATTGCGCAACAACAACAAAACAAATATTTTAGTAAGCGGTGACTTCTTTCTCATTTTAAGCCATTGTTAGTCATAGCAGTTGTCCTGGGAATAACTAACTAAAAAGTAAAGGATGGTCCGTATGGGGCTCGAACCCATGACATTGGCGTTATTAGCACCACGCTCTGCCGACTGAGCTAACGGACCAACTACGATAAAAAGTAAAAGGAATATCATTGTAAATTAAATGTTACTATCATAATAATAACATAGTCGCTTTTCCCTTTTCCAGTTATTTGTGGATTTTCTAGGTCAGTTACTCTAACGATTTTGAATTGCGCAACAACAACAAAACAAATATTTTAGTAAGCGGTGACTTGTTTCTCATTTTATAGCCACGGTTAGTCATAGTAATTATTCCTGGGAATAACTAACTAAAATGTAAAGGATGGTCCGTATGGGGCTCGAACCCATGACATTGGCGTTATTAGCACCACACTCTGCCGACTGAGCTAACGGACCAACTACGATAAAAAGTAAAAGGAATATCATTGTAAATTAAATCTTCCTATCATAATAATAACATAGTCGCTTTTCCCTTTTCCAGTTATTTGTAGATTTTCTAGGTTAGTTACTCTAACGATTTGGAAGTACGCAACAACAACAATAAAATATTTTAGTAAGCGGTGACTTCTTTCTCATTTTAAGCCACTGTTAGTCATAGCAATTGTCCTGGGAATAACTAACTAAAAAGTAAAGGATGGTCCGTATGGGGCTCGAACCCATGACATTGGCGTTATTAGCACCACGCTCTGCCGACTGAGCTAACGGACCAACTACGATAAAAAGTAAAAGGAATATCATTGTAAATTAAATGTTACTATCATAATAATAACATAGTCGCTTTTCCCTTTTCAAGTTATTTGTGGATTTTCTAGGTCAGTTACTCTAACGATTTTGAATTGCGCAACAACAACAAAACAAATATTTTAATAAGCGGTGACTTGTTTCTCATTTTATAGCCACGGTTAGTCATAGTAATTATTCCTGGGATTAACTAACTAAAAAGTAAAGGATGGTCCGTATGGGGCTCGAACCCATGACATTGGCGTTATTAGCACCACGCTCTGCCGACTAAGCTAACGGACCAACTACCATAAAAAGTTAAAAGGAATATCATTGTAAATTAAATGTTACTATCATAATAATAACATAGTCGCTTTTCCCTTTTCCAGTTATTTGTGGATTTTCTAGGTCAGTTACTCTAACGATTTTGAATTGCGCAACAACAACAAAACAAATATTTTAGTAAGCGGTGACTTGTTTCTCATTTTATAGCCACGGTTAGTCATAGTAATTATTCCTGGGAATAACTAACTAAAAAGTAAAGGATGGTCCGTATGGGGCTCGAACCCATGACATTGGCGTTATTAGCACCACGCTCTGCCGACTGAGCTAACGGACCAACTACGATAAAAAGTAAAAGGAATATCATTGTAAATTAAATCTTCCTATCATAATAATAACATAGTCGCTTTTCCCTTTTCCAGTTATTTGTAGATTTTCTAGGTTAGTTACTCTAACGATTTGGAAGTACGCAACAACAACAACAAAATATTTTAGTAAGCGGTGACTTCTTTCTCATTTTAAGCCACTGTTAGTCATAGCAATTGTCCTGGGAATAACTAACTAAAAAGTAAAGGATGGTCCGTATGGGGCTCGAACCCATGACATTGGCGTTATTAGCACCACGCTCTGCCGACTGAGCTAACGGACCAACTACGATAAAAAGTAAAAGGAATATCATTCTAAATTAAATGTTACTATCATAATAATAACATAGTCGCTTTTCCCTTTTCAAGTTATTTGTGGATTTTCTAGGTCAGATACTCTAACGATTTTGAATTGCGCAACAACAACAAAACAAATATTTTAGTAAGCGGTGACTTGTTTCTCATTTTATAGCCACGGTTAGTCATAGTAATTATTCCTGGGATTAACTAACTAAAAAGTAAAGGATGGTCCGTATGGGGCTCGAACCCATGACATTGGCGTTATTAGCACCACGCTCTGCCGACTGAGCTAACGGACCAACTACCATAAAAAGTTAAAAGGAATATCATTGTAAATTAAATGTTACTATCATAATAATAACATAGTCGCTTTTCCCTTTTCCAGTTATTTGTGGATTTTCTAGGTCAGTTACTCTAACGATTTTGAATTGCGCAACAACAACAAAACAAATATTTTAGTAAGCGGTGACTTGTTTCTCATTTTATAGCCACGGTTAGTCATAGTAATTATTCCTGGGAATAACTAACTAAAAAGTAAAGGATGGTCCGTATGGGGCTCGAACCCATGACATTGGCGTTATTAGCACCACGCTCTGCCGACTGAGCTAACGGACCAACTACGATAAAAAGTAAAAGGAATATCATTGTAAATTAAATCTTCCTATCATAATAATAACATAGTCGCTTTTCCCTTTTCCAGTTATTTGTAGATTTTCTAGGTTAGTTACTCTAACGATTTGGAAGTACGCAACAACAACAACAAAATATTTTAGTAAGCGGTGACTTGTTTCTCATTTTAAGCCACGGTTAGTCATAGCAATTGTCCTGGGAATAACTAACTAAAAAGTAAAGGATGGTCCGTATGGGGCTCGAACCCATGACATTGGCGTTATTAGCACCACGCTCTGACGACTGAGCTAACTGACCAACTACCATAAAAAGTTAAAAGGAATATCATTGTAAATTAAATGTTACTATCATAATAATAACATAGTCGCTTTTCCCTTTTCCAGTTTTTTGTGGATTTTCTAGGTCAGTTACTCTAACGATTTTGAATTGCACAACAACAACAAAACAAATATTTTAGTAAGCGGTGACTTGTTTCTCATTTTATAGCCACGGTTAGTCATAGTAATCATTCCTGGGAATAACTAACTAAAAAGTAAAGGATGGTCCGTATGGGGCGCGAACCTATGACATTGGCGTTATTAGCACCACGCTCTGCCGACTGAGCTAACGGACCAACTACGATAAAAAGTAAAAGGAAAAACATTGTAAATTAAATGTTACTATCATAATAATAACATAGTCGCTTTTCCCTTTTCCAGTTATTTGTGGATTTTCTAGGTCAGTTACTCTAACGATTTTGAATTGCGCAACAACAACAAAACAAATATTTTAGTAAGCGGTGACTTGTTTCTCATTTTATAGCCACGGTTAGTCATCCCAATTGTCCTGGGAATAACTAACTAAAAAGTAAAGGATGGGCCGTATGGGGCTCGAACCCATGACATTGGCGTTATTAGCACCACGCTCTGCCGACTGAGCTAACGGACCAACTACGATAAAAAGTAAATGGAATATCATTGTAAATTAAATGTTACTATCATAATAATAACATAGTCGCTTTTCCCTTTTCCAGTTTTTTGTGGATTTTCTAGGTCAGTTACTCTAACGATTTTGAATTGCACAACAACAACAAAACAAATATTTTAGTAAGCGGTGACTTGTTTCTCATTTTATAGCCACGGTTAGTCATAGTAATCATTCCTGGGAATAACTAACTAAAAAGTAAAGGATGGTCCGTATGGGGCGCGAACCTATGACATTGGCGTTATTAGCACCACGCTCTGCCGACTGAGCTAACGGACCAACTACGATAAAAAGTAAAAGGAAAAACATTGTAAATTAAATGTTACTATCATAATAATAACATAGTCGCTTTTCCCTTTTCCAGTTATTTGTGGATTTTCTAGGTCAGTTACTCTAACGATTTTGTATTGCGCAACAACAAAAAAACAAATATTTTAGTAAGCGGTGAGTTGTTTCTCATTTTATAGCCACGGTTAGTCCTCGCAATTGTCCTGGGAATAACTAATTAAAAAGTGAAGGATGGTCCGTATGGGGCTCGAACCCATGACATTGGCGTTATTAGCACCACGCTCTGCCGACTGAGCTAACGGACCAACTACGATAAAAAGTAAAAGGAATATCATTGTAAATTAAATGTTACTATCATAATAATAACATAGTCGCTTTTCCCTTTTCCAGTTATTTGTGGATTTTCTAGGTCAGTTACTCTAACGATTTTGAATTGCGCAACAACAAAAAAACAAATATTTTAGTAAGCGGTGAGTTGTTTCTCATTTTATAGCCACGGTTAGTCCTCGCAATTGTCCTGGGAATAACTAATTAAAAAGTGAAGGATGGTCCGTATGGGGCTCGAACCCATGACATTGGCGTTATTAGCACCACGCTCTGCCGACTGAGCTAACGGACCAACTACGATAAAAAGTAAAACGAATATCATTGTAAATTAAATGTTACTATAATAATAATAACATAGTCGCTTTTCCCTTTTCCAGTTATTTGTGGATTTTCTAGGTCAGTTACTCTAACGATTTTGAATTGCGAAACAACAAAAAAAACAAATATTTTAGTAAGCGGTGAGTTGTTTCTCATTTTATAGCCACGGTTAGTCCTCGCAATTGTCCTGGGAATAACTAACTAAAAAGTAAAGGATGGTCCGTATAGGGCTCGAACCCATGACATTGGCGTTATTAGCACCACGCTCTCCCGACTGAGCTAACGGACCAACTACGATAAAAAGTAAAAGGAATATCATTGTAAATTAAATGTTACTATCATAATAATAACATAGTCGCTTTTCCCTTTTCCAGTTATTTGTGGATTTTCTAGGTCAGTTACTCTAACGATTTTGAATTGCGCAACAGCAACAAAACAATTATTTTAGTAAGCGGTGACTTGTTTCTCATTTTATAGCCACGGTTAGTCATAGTAATTATTCCTGGGAATAACTAACTAAAATGTAAAGGATGGTCCGTATGGGGCTCGAACCCATGACATTGGCGTTATTAGCACCACGCTCTGCCGACTGAGCTAACGGACCAACTACGATAAAAAGTAAAAGGAATATCATTGTAAATTAAATGTTACTATCATAATAATAACATAGTCGCTTTTCCCTTTTCCAGTTATTTGTGGATTTTCTAGGTCAGTTACTCTAACGATTTTGAATTGCGCAACAGCAACAAAACAATTATTTTAGTAAGCGGTGACTTGTTTCTCATTTTATAGCCACGGTTAGTCATAGTAATTATTCCTGGGAATAACTAACTAAAATGTAAAGGATGGTCCGTATGGGGCTCGAACCCATGACATTGGCGTTATTAGCACCACGCTCTGCCGACTGAGCTAACGGACCAACTACGATAAAAAGTAAAAGGAATATCATTGTAAATTAAATGTTACTATCATAATAATAACATAGTCGCTTTTCCCTTTTCCAGTTATTTGTGGATTTTCTAGGTCAGTTACTCTAACGATTTTGAATTGCGCAACAACAAAAAAACAAATATTTTAGTAAGCGGTGAGTTGTTTCTCATTTTATAGCCACGGTTAGTCCTCGCAATTGTCCTGGGAATAACTAACTAAAAAGTAAAGGATGGACCGTATGGGGCTCGAACCCATGACATTGGCGTTATTAGCACCACGCTCTGCCGACTGAGCTAACGGACCAACTACGATAAAAATTAAAAGGAATATCATTGTAAATTAAATGTTACTATCATAATAATAACATAGTCGCTTTTCCCTTTTCCAGTTATTTGTGGATTTTCTAGGTCAGTTACTCTAACGATTTTGAATTGCGCAACAACAAAAAAACAAATATTTTAGTAAGCGGTGAGTTGTTTCTCATTTTATAGCCACGGTTAGTCCTCGCAATTGTCCTGGGAATAACTAACTAAAAAGTAAATGATGGTCCGTATGGGGCTCGAACCCATGACATTGGCGTTATTAGCACCACGCTTTCCCGACTGAGCTAACGGACCAACTACGATAAAAAGTAAAAGGAATATCATTCTAAATTAAATGTTACTATCATAATAATAACATAGTCGCTTTTCCCTTTTCCAGTTATTTGTGGATTTTCTAGGTCAGTTACTCTAACGATTTTGAATTGCGCAACAACAAAAAAACAAATATTTTAGTAAGCGGTGAGTTGTTTCTCATTTTATAGCCACGGTTAGTCCTCGCAATTGTCCTGGGAATAACTAACTAAAAAGTAAAGGATGGTCCGTATGGGGCTCGAACCCATGACATTGGCGTTATTAGCACCACGCTCTGCCGACTGAGCTAACGGACCAACTACGATAAAAAGTAAAAGGAATATCATTGTAAATTAAATGTTACTATCATAATAATAACATAGTCGCTTTTCCCTTTTCCAGTTATTTGTGGATTTTCTAGGTCAGTTACTCTAACGATTTTGAATTGCGCAACAACAAAAAAACAAATATTTTAGTAAGCGGTGAGTTGTTTCTCATTTTATAGCCACGGTTAGTCCTCGCAATTGTCCTGGGAATAACTAACTAAAAAGTAAATGATGGTCCGTATGGGGCTCGAACCCATGACATTGGCGTTATTAGCACCACGCTTTCCCGACTGAGCTAACGGACCAACTACGATAAAAAGTAAAAGGAATATCATTCTAAATTAAATGTTACTATCATAATAATAACATAGTCGCTTTTCCCTTTTCCAGTTATTTGTGGATTTTCTAGGTCAGTTACTCTAACGATTTTGAATTGCGCAACAACAACAAAACAAATATTTTAGTAAGCGGTGACTTGTTTCTCATTTTATAGCCACGGTTAGTCATAGTAATTATTCCTGGGAATAACTAACTAAAATGTAAAGGATGGTCCGTATGGGGCTCGAACCCATGACATTGGCGTTATTAGCACCACGCTCTGCCGACTGAGCTAACGGACCAACAACCATAAAAAGTAAAAGGAATATCATTGTAAATTAAATCTTCCTATCATAATAATAACATAGTCGCTTTTCCCTTTTCCAGTTATTTGTAGCTTTTCTAGGTTAGTTACTCTAACGATTTGGAAGTACGCAACAACAACAACAAAATATTTTAGTAAGCGGTGACTTGTTTCTCATTTTAAGCCACTGTTAGTCATAGCAATTGTCCTGGGAATAACTAACTAAAAAGTAAAGGATGGTCCGTATGGGGCTCGAACCCATGACATTGGCGTTATTAGCCCCATGCTCTGCCGACTGAGCTAACGGACCAACTACCATAAAAAGTAAAAGGAATATCATTGTAAATTAAATCTTCCTATCATAATAATAACATAGTCGCTTTTCCCTTTTCCAGTTATTTGTAGCTTTTCTAGGTTAGTTACTCTAACGATTTGGAAGTACGCAACAACAACAACAAAATATTTTAGTAAGCGGTGACTTGTTTCTCATTTTATAGCCACGGTTAGTCCTCGCAATTGTCCTGGGAATAACTAACTAAAAAGTAAAGGATGGTCCGTATGGGGCTCGAACCCATGACATTGGCGTTATTAGCACCACGCTCTGCCGACTGAGCTAACGGACCAACTACGATAAAAGTTAAAAGGAATATCATTGTAAATTAAATGTTACTATAATAATAATAACATAGTCGCTTTTCCCTTTTCCAGTTATTTGTGGATTTTCTAGGTCAGTTACTCTAACGATTTTGAATTGCGCAACAACAAAAAAACAAATATTTTAGTAAGCGGTGAGTTGTTTCTCATTTTATAGCCACGGTTAGTCCTCGCAATTGTCCTGGGAATAACTAACTAAAAAATAAAGGATGGTCCGTATGGGGCTCGAACCCATGACATTGGCGTTATTAGCACCACGCTCTGCCGACTGAGCTAACGGACCAACTACGATAAAAAGTAAAAGGAATATCATTGTAAATTAAATGTTACTATCATAATAATAACATAGTCGCTTTTCCCTTTTCCAGTTATTTGTGGATTTTCTAGGTCAGTTACTCTAACGATTTTGAATTGCGAAACAACAAAAAAACAAATATTTTAGTAAGCGGTGAGTTGTTTCTCATTTTATAGCCACGGTTAGTCCTCGCAATTGTCCTGGGAATAACTAACTAAAAATTAAAGGATGGTCCGTATGGGGCTCGAACCCATGACATTGGCGTTATTAGCACCACGCTCTGCCGACTGAGCTAACGGACCAACTACGATAAAAAGTAAAAGGAATATCATTGTAAATTAAATGTTACTATCATAATAATAACATAGTCGCTTTTCCCTTTTCCAGTTATTTGTGGATTTTCTGGGTCAGTTACTCTAACGATTTTGAATTGCGCAACAACAACAAAACAAATATTTTAGTAAGCGGTGACTTGTTTCTCATTTTATAGCCACGGTTAGTCATAGTAATTATTCCTGGGAATAACTAACTAAAATGTAAAGGATGGTCCGTATGGGGCTCGAACCCATGACATTGGCGTTATTAGCACCACGCTCTGCCGACTGAGCTAACGGACCAACTACGATAAAAGTAAAAGGAATATCATTGTAAATTAAATGTTACTATCATAATAATAACATAGTCGCTTTTCCCTTTTCCAGTTATTTGTGGATTTTCTAGGTCAGTTACTCTAACGATTTTGAATTGCGCAACAACAAAAAAACAAATATTTTAGTAAGCGGTGAGTTGTTTCTCATTTTATAGCCACGGTTAGTCCTCGCAATTGTCCTGGGAATAACTAATTAAAAAGTGAAGGATGGTCCGTATGGGGCTCGAACCCATGACATTGGCGTTATTAGCACCACGCTCTGCCGCCTGAGCTAACGGACCAACTACGATAAAAAGTAAAACGAATATCATTGTAAATTAAATGTTACTATAATAATAATAACATAGTCGCTTTTCCCTTTTCCAGTTATTTGTGGATTTTCTAGGTCAGTTACTCTAAAGATTTTGAATTGCGAAACAACAAAAAAACAAATATTTTAGTAAGCGGTGATTTGTTTCTCATTTTATAGCCACGGTTAGTCCTCGCAATTGTCCTGGGAATAACTAACTAAAAAGTAAAGGATGGTCCGTATGGGGCTCGAACCCATGACATTGGCGTTATTAGCACCACGCTCTCCCGACTGAGCTAACGGACCAACTACGATAAAAAGTAAAAGGAATATCATTGTAAATTAAATGTTACTATCATAATAATAACATAGTCGCTTTTCCCTTTTCCAGTTATTTGTGGATTTTCTAGGTCAGTTACCCTAACGATTTTGAATTGCGCAACAGCAACAAAACAAATATTTTAGTAAGCGGTGACTTGTTTCTCATTTTATAGCCACGGTTAGTCATAGTAATTATTCCTGGGAATAACTAACTAAAATGTAAAGGATGGTCCGTATGGGGCTCGAACCCATGACATTGGCGTTATTAGCACCACGCTCTGCCGACTGAGCTAACGGACCAACTACGATAAAAAGTAAAAGGAATATCATTGTAAATTAAATGTTACTATCATAATAATAACATAGTCGCTTTTCCCTTTTCCAGTTATTTATGGATTTTCTAGGTCAGTTACTCTAACGATTTTGAATTGCGCAACAACAACAAAACAAATATTTTAGTATCATGTTACTATCATAATAATAACATAGTCGCTTTTCCCTTTTCCAGTTATTTGTGGATTTTCTAGGTCAGTTACTCTAACGATTTTGAATTGCGCAACAACAACAAAACAAATATTTTAGTAAGCGGTGAGTTGTTTCTCATTTTATAGCCACGGTTAGTCCTCGCAATTGTCCTGGGAATAACTAACTAAAAAGTAAAGGATGGTCCGTATGGGGCTCGAACCCATGACATCGGCGTTATTAGCACCACGCTCTGCCGACTGAGCTAACGGACCAACTACCATAAAACGTAAAAGGAATATCATTGTAAATTAAATCTTCCTATCATAATAATATAACATAGTCGCTTTTCCCTTTTCCAGTTATTTGTAGATTTTCTAGGTTAGTTACTCTAACGATTTGGAAGTACGCAACAACTACAACAAAATATTTTAGTAAGCGGTGACTTGTTTCTCATTTTAAGCCACTGTTATTCTTAGCAATTGTCCTGGGAATAACTAACTAAAAAGTAAAGGATGGTCCGTATGGGACTCGAACCCATGACATTGGCGTTATTAGCACCACGCTCTGCCGACTGAGCTAACGGACCAACTACGATAAAAAGTAAAAGGAATATCATTGTAAATTAAATGTTACTATCATAATAATAACATAGTCGCTTTTCCCTTTTCCAGTTATTTGTGGATTTTCTAGGTCAGTTACTCTAACGATTTTGAATTGCGCAACAACAACAAAACAAATATTTTAGTAAGCGGTGACTTCTTTCTCATTTTAAGCCATTGTTAGTCATAGCAGTTGTCCTGGGAATAACTAACTAAAAAGTAATTGATGGTCCGTATGGGGCTCGAACCCATGACATTGGCGTTATTAGCACCACGCTCTGCCGACTGAGCTAACGGACCAACTACCATAAAAAGTAAAAGGAATATCATTGTAAATTAAATGTTACTATCATAATAATAACATAGTCGCTTTTCCCTTTTCCAGTTATTTGTGGATTTTCTAGGTCAGTTACTCTAACGATTTTGAATTGCGCAACAACAACAAAACAAATATTTTAGTAAGCGGGACTTGTTTCTCATTTTATAGCCACGGTTAGTCATAGTAATTATTCCTGGGAATAACTAACTAAAATGTAAAGGATGGTCCGTATGGGGCTCGAACCCATGACATTGGAGTTATTAGCACCACGCCCTGCCGACTGAGCTAACGGACCAACTACGATAAAAAGTAAAAGGAATATCATTGTAAATTAAATCTTCCTATAATAATAATAACATAGTCGTTTTTCCCTTTTCCAGTTATTTGTAGATTTTCTAGGTTAGTTACTCTAACGATTTGGAAGTACGCAACAACAACAACAAAATATTTTAGTAAGCGGTGACTTCTTTCTCATTTTAAGCCACTGTTAGTCATAGCAATTGTCCTGGGAATAACTAACTAAAAAGTAAAGGATGGTCCGTATGGGGCTCGAACCCATGACATTGGCGTTATTAGCACCACGCTCTGCCGACTGAGCTAACGGACCAACTACGATAAAAAGTAAAAGGAATATCATTGTAAATTAAATGTTACTATCATAATAATAACATAGTCGCTTTTCCCTTTTCAAGTTATTTGTGGATTTTCTAGGTCAGTTACTCTAACGATTTTGAATTGCGCAAACACAACAAAACAAATATTTTAGTAAGCGGTGACTTGTTTCTCATTTTATAGCCACGGTTAGTCATAGTAATTATTCCTGGGATTAACTAACTAAAAAGTAAAGGATGGTCCGTATGGGGCTCGAACCCATGACATTGGCGTTATTAGCACAACGCTCTGCCGACTGAGCTAACGGACCAACTACGATAAAAAGTAAAAGGAATATCATTGTAAATTAAATCTTCCTATCATAATAATAACATAGTCGTTTTTCCCTTTTCCAGTTATTTGTAGATTTTCTAGGTTAGTTACTCTAACGATTTGGAAGTACGCAACAACAACAACAAAATATTTTAGTAAGCGGTGACTTCTTTCCCATTTTAAGCCACTGTTAGTCATAGCAATTGTCCTGGGAATAACTAACTAAAAAGTAAAGGATGGTCCGTATGGGGCTCGAACCCATGACATTGGCGTTATTAGCACCACGCTCTGCCGACTGAGCTAACGGACCAACTACGATAAAAAGTAAAAGGAATATCATTGTAAATTAAATGTTACTATCATAATAATAACATAGTCGCTTTTCCCTTTTCAAGTTATTTGTGGATTTTCTAGGTCAGTTACTCTAACGATTTTGAATTGCGCAACAACAACAAAACAAATATTTTAGTAAGCGGTGACTTGTTTCTCATTTTATAGCCACGGTTAGTCATAGTAATTATTCCTGGGATTAACTAACTAAAAAGTAAAGGATGGTCCGTATGGGGCTCGAACCCATGACATTGGCGTTATTAGCACAACGCTCTGCCGACTGAGCTAACGGACCAACTACGATAAAAAGTAAAAGGAATATCATTGTAAATTAAATCTTCCTATCATAATAATAACATAGTCGCTTTTCCCTTTTCCATTTATTTGTATGTTTTCTAGGTTAGTTACTCTAACGATTTTGAATTGCGCAACAACAACAAAACAAATATTTTAGTAAGCGGTGACTTCTTTCTCATTTTAAGCCATTGTTAGTCATAGCAGTTGTCCTGGGAATAACTAACTAAAAAGTAAAGGATGGTCCGTATGGGGCTCGAACCCATGACATTGGCGTTATTAGCACCACGCTCTGCCGACTGAGCTAACGGACCAACTACGATAAAAAGTAAAAGGAATATCATTGTAAATTAAATGTTACTATCATAATAATAACATAGTCGCTTTTCCCTTTTCCAGTTATTTGTGGATTTTCTAGGTCAGTTACTCTAACGATTTTGAATTGCGCAACAACAACAAAACAAATATTTTAGTAAGCGGTGACTTGTTTCTCATTTTATAGCCACGGTTAGTCATAGTAATTATTCCTGGGAATAACTAACTAAAATGTAAAGGATGGTCCGTATGGGGCTCGAACCCATGACATTGGCGTTATTAGCACCACACTCTGCCGACTGAGCTAACGGACCAACTACGATAAAAAGTAAAAGGAATATCATTGTAAATTAAATCTTCCTATCATAATAATAACATAGTCGCTTTTCCCTTTTCCAGTTATTTGTAGATTTTCTAGGTTAGTTACTCTAACGATTTGGAAGTACGCAACAACAACAATAAAATATTTTAGTAAGCGGTGACTTCTTTCTCATTTTAAGCCACTGTTAGTCATAGCAATTGTCCTGGGAATAACTAACTAAAAAGTAAAGGATGGTCCGTATGGGGCTCGAACCCATGACATTGGCGTTATTAGCACCACGCTCTGCCGACTGAGCTAACGGACCAACTACGATAAAAAGTAAAAGGAATATCATTGTAAATTAAATGTTACTATCATAATAATAACATAGTCGCTTTTCCCTTTTCAAGTTATTTGTGGATTTTCTAGGTCAGTTACTCTAACGATTTTGAATTGCGCAACAACAACAAAACAAATATTTTAATAAGCGGTGACTTGTTTCTCATTTTATAGCCACGGTTAGTCATAGTAATTATTCCTGGGATTAACTAACTAAAAAGTAAAGGATGGTCCGTATGGGGCTCGAACCCATGACATTGGCGTTATTAGCACCACGCTCTGCCGACTAAGCTAACGGACCAACTACCATAAAAAGTTAAAAGGAATATCATTGTAAATTAAATGTTACTATCATAATAATAACATAGTCGCTTTTCCCTTTTCCAGTTATTTGTGGATTTTCTAGGTCAGTTACTCTAACGATTTTGAATTGCGCAACAACAACAAAACAAATATTTTAGTAAGCGGTGACTTGTTTCTCATTTTATAGCCACGGTTAGTCATAGTAATTATTCCTGGGAATAACTAACTAAAAAGTAAAGGATGGTCCGTATGGGGCTCGAACCCATGACATTGGAGTTATTAGCACCACGCCCTGCCGACTGAGCTAACGGACCAACTACGATAAAAAGTAAAAGGAATATCATTGTAAATTAAATCTTCCTATAATAATAATAACATAGTCGTTTTTCCCTTTTCCAGTTATTTGTAGATTTTCTAGGTTAGTTACTCTAACGATTTGGAAGTACGCAACAACAACAACAAAATATTTTAGTAAGCGGTGACTTCTTTCTCATTTTAAGCCACTGTTAGTCATAGCAATTGTCCTGGGAATAACTAACTAAAAAGTAAAGGATGGTCCGTATGGGGCTCGAACCCATGACATTGGCGTTATTAGCACCACGCTCTGCCGACTGAGCTAACGGACCAACTACGATAAAAAGTAAAAGGAATATCATTGTAAATTAAATGTTACTATCATAATAATAACATAGTCGCTTTTCCCTTTTCAAGTTATTTGTGGATTTTCTAGGTCAGTTACTCTAACGATTTTGAATTGCGCAAACACAACAAAACAAATATTTTAGTAAGCGGTGACTTGTTTCTCATTTTATAGCCACGGTTAGTCATAGTAATTATTCCTGGGATTAACTAACTAAAAAGTAAAGGATGGTCCGTATGGGGCTCGAACCCATGACATTGGCGTTATTAGCACAACGCTCTGCCGACTGAGCTAACGGACCAACTACGATAAAAAGTAAAAGGAATATCATTGTAAATTAAATCTTCCTATCATAATAATAACATAGTCGTTTTTCCCTTTTCCAGTTATTTGTAGATTTTCTAGGTTAGTTACTCTAACGATTTGGAAGTACGCAACAACAACAACAAAATATTTTAGTAAGCGGTGACTTCTTTCCCATTTTAAGCCACTGTTAGTCATAGCAATTGTCCTGGGAATAACTAACTAAAAAGTAAAGGATGGTCCGTATGGGGCTCGAACCCATGACATTGGCGTTATTAGCACCACGCTCTGCCGACTGAGCTAACGGACCAACTACGATAAAAAGTAAAAGGAATATCATTGTAAATTAAATGTTACTATCATAATAATAACATAGTCGCTTTTCCCTTTTCAAGTTATTTGTGGATTTTCTAGGTCAGTTACTCTAACGATTTTGAATTGCGCAACAACAACAAAACAAATATTTTAGTAAGCGGTGACTTGTTTCTCATTTTATAGCCACGGTTAGTCATAGTAATTATTCCTGGGATTAACTAACTAAAAAGTAAAGGATGGTCCGTATGGGGCTCGAACCCATGACATTGGCGTTATTAGCACAACGCTCTGCCGACTGAGCTAACGGACCAACTACGATAAAAAGTAAAAGGAATATCATTGTAAATTAAATCTTCCTATCATAATAATAACATAGTCGCTTTTCCCTTTTCCATTTATTTGTATGTTTTCTAGGTTAGTTACTCTAACGATTTTGAATTGCGCAACAACAACAAAACAAATATTTTAGTAAGCGGTGACTTCTTTCTCATTTTAAGCCATTGTTAGTCATAGCAGTTGTCCTGGGAATAACTAACTAAAAAGTAAAGGATGGTCCGTATGGGGCTCGAACCCATGACATTGGCGTTATTAGCACCACGCTCTGCCGACTGAGCTAACGGACCAACTACGATAAAAAGTAAAAGGAATATCATTGTAAATTAAATGTTACTATCATAATAATAACATAGTCGCTTTTCCCTTTTCCAGTTATTTGTGGATTTTCTAGGTCAGTTACTCTAACGATTTTGAATTGCGCAACAACAACAAAACAAATATTTTAGTAAGCGGTGACTTGTTTCTCATTTTATAGCCACGGTTAGTCATAGTAATTATTCCTGGGAATAACTAACTAAAATGTAAAGGATGGTCCGTATGGGGCTCGAACCCATGACATTGGCGTTATTAGCACCACACTCTGCCGACTGAGCTAACGGACCAACTACGATAAAAAGTAAAAGGAATATCATTGTAAATTAAATCTTCCTATCATAATAATAACATAGTCGCTTTTCCCTTTTCCAGTTATTTGTAGATTTTCTAGGTTAGTTACTCTAACGATTTGGAAGTACGCAACAACAACAATAAAATATTTTAGTAAGCGGTGACTTCTTTCTCATTTTAAGCCACTGTTAGTCATAGCAATTGTCCTGGGAATAACTAACTAAAAAGTAAAGGATGGTCCGTATGGGGCTCGAACCCATGACATTGGCGTTATTAGCACCACGCTCTGCCGACTGAGCTAACGGACCAACTACGATAAAAAGTAAAAGGAATATCATTGTAAATTAAATGTTACTATCATAATAATAACATAGTCGCTTTTCCCTTTTCAAGTTATTTGTGGATTTTCTAGGTCAGTTACTCTAACGATTTTGAATTGCGCAACAACAACAAAACAAATATTTTAATAAGCGGTGACTTGTTTCTCATTTTATAGCCACGGTTAGTCATAGTAATTATTCCTGGGATTAACTAACTAAAAAGTAAAGGATGGTCCGTATGGGGCTCGAACCCATGACATTGGCGTTATTAGCACCACGCTCTGCCGACTAAGCTAACGGACCAACTACCATAAAAAGTTAAAAGGAATATCATTGTAAATTAAATGTTACTATCATAATAATAACATAGTCGCTTTTCCCTTTTCCAGTTATTTGTGGATTTTCTAGGTCAGTTACTCTAACGATTTTGAATTGCGCAACAACAACAAAACAAATATTTTAGTAAGCGGTGACTTGTTTCTCATTTTATAGCCACGGTTAGTCATAGTAATTATTCCTGGGAATAACTAACTAAAAAGTAAAGGATGGTCCGTATGGGGCTCGAACCCATGACATTGGCGTTATTAGCACCACGCTCTGCCGACTGAGCTAACGGACCAACTACGATAAAAAGTAAAAGGAATATCATTGTAAATTAAATCTTCCTATCATAATAATAACATAGTCGCTTTTCCCTTTTCCAGTTATTTGTAGATTTTCTAGGTTAGTTACTCTAACGATTTGGAAGTACGCAACAACAACAACAAAATATTTTAGTAAGCGGTGACTTCTTTCTCATTTTAAGCCACTGTTAGTCATAGCAATTGTCCTGGGAATAACTAACTAAAAAGTAAAGGATGGTCCGTATGGGGCTCGAACCCATGACATTGGCGTTATTAGCACCACGCTCTGCCGACTGAGCTAACGGACCAACTACGATAAAAAGTAAAAGGAATATCATTCTAAATTAAATGTTACTATCATAATAATAACATAGTCGCTTTTCCCTTTTCCAGTTATTTGTGGATTTTCTAGGTCAGTTACTCTAACGATTTTGAATTGCGCAACAACAACAAAACAAATATTTTAGTAAGCGGTGACTTGTTTCTCATTTTATAGCCACGGTTAGTCATAGTAATTATTCCTGGGAATAACTAACTAAAAAGTAAAGGATGGTCCGTATGGGGCTCGAACCCATGACATTGGCGTTATTAGCACCACGCTCTGCCGACTGAGCTAACGGACCAACTACGATAAAAAGTAAAAGGAATATCATTGTAAATTAAATCTTCCTATCATAATAATAACATAGTCGCTTTTCCCTTTTCCAGTTATTTGTAAATTTTCTAGGTTAGTTACTCTAACGATTTGGAAGTACGCAACAACAACAACAAAATATTTTAGTAAGCGGTGACTTGTTTCTCATTTTAAGCCACGGTTAGTCATAGCAATTGTCCTGGGAATAACTAACTAAAAAGTAAAGGATGGTCCGTATGGGGCTCGAACCCATGACATTGGCGTTATTAGCACCACGCTCTGCCGACTGAGCTAACGGACCAACTACGATAAAAGTTAAAAGGAATATCATTGTAAATTAAATGTTACTATCATAATAATAACATAGTCGCTTTTCCCTTTTCCAGTTATTTGTGGATTTTCTAGGTCAGTTACTCTAACGATTTTGAATTGCGCAACAACAACAAAACAAATATTTTAGTAAGCGGTGACTTGTTTCTCATTTTATAGGCACGGTTAGTCATCGCAATTGTCCTGGGAATAACTAACTAAAAAGTAAAGGATGGTCCGTATGGGGCTCGAACCCATGACATTGGCGTTATTAGCACCACGCTCTGCCAACTGAGATAACGGACCAACTACGATAAAAGTTAAAAGGAATATCATTGTAAATTAAATGTTACTATCATAATAATAACATAGTCGCTTTTCCCTTTTCCAGTTATTTGTGGATTTTCTAGGTCAGTTACTCTAACGATTTTGAATTGCGCAACAACAAAAAAACAAATATTTTAGTAAGCGGTGAGTTGTTTCTCATTTTATAGCCACGGTTAGTCCTCGCAATTGTCCTGGGAATAACTAACTAAAAAGTAAAGGATGGTCCGTATGGGGCTCGAACCCATGACATTGGCGTTATTAGCACCACGCTCTGCCGACTGAGCTAACGGACCAACTACGATAAAAAGTAAAAGGAATATCATTCTAAATTAAATGTTACTATCATAATAATAACATAGTCGCTTTTCCCTTTTCCAGTTATTTGTGGATTTTCTAGGTCAGTTACTCTAACGATTTTGAATTGCGCAACAACAACAAAACAAATATTTTAGTAAGCGGTGACTTGTTTCTAATTTTATAGCCACGGTTAGTCATAGTAATTATTCCTGGGAATAACTAACTAAAAAGTAAAGGATGGTCCGTATGGGGCTCGAACCCATGACATTGGCGTTATTAGCACCACGCTCTGCCGACTGAGCTAACGGACCAACTACGATAAAAGTTAAAAGGAATATCATTGTAAATTAAATGTTACTATAATAATAATAACATAGTCGCTTTTCCCTTTTCCAGTTATTTGTGGATTTTCTAGGTCAGTTACTCTAACGATTTTGAATTGCGCAACAACAAAAAAAACAAATATTTTAGTAAGCGGTGAGTTGTTTCTCATTTTATAGCGACGGTTAGTTCTCGCAATTGTCCTGGCTATAACTAACTAAAAAGTAAAGGATGGTCCGTATGGGGCTCGAACCCATGACATTGGCGTTATTAGCACCACGCTCTGCCGACTGAGCTAACGGACCAACTACGATAAAAAGTAAAAGGAATATCATTGTAAATTAAATGGAATATCATTGTAAATTAAATGTTACTATCATAATAATAACATAGTCGCTTTTCCCTTTTCCAGTTATTTGTGGATTTTCTAGGTCAGTTACTCTAACGATTTTGAATTGCGCAACAACAAAAAAACAAATATTTTAGTAAGCGGTGAGTTGTTTCTCATTTTATAGCCACGGTTAGTCCTCGCAATTGTCCTGGCTATAACTAACTAAAAAGTAAAGGATGGTCCGTATCGGGCTCGAACCCATGACATTGGCGTTATTAGCACCACGCTCTGCCGACTGAGCTAACGGACCAACTACGATAAAAGTTAAAAGGAATATCATTGTAAATTAAATGTTACTATCATAATAATAACATAGTCGCTTTTCCCTTTTCCAGTTATTTGTGGATTTTCTAGGTCAGTTACTCTAACGATTTTGAATTGCGCAACAACAACAAAACAAATATTTTAGTAAGCGGTGACTTGTTTCTCATTTTATAGCCACGGTTAGTCATCGCAATTGTCCTGGGAATAACTAACTAAAAAGTAAAGGATGGTCCGTATGGGGCTCGAACCCATGACATTGGCGTTATTAGCACCACGCTCTGCCGACTGAGATAACGGACCAACTACGATAAAAGTTAAAAGGAATATCATTGTAAATTAAATGTTACTATAATAATAATAACATAGTCGCTTTTCCCTTTTCCAGTTATTTGTGGATTTTCTAGGTCAGTTACTCTAACGATTTTGAATTGCGCAACAACAAAAAAAACAAATATTTTAGTAAGCGGTGAGTTGTTTCTCATTTTATAGCGACGGTTAGTCCTCGCAATTGTCCTGGCTATAACTAACTAAAAAGTAAAGGATGGTCCGTATGGGGCTCGAACCCATGACATTGGCATTATTAGCACCACGCTCTGCCGACTGAGCTAACGGACCAACTACGATAAAAAGTAAAAGGAATATCATTGTAAATTAAATGGAATATCATTGTAAATTAAATGTTACTATCATAATAATAACATAGTCGCTTTTCCCTTTTCCAGTTATTTGTGGATTTTCTAGGTCAGTTACTCTAACGATTTTGAATTGCGCAACAACAAAAAAACAAATATTTTAGTAAGCGGTGAGTTGTTTCTCATTTTATAGCCACGGTTAGTCCTCGCAATTGTCCTGGCTATAACTAACTAAAAAGTAAAGGATGGTCCGTATCGGGCTCGAACCCATGACATTGGCGTTATTAGCACCACGCTCTGCCGACTGAGCTAACGGACCAACTGCGATAAAAAGTAAAATGAATATCATTGTAAATTAAATGTTACTATCATAATAATAACATAGTCGCTTTTCCCTTTTCCAGTTATTTGTGGATTTTCTAGGTCAGTTACTCTAACGATTTTGAATTGCGCAACAACAACAAAACAAATATTTTAGTAAGCGGTGACTTGTTTCTCATTTTATAGCCACGGTTAGTCATAGTAATTATTACTGGGAATAACTAACTAAAATGTAAAGGATGGTCCGTATGGGGCTCGAACCCATGACATTGGCGTTATTAGCACCACGCTCTGCCGACTGAGCTAACGGACCAACTACGATAAAAGTTAAAAGGAATATCATTGTAAATTAAATGTTACTATCATAATAATAACATAGTCGCTTTTCCCTTTTTCAGTTATTTGTGGATTTTCTAGGTCAGTTACTCTAACGATTTTGAATTGCGCAACAACAAAAAAACAAATATTTTAGTAAGCGGTGACTTCTTTCTCATTTTATAGCCACGGTTAGTCCTCGCAATTGTCCTGGGAATAACTAACTAAAAAGTAAAGGATGGTCCGTATGGGGCTCGAACCCATGACATTGGCGTTATTAGCACCACGCTCTGCCGACTGAGCTAACGGACCAACTACGATAAAAAGTAAAAGGAATATCATTGTAAATTAAATGTTACTATCATAATAATAACATAGTCGCTTTTCCCTTTTCCAGTTATTTGTGGATTTTCTAGGTCAGTTACTCTAACGATTTTGAATTGCGAAACAACAAAAAAACAAATATTTTAGTAAGCGGTGAGTTGTTTCTCATTTTATAGCCACGGTTAGTCCTCGCAATTGTCCTGGGAATAACTAACTAAAAAGTAAAGGATGGTCCGTATGGGGCTCGAACCCATGACATTGGCGTTATTAGCACCACGCTCTGCCGACTGAGCTAACGGACCAACTACGATAAAAAGTAAAAGGAATATCATTCTAAATTAAATGTTACTATCATAATAATAACATAGTCGCTTTTCCCTTTTCCAGTTATTTGTGGATTTTCTAGGTCAGTTACTCTAACGATTTTGAATTGCGAAACAACAAAAAAACAAATATTTTAGTAAGCGGTGAGTTGTTTCTCATTTTATAGCCACGGTTAGTCCTCGCAATTGTCCTGGGAATAACTAACTAAAAAGTAAAGGATGGTCCGTATGGGGCTCGAACCCATGACATTGGCGTTATTAGCACCACGCTCTGCCGACTGAGCTAACGGACCAACTACGATAAAAAGTAAAAGGAATATCATTCTAAATTAAATGTTACTATCATAATAATAACATAGTCGCTTTTCCCTTTTCCAGTTATTTGTGGATTTTCTAGGTCAGTTACTCTAACGATTTTGAATTGCGAAACAACAAAAAAACAAATATTTTAGTAAGCGGTGAGTTGTTTCTCATTTTATAGCCACGGTTAGTCCTCGCAATTGTCCTGGGAATAACTAACTAAAAAGTAAAGGATGGTCCGTATGGGGCTCGAACCCATGACATTGGCGTTATTAGCACCACGCTCTGCCGACTGAGCTAACGGACCAACTACGATAAAAAGTAAAAGGAATATCATTCTAAATTAAATGTTACTATCATAATAATAACATAGTCGCTTTTCCCTTTTCCAGTTATTTGTGGATTTTCTAGGTCAGTTACTCTAACGATTTTGAATTGCGAAACAACAAAAAAACAAATATTTTAGTAAGCGGTGAGTTGTTTCTCATTTTATAGCCACGGTTAGTCCTCGCAATTGTCCTGGGAATAACTAACTAAAAAGTAAAGGATGGTCCGTATGGGGCTCGAACCCATGACATTGGCGTTATTAGCACCACGCTCTGCCGACTGAGCTAACGGACCAACTACGATAAAAAGTAAAAGGAATATCATTCTAAATTAAATGTTACTATCATAATAATAACATAGTCGCTTTTCCCTTTTCCAGTTATTTGTGGATTTTCTAGGTCAGTTACTCTAACGATTTTGAATTGCGCAACAACAACAAAACAAATATTTTAGTAAGCGGTGACTTGTTTCTCATTTTATAGCCACGGTTAGTCATCGCAATTGTCCTGGGAATAACTAACTAAAAAGTAAAGGATGGTCCGTATGGGGCTCGAACCCATGACATTGGCGTTATTAGCACCACGCTCTGCCGACTGAGCTAACGGACCAACTACGATAAAAACTAAAAGGACTATCATTCTAAATTAAATGTTACTATCATTATAATAACATAGTCGCTTTTCCCTTTTCCAGTTATTTGTGGATTTTCTAGGTCAGTTACTCTAACGATTTTGAATTGCGCAACAACAACAAAACAAATATTTTAGTAAGCGGTGACTTGTTTCTCATTTTATAGCCACGGTTAGTCATAGTAATTATTCCTGGGAATAACTAACTAAAATGTAAAGGATGGTCCGTATGGGGCTCGAACCCATGACATTGGCGTTATTAGCACCACGCTCTGCCGACTGAGCTAACGGACCAACTACGATAAAAACTAAAAGGACTATCATTCTAAATTAAATGTTACTATAATAATAATAACATAGTCGCTTTTCCCTTTTCCAGTTATTTGTGGATTTTCTAGGTCAGTTACTCTAACGATTTTGAATTGCGAAACAACAAAAAAACAAATATTTTAGTAAGCGGTGAGTTGTTTCTCATTTTATAGCCACGTTTAGTCCTCGCAATTGTCCTGGGAATAACTAACTAAAAAGTAAAGGATGGTCCGTATGGGGCTCGAACCCATGACATTGGCGTTATTAGCACCACGCTCTGCCGACTGAGCTAACGGACCAACTACGATAAAAAGTAAAAGGAATATCATTCTAAATTAAATGTTACTATCATAATAATAACATAGTCGCTTTTCCCTTTTCCAGTTATTTGTGGATTTTCTAGGTCAGTTACTCTAACGATTTTGAATTGCGCAACAACAACAAAACAAATATTTTAGTAAGCGGTGACTTGTTTCTCATTTTATAGCCACGGTTAGTCATCGCAATTGTCCTGGGAATAACTAACTAAAAAGTAAAGGATGGTCCGTATGGGGCTCGAACCCATGACATTGGCGTTATTAGCACCACGCTCTGCCGACTGAGCTAACGGACCAACTACGATAAAAACTAAAAGGACTATCATTCTAAATTAAATGTTACTATCATAATAATAACATAGTCGCTTTTCCCTTTTCCAGTTATTTGTGGATTTTCTAGGTCAGTTACTCTAACGATTTTGAATTGCGCAACAACAACAAAACAAATATTTTAGTAAGCGGTGACTTGTTTCTCATTTTATAGCCACGGTTATTCATAGTAATTATTCCTGGGAATAACTAACTAAAATGTAAAGGATGGTCCGTATGGGGCTCGAACCCATGACATTGGCGTTATTAGCACCACGCTCTGCCGACTGAGCTAACGGACCAACTACGATAAAAAGTAAAAGGAATATCATTGTAAATTAAATGTTACTATCATAATAATAACATAGTCGCTTTTCCCTTTTCCAGTTATTTGTGGATTTTCTAGGTCAGTTACTCTAACGATTTTGAATTGCGCAACAACAAAAAAACAAATATTTTAGTAAGCGTTGAGTTGTTTCTCATTTTATAGCCACGGTTAGTCCTCGCAATTGTCCTGGGAATAACTAACTAAAAAGTAAACGATGGTCCGTATGGGGCTCGAACCCATGACATTGGCGTTATTAGCACCACGCTCTGCCGACTGAGCTAACGGACCAACTACGATAAAAAGTAAAAGGAATATCATTCTAAATTAAATGTTACTATCATAATAATAACATAGTCGCTTTTCCCTTTTCCAGTTATTTGTGGATTTTCTAGGTCAGTTACTCTAACGATTTTGAATTGCGCAACAACAAAAAAACAAATATTTTAGTAAGCGGTGATTTGTTTCTCATTTTATAGCCACGGTTAGTCCTCGCAATTGTCCAGGGAATAACTAACTAAAAAGTAAAGGATGGTCCGTATGGGGCTCTAACCCATGACATTGGCGTTATTAGCACCACGCTCTGCCGACTGAGCTAACGGACCAACTACGATAAAAAGTAAAAGGAATATCATTGTAAACTAAATATTACTATCATAATAATAACATAGTCGCTTTTCCCTTTTCCAGTTATTTGTGGAGTTTCTAGGTCAGTTACTCTAACGATTTTGAATTGCGCAACAACAACAAAACAAATATTTTAGTAAGCGGTGACTTGTTTCTCATTTTATAGCCACGGTTAGTCATAGTAATTATTCCTGGGAATAACTAACTAAAATGTAAAGGATGGTCCGTATGGGGCTCGAACCCATGACATTGGCGTTATTAGCACCACGCTCTGCCGACTGAGCTAACGGACCAACTACGATAAAAACTAAAAGGACTATCATTCTAAATTAAATGTTACTATAATAATAATAACATAGTCGCTTTTCCCTTTTCCAGTTATTTGTGGATTTTCTAGGTCAGTTACTCTAACGATTTTGAATTGCGCAACAACAAAAAAACAAATATTTTAGTAAGCGGTGAGTTGTTTCTCATTTTATAGCCACGGTTAGTCCTCGCAATTGTCCTGGGAATAACTAACTAAAAAGTGAAGGATGGTCCGTATGGGGCTCGAACCCATGACATTGGCGTTATTAGCACCACGCTCTGCCGACTGAGCTAACGGACCAACTACGATAAAAAGTGAAAGGAATATCATTGTAAATTAAATGTTACTATCATAATAATAACATAGTCGCTTTTCCCTTTTCCAGTTATTTGTGGATTTTCTAGGTCAGTTACTCTAACGATTTTGAATTGCGCAACAACAACAAAACAAATATTTTAGTAAGCGGTGACTTGTTTCTCATTTTATAGCCACGGTTAGTCATCGCAATTGTCCTGGGAATAACTAACTAAAAAGTAAAGGATGGTCCGTATGGGGCTCGAACCCATGACATTGGCGTTATTAGCACCACGCTCTGCCGACTGAGCTAACGGACCAACTACGATAAAAAGTAAAAGGAATATCATTCTAAATTAAATGTTACTATCATAATAATAACATAGTCGCTTTTCCCTTTTCCAGTTATTTGTGGATTTTCTAGGTCAGTTACTCTAACGATTTTGAATTGCGCAACAACAACAAAACAAATATTTTAGTAAGCGGTGACTTGTTTCTCATTTTATAGCCACGGTTAGTCATAGTAATTATTCCTGGGAATAACTAACTAAAATGTAAAGGATGGTCCGTATGGGGCTCGAACCCATGACATTGGCGTTATTAGCACCACGCTCTGCCGACTGAGCTAACGGACCAACTACGATAAAAAGTAAAAGGAATATCATTGTAAACTAAATATTACTATCATAATAATAACATAGTCGCTTTTCCCTTTTCCAGTTATTTGTGGAGTTTCTAGGTCAGTTACTCTAACGATTTTGAATTGCGCAACAACAACAAAACAAATATTTTAGTAAGCGGTGACTTGTTTCTCATTTTATAGCCACGGTTAGTCATAGTAATTATTCCTGGGAATAACTAACTAAAATGTAAAGGATGGTCCGTATGGGGCTCGAACCCATGACATTGGCGTTATTAGCACCACGCTCTGCCGACTGAGCTAACGGACCAACTACGATAAAAACTAAAAGGACTATCATTCTAAATTAAATGTTACTATCATAATAATAACATAGTCGCTTTTCCCTTTTCCAGTTATTTGTGCATTTTCTAGGTCAGTTACGCTAACGATTTTGAATTGCGCAACAACAAAAAAACAAATATTTTAGTAAGCGGTGACTTGTTTCTCATTTTATAGCCACGGTTAGTCGTCGCAATTGTCCTGGGAATAACTAACTAAAAAGTAAACGATGGTCCGTATGGGGCTCGAACCCATGACATTGGCGTTATTAGCACCACGCTCTGCCGACTGAGCTAACGGACCAACTACGATAAAAACTAAAAGGACTATCATTCTAAATTAAATGTTACTATCATAATAATAACATAGTCGCTTTTCCCTTTTCCAGTTATTTGTGCATTTTCTAGGTCAGTTACGCTAACGATTTTGAATTGCGCAACAACAACAAAACAAATATTTTAGTAAGCGGTGACTTGTTTCTCATTTTATAGCCACGGTTAGTCATCGCAATTGTCCTGGGAATAACTAACTAAAAAGTAAAGGATGGTCCGTATGGGGCTCGAACCCATGACATTGGCGTTATTAGCACCACGCTCTGCCGACTGAGCTAACGGACCAACTACGATAAAAAGTAAAAGGAATATCATTCTAAATTAAATGTTACTATCATAATAATAACATAGTCGCTTTTCCCTTTTCCAGTTATTTGTGGATTTTCTAGGTCAGTTACTCTAACGATTTTGAATTGCGCAACAACAACAAAACAAATATTTTAGTAAGCGGTGACTTGTTTCTCATTTTATAGCCACGGTTAGTCATAGTAATTATTCCTGGGAATAACTAACTAAAATGTAAAGGATGGTCCGTATGGGGCTCGAACCCATGACATTGGCGTTATTAGCACCACGCTGTGCCGACTGAGCTAACGGACCAACTACGATAAAAAGTAAAAGGAATATCATTGTAAACTAAATATTACTATCATAATAATAACATAGTCGCTTTTCCCTTTTCCAGTTATTTGTGGAGTTTCTAGGTCAGTTACTCTAACGATTTTGAATTGCGCAACAACAAAAAAACAAATATTTTAGTAAGCGGTGACTTGTTTCTCATTTCATAGCCACGGTTAGTCGTCGCAATTGTCCTGGGAATAACTAACTAAAAAGTAAACGATGGTCCGTATGGGGCTCGAACCCATGACATTGGCGTTATTAGCACCACGCTCTGCCGACTGAGCTAACGGACCAACTACGATAAAAACTAAAAGGACTATCATTCTAAATTAAATGTTACTATCATAATAATAACATAGTCGCTTTTCCCTTTTCCAGTTATTTGTGCATTTTCTAGGTCAGTTACGCTAACGATTTTGAATTGCGCAACAACAACAAAACAAATATTTTAGTAAGCGGTGACTTGTTTCTCATTTTATACCCACGGTTACTCGTCGCAATTGTCCTGGGAATAACTAACTAAAAAGTAAAGGATGGTCCGTATGGGGCTCGAACCCATGACATTGGCGTTATTAGCACCACGCTCTGCCGACTGAGCTAACGGACCAACTACGATAAAAAGTAAAAGGAATATCATTGTAAATTAAATGTTACTATCATAATAATAACATAGTCGCTTTTCCCTTTTCCAGTTATTTGTGGATTTTCTAGGTCAGTTACTCTAACGATTTTGAATTGCGCAACAACAAAAAAACAAATATTTTAGTAAGCGGTGATTTGTTTCTCATTTTATAGCCACGGTTAGTCCTCGCAATTGTCCTGGGAATAACTAACTAAAAAGTAAAGGATGGTCCGTATGGGGCTCGAACCCATGACATTGGCGTTATTAGCACCACGCTCTGCCGACTGAGCTAACGGACCAACTACGATAAAAAGTAAAAGGAATATCATTGTAAACTAAATATTACTATCATAATAATAACATAGTCGCTTTTCCCTTTTCCAGTTATTTGTGGAGTTTCTAGGTCAGTTACTCTAACGATTTTGAATTGCGCAACAACAACAAAACAAATATTTTAGTAAGCGGTGACTTGTTTCTCATTTTATAGCCACGGTTAGTCATAGTAATTATTCCTGGGAATAACTAACTAAAATGTAAAGGATGGTCCGTATGGGGCTCGAACCCATGACATTGGCGTTATTAGCACCACGCTCTGCCGACTGAGCTAACGGACCAACTACGATAAAAAGTAAAAGGAATATCATTGTAAATTAAATGTTACTATCATAATAATAACATAGTCGCTTTTCCCTTTTCCAGTTATTTGTGGATTTTCTAGGTCAGTTACTCTAACGATTTTCAATTGCGCAACAAAAACAAAACAAATATTTTAGTAAGCGGTGACTTGTTTCTCATTTTATAGCCACGGTTAGTCATAGTAATTATTCCTGGGAATAACTAACTAAAATGTAAAGGATGGTCCGTATGGGGCTCGAACCCATGACATTGGCGTTATTAGCACCACGCTCTGCCGACTGAGCTAACGGACCAACTACGATAAAAAGTAAAAGGAATATCATTGTAAACTAAATATTACTATCATAATAATAACATAGTCGCTTTTCCCTTTTCCAGTTATTTGTGGAGTTTCTAGGTCAGTTACTCTAACGATTTTGAATTGCGCAACAACAACAAAACAAATATTTTAGTAAGCGGTGACTTGTTTCTCATTTTATACCCACGGTTACTCGTCGCAATTGTCCTGGGAATAACTAACTAAAAAGTAAAGGATGGTCCGTATGGGGCTCGATCCCATGACATTGGCGTTATTAGCACCACGCTCTGCCGACTGAGCTAACGGACCAACTACGATAAAAGTTAAAAGGAATATCATTGTAAATTAAATGTTACTATCATAATAATAACATAGTCGCTTTTCCCTTTTCCAGTTATTTGTGGATTTTCTAGGTCAGTTACTCTAACGATTTTGAATTGCGCAACAACAAAAAAACAAATATTTTAGTAAGCGGTGACTTGTTTCTCATTTTATAGCCACGGTTAGTCCTCGCAATTGTCCTGGGAATAACTAACTAAAAAGTAAAGGATGGTCCGTATGGGGCTCGAACCCATGACATTGGCGTTATTAGCACCACGCTCTGCCGACTGAGCTAACGGACCAACTACGATAAAAGTTAAAAGGAATATCATTGTAAATTAAATGTTACTATCATAATAATAACATAGTCGCTTTTCCCTTTTCCAGTTATTTGTGGATTTTCTAGGTCAGTTACTCTAACGATTTTGAATTGCGCAACAACAAAAAAACAAATATTTTAGTTAGCGGTGAGTTGTTTCTCATTTTATAGCCACGGTTAGTCATAGTAATTATTCCTGGGAATAACTAAATAAAATGTAAAGGATGGTCCGTATGGGGCTCGAACCCATGACATTGGCGTTATTAGCACCACGCTCTGCCGACTGAGCTAACGGACCAACTACGATAAAAAGTAAAAGGAATATCATTGTAAATTAAATCTTCCTATCATAATAATAACATAGTCGCTTTTCCCTTTTCCAGTTATTTGTAGATTTTCTAGGTTAGTTACTCTAACGATTTGGAAGTACGCAACAACAACAACAAAATATTTTAGTAAGCGGTGACTTGTTTCTCATTTTAAGCCACTGTTAGTCATAGCAATTGTCCTGGGAATAACTAACTAAAATGTAAAGGATGGTCCGTATGGGGCTCGAACCCATGACATTGGCGTTATTAGCACCACGCTCTGCCGACTGAGCTAACGGAAAAACTACGATAAAAAGTAAAAGGAATATCATTGTAAATTAAATCTTCCTATCATAATAATAACATAGTCGCTTTTCCCTTTTCCAGTTATTTGTAGATTTTCTAGGTTAGTTACTCTAACGATTTTGAATTGCGCAACAACAAAAAAAACAAATATTTTAGTAAGCGGTGACTTGTTTCTTATTTTATAGCCACGGTTAGTCATCGCAATTGTCCTGGGAATAACTAACTAAAAAGTAAAGGATGGTCCGTATGGGGCTCGAACCCATGACATTGGCGTTATTAGCAGCACGCTCTGCCGACTGAGCTAACGGACCAACTACGATAAAAACTAAAAGGATTATCATTCTAAATGAAATGTTACTGTAATAATAATAACATAGTCGCGCTTCCCTTTTCCAGTTATTTGTGGATTTTCTAGGTCAGTTACTCTAACGATTTTGAATTGCGCAACAACAAAAAACAAATATTTTAGTAAGCGGTGACTTGTTTCTCATTTTATAGCCACGCAATTGTCCTGGGAATAACTAACTAAAAAGTCAAGGATGGTCCGTATGGGGCTCGAACCCATGACATTGGCGTTATTAGCACCACGCTCTGCCGACTGAGCTAACGGACCAACTACGATAAAAAGTAAGAGGAATATCATTGTAAATTAAATGTTACTATCATAATTATAACATAGTCGCTTTTCCCTTTTCCAGTTATTTGTGGATTTTCTAGGTCAGTTACTCTAACGATTTTGAAATGCGCAACAACAACAAAACAAATATTTTAGTAAGCGGTGACTTGTTTCTCATTTTATAGCCACGGTTAGTCATAGTAATTATTCCTGGGAATAATTAACTAAAAAGTAAAGGATGGTCCGTATGGGGCTCGAACCCATGACATTGGCGTTATTAGCACCACGCTCTGCCGACTGAGCTAACGGACCAACTACGATAAAAGTTAAAAGGAATATCATTGTAAATTAAATGTTACTATCATAATAATAACATAGTCGCTTTTCCCTTTTCCAGTTATTTTTAGATTTTCTAGGTTAGTTACTCTAACGATTTGGAAGTACGCAACAACAACAACAAAATATTTTAGTAAGCGGTGACTTGTTTCTCATTTTAAGCCACTGTTAGTCATAGCAATTGTCCTGGGAATAACTAACTAAAAAGTAAAGGATGGTCCGTATGGGGCTCGAACCCATGACATTGGCGTTATTAGCACCACGCTCTGCCGACTGAGCTAACGGACCAACTACGATAAAAAGTAAAAGGAATATCATTGTAAATTAAATGTTACTATAATAATAATAACATAGTCGCTTTTCCCTTTTCCAGTTATTTGTGGATTTTCTAGGTCAGTTACTCTAACGATTTTGAATTGCGCAACAACAAAAAAACAAATATTTTAGTAAGCGGTGACTTGTTTCTCATTTTATAGCCACGGTTAGTCATCGCAATTGTCCTGGGAATAACTAACTAAAAAGTAAAGGATGGTCCGTATGGGGCTCGAACCCATGACATTGGCGTTATTAGCACCACGCTCTGCCGACTGAGCTAACGGACCAACTACGATAAAAAGTAAAAGGAATATCATTGTAAATTAAATGTTACTATCATAATAATAACATAGTCGCTTTTCCCTTTTCCAGTTATTTGTGGATTTTCTAGGTCAGTTACTCTAACGATTTTGAACTGATTGCGCAACAACAACAAAACAAATATTTTAGTAAGCGGTGACTTGTTTCTCATTTTATAGCCACGGTTAGTCATAGTAATTATTCCTGGGAATAACTAACTAAAATGTAAAGGATGGTCCGTATGGGGCTCGAACCCATGACATTGGCGTTATTAGCACCACGCTCTGCCGACTGAGCTAACGGACCAACTACGATAAAAGTTAAAAGGAATATCATTGTAAATTAAATGTTACTATAATAATAATAACATAGTCGCTTTTCCCTTTTCCAGTTATTTGTAGATTTTCTAGGTTAGTTACTCTAACGATTTGGAAGTACGCAACAACAACAACAAAATATTTTAGTAAGCGGTGACTTGTTTCTCATTTTAAGCCACTGTTAGTCATAGCAATTGTCCTGGGAATAACTAACTAAAAAGTAAAGGATGGTCCGTATGGGGCTCTAACCCATGACATTGGCGTTATTAGCACCACGCTCTGCCGACTGAGCTAACGGACCAACTACGATAAAAGTTAAAAGGAATATCATTGTAAATTAAATGTTACTATCATAATAATAACATAGTCGCTTTTCCCTTTTCCAGTTATTTGTGCATTTTCTAGGTCAGTTACGCTAACGATTTTGAATTGCGCAACAACAACAAAACAAATATTTTAGTAAGCGGTGACTTGTTTCTCATTTTATAGCCACGGTTAGTCATCGCAATTGTCCTGGGAATAACTAACTAAAAAGTAAAGGATGGTCCGTATGGGGCTCGAACCCATGACATTGGCGTTATTAGCACCACGTTCTGCCGACTGAGCTAACGGACCAACTACGATAAAAGTTAAAAGGAATATCATTGTAAATTAAATGTTACTATCATAATAATAACATAGTCGCTTTTCCCTTTTCCAGTTATTTGTGGATTTTCTAGGTCAGTTACTCTAACGATTTTGAATTGCGAAACAACAAAAAAACAAATATTTTAGTAAGCGGTGACTTGTTTCTCATTTTATAGCCACGGTTACTCGTCGCAATTGTCATGGGAATAACTAACTAAAAAGTAAAGGATGGTCCTTATGGGGCTCGAACCCATGACATTGGCGTTATTAGCACCACGTTCTGCCGACTGAGCTAACGGACCAACTACGATAAAAGTTAAAAGGAATATCATTGTAAATTAAATGTTACTATCATAATAATAACATAGTCGCTTTTCCCTTTTCCAGTTATTTGTGGATTTTCTAGGTCAGTTACTCTAACGATTTTGAATTGCGCAACAAAAACAAAACAAATATTTTAGTAAGCGGTGAGTTGTTTCTCATTTTATAGCCACGGTTAGTCCTCGCAATTGTCCTGGGAATAACTAACTAAAAAGTAAAGGATGGTCCGTATGGGGCTCGAACCCATGACATTGGCGTTATTAGCACCACGCTCTGCCGACTGAGCTAACGGACCAACTACGATAAAAAGTAAAAGGAATATCATTCTAAATTAAATGTTACTATCATAATAATAACATAGTCGCTTTTCCCTTTTCCAGTTATTTGTGGATTTTCTAGGTCAGTTACTCTAACGATTTTGAATTGCGCAACAACAACAAAACAAATATTTTAGTAAGCGGTGACTTGTTTCTCATTTTATAGCCACGGTTAGTCATAGTAATTATTCCTGGGAATAACTAACTAAAATGTAAAGGATGGTCCGTATGGGGCTCGAACCCATGACATTGGCGTTATTAGCACCACGCTCTGCCGACTGAGCTAACGGAAAAACTACGATAAAAAGTAAAAGGAATATCATTGTAAATTAAATCTTCCTATCATAATAATAACATAGTCGCTTTTCCCTTTTCCAGTTATTTGTGGATTTTCTAGGTCAGTTACTCTAACGATTTTGAATTGCGCAACAAAAACAAAACAAATATTTTAGTAAGCGGTGAGTTGTTTCTCATTTTATAGCCACGGTTAGTCCTCGCAATTGTCCTGGGAATAACTAACTAAAAAGTAAAGGATGGTCCGTATGGGGCTCGAACCCATGACATTGGCGTTATTAGCACCACGCTCTGCCGACTGAGCTAACGGACCAACTACGATAAAAAGTAAAAGGAATATCATTCTAAATTAAATGTTACTATCATAATAATAACATAGTCGCTTTTCCCTTTTCCAGTTATTTGTGGATTTTCTAGGTCAGTTACTCTAACGATTTTGAATTGCGCAACAACAAAAAAACAAATATTTTAGTAAGCGGTGACTTGTTTCTCATTTTATAGCCACGGTTAGTCATCGCAATTGTCCTGGGAATAACTAACTAAAAAGTAAAGGATGGTCCGTATGGGGCTCGAACCCATGACATTGGCGTTATTAGCACCACGCTCTGCCGACTGAGCTAACGGACCAACTACGATAAAAAGTAAAAGGAATATCATTGTAAATTAAATGTTACTATCATAATAATAACATAGTCGCTTTTCCCTTTTCCAGTTATTTGTGGATTTTCTAGGTCAGTTACTCTAACGATTTTGAACTGATTGCGCAACAACAACAAAACAAATATTTTAGTAAGCGGTGACTTGTTTCTCATTTTATAGCCACGGTTAGTCATAGTAATTATTCCTGGGAATAACTAACTAAAATGTAAAGGATGGTCCGTATGGGGCTCTAACCCATGACATTGGCGTTATTAGCACCACGCTCTGCCGACTGAGCTAACGGACCAACTACGATAAAAGTTAAAAGGAATATCATTGTAAATTAAATGTTACTATCATAATAATAACATAGTCGCTTTTCCCTTTTCCAGTTATTTGTGCATTTTCTAGGTCAGTTACGCTAACGATTTTGAATTGCGCAACAACAACAAAACAAATATTTTAGTAAGCGGTGACTTGTTTCTCATTTTATAGCCACGGTTAGTCATCGCAATTGTCCTGGGAATAACTAACTAAAAAGTAAAGGATGGTCCGTATGGGGCTCGAACCCATGACATTGGCGTTATTAGCACCACGTTCTGCCGACTGAGCTAACGGACCAACTACGATAAAAGTTAAAAGGAATATCATTGTAAATTAAATGTTACTATCATAATAATAACATAGTCGCTTTTCCCTTTTCCAGTTATTTGTGGATTTTCTAGGTCAGTTACTCTAACGATTTTGAATTGCGAAACAACAAAAAAACAAATATTTTAGTAAGCGGTGACTTGTTTCTCATTTTATAGCCACGGTTACTCGTCGCAATTGTCATGGGAATAACTAACTAAAAAGTAAAGGATGGTCCTTATGGGGCTCGAACCCATGACATTGGCGTTATTAGCACCACGTTCTGCCGACTGAGCTAACGGACCAACTACGATAAAAGTTAAAAGGAATATCATTGTAAATTAAATGTTACTATCATAATAATAACATAGTCGCTTTTCCCTTTTCCAGTTATTTGTGGATTTTCTAGGTCAGTTACTCTAACGATTTTGAATTGCGCAACAAAAACAAAACAAATATTTTAGTAAGCGGTGAGTTGTTTCTCATTTTATAGCCACGGTTAGTCCTCGCAATTGTCCTGGGAATAACTAACTAAAAAGTAAAGGATGGTCCGTATGGGGCTCGAACCCATGACATTGGCGTTATTAGCACCACGCTCTGCCGACTGAGCTAACGGACCAACTACGATAAAAAGTAAAAGGAATATCATTCTAAATTAAATGTTACTATCATAATAATAACATAGTCGCTTTTCCCTTTTCCAGTTATTTGTGGATTTTCTAGGTCAGTTACTCTAACGATTTTGAATTGCGCAACAACAACAAAACAAATATTTTAGTAAGCGGTGACTTGTTTCTCATTTTATAGCCACGGTTAGTCATAGTAATTATTCCTGGGAATAACTAACTAAAATGTAAAGGATGGTCCGTATGGGGCTCGAACCCATGACATTGGCGTTATTAGCACCACGCTTTGCCGACTGAGCTAACGGAAAAACTACGATAAAAAGTAAAAGGAATATCATTGTAAATTAAATCTTCCTATCATAATAATAACATAGTCGCTTTTCCCTTTTCCAGTTATTTGTGGATTTTCTAGGTCAGTTACTCTAACGATTTTGAATTGCGCAACAAAAACAAAACAAATATTTTAGTAAGCGGTGACTTGTTTCTCATTTTATAGCCACGGTTAGTCATAGTAATTATTCCTGGGAATAACTAACTAAAATGTAAAGGATGGTCCGTATGGGGCTCGAACCCATGACATTGGCGTTATTAGCACCACGCTCTGCCGACTGAGCTAACGGAAAAACTACGATAAAAAGTAAAAGGAATATCATTGTAAATTAAATCTTCCTATCATAATAATAACATAGTCGCTTTTCCCTTTTCCAGTTATTTGTGGATTTTCTAGGTCAGTTACTCTAACGATTTTGAACTGATTGCGCAACAAAAACAAAACAAATATTTTAGTAAGCGGTGAGTTGTTTCTCATTTTATAGCCACGGTTAGTCCTCGCCATTGTCCTGGGAATAACTAACTAAAAAGTAAAGGATGGTCCGTATGGGGCTCGAACCCATGACATTGGCGTTATTAGCACCACGCTCTGCCGACTGAGCTAACGGACCAACTACGATAAAAAGTAAAAGGAATATCATTGTAAATTAAATGTTACTATCATAATAATAACATAGTCGCTTTTCCCTTTTCCAGTTATTTGTGGATTTTCTAGGTCAGTTACTCTAACGATTTTGAATTGCGCAACAACAACAAAACAAATATTTTAGTAATCGGTGACTTGTTTCTCCTTTTATAGCCACGGTTAGTCATAGTAATTATTCCTGGGAATAACTAACTAAAATGTAAAGGATGGTCCGTATGGGGCTCGAACCCATGACATTGGCGTTATTAGCACCACGCTCTGCCGACTGAGCTAACGGAAAAACTACGATAAAAAGTAAAAGGAATATCATTGTAAATTAAATCTTCCTATCATAATAATAACATAGTCGCTTTTCCCTTTTCCAGTTATTTGTAGATTTTCTAGGTTAGTTACTCTAACGATTTGGAAGTACGCAACAACAACAACAAAATATTTTAGTAAGCGGTGACTTGTTTCTCATTTTAAGCCACTGTTAGTCATAGCAATTGTCCTGGGAATAACTAACTAAAATGTAAAGGATGGTCCGTATGGGGCTCGAACCCATGACATTGGCGTTATTAGCACCACGCTCTGCCGACTGAGCTAACGGAAAAACTACGATAAAAAGTAAAAGGAATATCATTGTAAATTAAATCTTCCTATCATAATAATAACATAGTCGCTTTTCCCTTTTCCAGTTATTTGTAGATTTTCTAGGTTAGTTACTCTAACGATTTTGAATTGCGCAACAACAAAAAAAACAAATATTTTAGTAAGCGGTGACTTGTTTCTTATTTTATAGCCACGGTTAGTCATCGCAATTGTCCTGGGAATAACTAACTAAAAAGTCAAGGATGGTCCGTATGGGGCTCGAACCCATGACATTGGCGTTATTAGCACCACGCTCTGCCGACTGAGCTAACGGACCAACTACGATAAAAAGTAAGAGGAATATCATTGTAAATTAAATGTTACTATCATAATAATAACATAGTCGCTTTTCCCTTTTCCAGTTATTTGTGGATTTTCTAGGTCAGTTACTCTAACGATTTTGAAATGCGCAACAACAACAAAACAAATATTTTAGTAAGCGGTGACTTGTTTCTCATTTTATAGCCACGGTTAGTCATAGTAATTATTCCTGGGAATAACTAACTAAAAAGTAAAGGATGGTCCGTATGGGGCTCGAACCCATGACATTGGCGTTATTAGCACCACGCTCTGCCGACTGAGCTAACGGACCAACTACGATAAAAGTTAAAAGGAATATCATTGTAAATTAAATGTTACTATCATAATAATAACATAGTCGCTTTTCCCTTTTCCAGTTATTTGTAGATTTTCTAGGTTAGTTACTCTAACGATTTGGAAGTACGCAACAACAACAACAAAATATTTCAGTAAGCGGTGACTTGTTTCTCATTTTAAGCCACTGTTAGTCATAGCAATTGTCCTGGGAATAACTAACTAAAAAGTAAAGGATGGTCCGTATGGGGCTCGAACCCATGACATTGGCGTTATTAGCACCACGCTCTGCCGACTGAGCTAACGGACCAACTACGATAAAAGTTAAAAGGAATATCATTGTAAATTAAATATTACTATCATAATAATAACATAGTCGCTTTTCCCTTTTCCAGTTATTTGTGGATTTTCTAGGTCAGTTACTCTAACGATTTTGAATTGCGCAACAACAAAAAAACAAATATTTTAGTAAGCGGTGACTTGTTTCTCATTTTATAGCCACGGTTAGTCGTCGCAATTGTCCTGGGAATAACTAACTAAAAAGTCAAGGATGGTCCGTATGGGGCTCGAACCCATGACATTGGCGTTATTAGCACCACGCTCTGCCGACTGAGCTAACGGACCAACTACGATAAAAAGTAAGAGGAATATCATTGTAAATTAAATGTTACTATCATAATAATAACATAGTCGCTTTTCCCTTTTCCAGTTATTTGTGGATTTTCTAGGTCAGTTACTCTAACGATTTTGAAATGCGCAACAACAACAAAACAAATATTTTAGTAAGCGGTGACTTGTTTCTCATTTTATAGCCACGGTTAGTCATAGTAATTATTCCTGGGAATAACTAACTAAAAAGTAAAGGATGGTCCGTATGGGGCTCGAACCCATGACATTGGCGTTATTAGCACCACGCTCTGCCGACTGAGCCGAACGGACCAACTACGATAAAAGTTAAAAGGAATATCATTGTAAATTAAATGTTACTATCATAATAATAACATAGTCGCTTTTCCCTTTTCCAGTTATTTTTAGATTTTCTAGGTTAGTTACTCTAACGATTTGGAAGTACGCAACAACAACAACAAAATATTTTAGTAAGCGGTGACTTGTTTCTCATTTTAAGCCACTGTTAGTCATAGCAATTGTCCTGGGAATAACTAACTAAAAAGTAAAGGATGGTCCGTATGGGGCTCGAACCCATGACATTGGCGTTATTAGCACCACGCTCTGCCGACTGAGCTAACGGACCAACTACGATAAAAGTTAAAAGGAATATCATTGTAAATTAAATATTACTATCATAATAATAACATAGTCGCTTTTCCCTTTTCCAGTTATTTGTGCATTTTCTAGGTCAGTTACGCTAACGATTTCGAATTGCGCAACAACAACAAAACAAATATTTTAGTAAGCGGTGACTTGTTTCTCATTTTATACCCACGGTTACTCGTCGCAATTGTCCTGGGAATAACTAACTAAAAAGTAAAGGATGGTCCGTATGGGGCTCGAACCCATGACATTGGCGTTATTAGCACCACGCTCTGCCGACTGAGCTAACGGACCAACTACGATAAAAGTTAAAAGGAATATCATTGTAAATTAAATATTACTATCATAATAATAACATAGTCGCTTTTCCCTTTTCCAGTTATTTGTGCATTTTCTAGGTCAGTTACGCTAACGATTTTGAATTGCGCAACAACAACAAAACAAATATTTTAGTAAGCGGTGACTTGTTTCTCATTTTATAGCCACGGTTAGTCCTCGCAATTGTCCTGGGAATAACTAACTAAAAAGTAAAGGATGGTCCGTATGGGGCTCGAACCCATGACATTGGCGTTATTAGCACCACGCTCTGCCGACTGAGCCGAACGGACCAACTACGATAAAAGTTAAAAGGAATATCATTGTAAATTAAATGTTACTATCATAATAATAACATAGTCGCTTTTCCCTTTTCCAGTTATTTTTAGATTTTCTAGGTTAGTTACTCTAACGATTTGGAAGTACGCAACAACAACAACAAAATATTTTAGTAAGCGGTGACTTGTTTCTCATTTTAAGCCACTGTTAGTCATAGCAATTGTCCTGGGAATAACTAACTAAAAAGTAAAGGATGGTCCGTATGGGGCTCGAACCCATGACATTGGCGTTATTAGCACCACGCTCTGCCGACTGAGCTAACGGACCAACTACGATAAAAGTTAATAGGAATATCATTGTAAATTAAATATTACTATCATAATAATAACATAGTCGCTTTTCCCTTTTCCAGTTATTTGTGCATTTTCTAGGTCAGTTACGCTAACGATTTCGAATTGCGCAACAACAACAAAACAAATATTTTAGTAAGCGGTGACTTGTTTCTCATTTTATACCCACGGTTACTCGTCGCAATTGTCCTGGGAATAACTAACTAAAAAGTAAAGGATGGTCCGTATGGGGCTCGAACCCATGACATTGGCGTTATTAGCACCACGCTCTGCCGACTGAGCTAACGGACCAACTACGATAAAAGTTAAAAGGAATATCATTGTAAATTAAATATTACTATCATAATAATAACATAGTCGCTTTTCCCTTTTCCAGTTATTTGTGCATTTTCTAGGTCAGTTACGCTAACGATTTTGAATTGCGCAACAACAACAAAACAAATATTTTAGTAAGCGGTGACTTGTTTCTCATTTTATAGCCACGGTTAGTCCTCGCAATTGTCCTGGGAATAACTAACTAAAAAGTAAAGGATGGTCCGTATGGGGCTGGAACCCATGACATTGGCGTTATTAGCACCACGCTCTGCCGACTGAGCCGAACGGACCAACTACGATAAAAGTTAAAAGGAATATCATTGTAAATTAAATGTTACTATCATAATAATAACATAGTCGCTTTTCCCTTTTCCAGTTATTTTTAGATTTTCTAGGTTAGTTACTCTAACGATTTGGAAGTACGCAACAACAACAACAAAATATTTTAGTAAGCGGTGACTTGTTTCTCATTTTAAGCCACTGTTAGTCATAGCAATTGTCCTGGGAATAACTAACTAAAAAGTAAAGGATGGTCCGTATGGGGCTCGAACCCATGACATTGGCGTTATTAGCACCACGCTCTGCCGACTGAGCTAACGGACCAACTACGATAAAAGTTAATAGGAATATCATTGTAAATTAAATATTACTATCATAATAATAACATAGTCGCTTTTCCCTTTTCCAGTTATTTGTGCATTTTCTAGGTCAGTTACGCTAACGATTTCGAATTGCGCAACAACAACAAAACAAATATTTTAGTAAGCGGTGACTTGTTTCTCATTTTATACCCACGGTTACTCGTCGCAATTGTCCTGGGAATAACTAACTAAAAAGTAAAGGATGGTCCGTATGGGGCTCGAACCCATGACATTGGCGTTATTAGCACCACGCTCTGCCGACTGAGCTAACGGACCAACTACGATAAAAGTTAAAAGGAATATCATTGTAAATTAAATATTACTATCATAATAATAACATAGTCGCTTTTCCCTTTTCCAGTTATTTGTGCATTTTCTAGGTCAGTTACGCTAACGATTTTGAATTGCGCAACAACAACAAAACAAATATTTTAGTAAGCGGTGACTTGTTTCTCATTTTATAGCCACGGTTAGTCCTCGCAATTGTCCTGGGAATAACTAACTAAAAAGTAAAGGATGGTCCGTATGGGGCTGGAACCCATGACATTGGCGTTATTAGCACCACGCTCTGCCGACTGAGCTAACGGACCAACTACGATAAAAACTAAAAGGAATATCATTGTAAATTAAATCTTCCTATCATAATAATAACATAGTCGCTTTTCCCTTTTCCAGTTATTTGTAGATTTTCTAGGTTAGTTACTCTAACGATTTGGAAGTACGCAACAACAACAACAAAATATTTTAGTAAGCGGTGACTTGTTTCTCATTTTAAGCCACTGTTAGTCATAGCAATTGTCCTGGGAATAACTAACTAAAAAGTAAAGGATGGTCCGTATGGGGCTCGAACCCATGACATTGGCGTTATTAGCACCACGCTCTGCCGACTGAGCTAACGGACCAACTACGATAAAAGTTAAAAGGAATATCATTGTAAATTAAATATTACTATCATAATAATAACATAGTCGCTTTTCCCTTTTCCAGTTATTTGTGCATTTTCTAGGTCAGTTACGCTAACGATTTCGAATTGCGCAACAACAACAAAACAAATATTTTAGTAAGCGGTGACTTGTTTCTCATTTTATACCCACGGTTACTCGTCGCAATTGTCCTGGGAATAACTAACTAAAAAGTAAAGGATGGTCCGTATGGGGCTCGAACCCATGACATTGGCGTTATTAGCACCACGCTCTGCCGACTGAGCTAACGGACCAACTACGATAAAAGTTAAAAGGAATATCATTGTAAATTAAATATTACTATCATAATAATAACATAGTCGCTTTTCCCTTTTCCAGTTATTTGTGCATTTTCTAGGTCAGTTACGCTAACGATTTTGAATTGCGCAACAACAACAAAACAAATATTTTAGTAAGCGGTGACTTGTTTCTCATTTTATAGCCACGGTTAGTCCTCGCAATTGTCCTGGGAATAACTAACTAAAAAGTAAAGGATGGTCCGTATGGGGCTGGAACCCATGACATTGGCGTTATTAGCACCACGCTCTGCCGACTGAGCTAACGGACCAACTACGATAAAAACTAAAAGGAATATCATTGTAAATTAAATCTTCCTATCATAATAATAACATAGTCGCTTTTCCCTTTTCCAGTTATTTGTAGATTTTCTAGGTTAGTTACTCTAACGATTTGGAAGTACGCAACAACAACAACAAAATATTTTAGTAAGCGGTGACTTGTTTCTCATTTTAAGCCACTGTTAGTCATAGCAATTGTCCTGGGAATAACTAACTAAAAAGTAAAGGATGGTCCGTATGGGGCTCGAACCCATGACATTGGCGTTATTAGCACCACGCTCTGCCGACTGAGCTAACGGACCAACTACGATAAAAGTTAAAAGGAATATCATTGTAAATTAAATATTACTATCATAATAATAACATAGTCGCTTTTCCCTTTTCCAGTTATTTGTGCATTTTCTAGGTCAGTTACGCTAACGATTTCGAATTGCGCAACAACAACAAAACAAATATTTTAGTAAGCGGTGACTTGTTTCTCATTTTATACCCACGGTTACTCGTCGCAATTGTCCTGGGAATAACTAACTAAAAAGTAAAGGATGGTCCGTATGGGGCTCGAACCCATGACATTGGCGTTATTAGCACCACGCTCTGCCGACTGAGCTAACGGACCAACTACGATAAAAGTTAAAAGGAATATCATTGTAAATTAAATATTACTATCATAATAATAACATAGTCGCTTTTCCCTTTTCCAGTTATTTGTGCATTTTCTAGGTCAGTTACGCTAACGATTTTGAATTGCGCAACAACAACAAAACAAATATTTTAGTAAGCGGTGACTTGTTTCTCATTTTATAGCCACGGTTAGTCCTCGCAATTGTCCTGGGAATAACTAACTAAAAAGTAAAGGATGGTCCGTATGGGGCTCGAACCCATGACATTGGCGTTATTAGCACCACGCTCTGCCGACTGAGCCGAACGGACCAACTACGATAAAAGTTAAAAGGAATATCATTGTAAATTAAATGTTACTATCATAATAATAACATAGTCGCTTTTCCCTTTTCCAGTTATTTTTAGATTTTCTAGGTTAGTTACTCTAACGATTTGGAAGTACGCAACAACAACAACAAAATATTTTAGTAAGCGGTGACTTGTTTCTCATTTTAAGCCACTGTTAGTCATAGCAATTGTCCTGGGAATAACTAACTAAAAAGTAAAGGATGGTCCGTATGGGGCTCGAACCCATGACATTGGCGTTATTAGCACCACGCTCTGCCGACTGAGCTAACGGACCAACTACGATAAAAGTTAATAGGAATATCATTGTAAATTAAATATTACTATCATAATAATAACATAGTCGCTTTTCCCTTTTCCAGTTATTTGTGCATTTTCTAGGTCAGTTACGCTAACGATTTCGAATTGCGCAACAACAACAAAACAAATATTTTAGTAAGCGGTGACTTGTTTCTCATTTTATACCCACGGTTACTCGTCGCAATTGTCCTGGGAATAACTAACTAAAAAGTAAAGGATGGTCCGTATGGGGCTCGAACCCATGACATTGGCGTTATTAGCACCACGCTCTGCCGACTGAGCTAACGGACCAACTACGATAAAAGTTAAAAGGAATATCATTGTAAATTAAATATTACTATCATAATAATAACATAGTCGCTTTTCCCTTTTCCAGTTATTTGTGCATTTTCTAGGTCAGTTACGCTAACGATTTTGAATTGCGCAACAACAACAAAACAAATATTTTAGTAAGCGGTGACTTGTTTCTCATTTTATAGCCACGGTTAGTCCTCGCAATTGTCCTGGGAATAACTAACTAAAAAGTAAAGGATGGTCCGTATGGGGCTGGAACCCATGACATTGGCGTTATTAGCACCACGCTCTGCCGACTGAGCTAACGGACCAACTACGATAAAAACTAAAAGGAATATCATTGTAAATTAAATCTTCCTATCATAATAATAACATAGTCGCTTTTCCCTTTTCCAGTTATTTGTAGATTTTCTAGGTTAGTTACTCTAACGATTTGGAAGTACGCAACAACAACAACAAAATATTTTAGTAAGCGGTGACTTCTTTCTCATTTTAAGCCACTGTTAGTCATAGCAATTGTCCTGGGAATAACTAACTAAAAAGTAAAGGATGGTCCGTATGGGGCTCGAACCCATGACATTGGCGTTATTAGCACCACGCTCTGCCGACTGAGCTAACGGACCAACTACGATAAAAGTTAAAAGGAATATCATTGTAAATTAAATATTACTATCATAATAATAACATAGTCGCTTTTCCCTTTTCCAGTTATTTGTGCATTTTCTAGGTCAGTTACGCTAACGATTTCGAATTGCGCAACAACAACAAAACAAATATTTTAGTAAGCGGTGACTTGTTTCTCATTTTATACCCACGGTTACTCGTCGCAATTGTCCTGGGAATAACTAACTAAAAAGTAAAGGATGGTCCGTATGGGGCTCGAACCCATGACATTGGCGTTATTAGCACCACGCTCTGCCGACTGAGCTAACGGACCAACTACGATAAAAGTTAAAAGGAATATCATTGTAAATTAAATATTACTATCATAATAATAACATAGTCGCTTTTCCCTTTTCCAGTTATTTGTGCATTTTCTAGGTCAGTTACGCTAACGATTTTGAATTGCGCAACAACAACAAAACAAATATTTTAGTAAGCGGTGACTTGTTTCTCATTTTATAGCCACGGTTAGTCCTCGCAATTGTCCTGGGAATAACTAACTAAAAAGTAAAGGATGGTCCGTATGGGGCTGGAACCCATGACATTGGCGTTATTAGCACCACGCTCTGCCGACTGAGCTAACGGACCAACTACGATAAAAACTAAAAGGAATATCATTGTAAATTAAATCTTCCTATCATAATAATAACATAGTCGCTTTTCCCTTTTCCAGTTATTTGTAGATTTTCTAGGTTAGTTACTCTAACGATTTGGAAGTACGCAACAACAACAACAAAATATTTTAGTAAGCGGTGACTTGTTTCTCATTTTAAGCCACTGTTAGTCATAGCAATTGTCCTGGGAATAACTAACTAAAAAGTAAAGGATGGTCCGTATGGGGCTCGAACCCATGACATTGGCGTTATTAGCACCACGCTCTGCCGACTGAGCTAACGGACCAACTACGATAAAAGTTAAAAGGAATATCATTGTAAATTAAATATTACTATCATAATAATAACATAGTCGCTTTTCCCTTTTCCAGTTATTTGTGCATTTTCTAGGTCAGTTACGCTAACGATTTCGAATTGCGCAACAACAACAAAACAAATATTTTAGTAAGCGGTGACTTGTTTCTCATTTTATACCCACGGTTACTCGTCGCAATTGTCCTGGGAATAACTAACTAAAAAGTAAAGGATGGTCCGTATGGGGCTCGAACCCATGACATTGGCGTTATTAGCACCACGCTCTGCCGACTGAGCTAACGGACCAACTACGATAAAAGTTAAAAGGAATATCATTGTAAATTAAATATTACTATCATAATAATAACATAGTCGCTTTTCCCTTTTCCAGTTATTTGTGCATTTTCTAGGTCAGTTACGCTAACGATTTTGAATTGCGCAACAACAACAAAACAAATATTTTAGTAAGCGGTGACTTGTTTCTCATTTTATAGCCACGGTTAGTCCTCGCAATTGTCCTGGGAATAACTAACTAAAAAGTAAAGGATGGTCCGTATGGGGCTGGAACCCATGACATTGGCGTTATTAGCACCACGCTCTGCCGACTGAGCTAACGGACCAACTACGATAAAAACTAAAAGGAATATCATTGTAAATTAAATCTTCCTATCATAATAATAACATAGTCGCTTTTCCCTTTTCCAGTTATTTGTAGATTTTCTAGGTTAGTTACTCTAACGATTTGGAAGTACGCAACAACAACAACAAAATATTTTAGTAAGCGGTGACTTGTTTCTCATTTTAAGCCACTGTTAGTCATAGCAATTGTCCTGGGAATAACTAACTAAAAAGTAAAGGATGGTCCGTATGGGGCTCGAACCCATGACATTGGCGTTATTAGCACCACGCTCTGCCGACTGAGCTAACGGACCAACTACGATAAAAGTTAAAAGGAATATCATTGTAAATTAAATATTACTATCATAATAATAACATAGTCGCTTTTCCCTTTTCCAGTTATTTGTGCATTTTCTAGGTCAGTTACGCTAACGATTTCGAATTGCGCAACAACAACAAAACAAATATTTTAGTAAGCGGTGACTTGTTTCTCATTTTATACCCACGGTTACTCGTCGCAATTGTCCTGGGAATAACTAACTAAAAAGTAAAGGATGGTCCGTATGGGGCTCGAACCCATGACATTGGCGTTATTAGCACCACGCTCTGCCGACTGAGCTAACGGACCAACTACGATAAAAGTTAAAAGGAATATCATTGTAAATTAAATATTACTATCATAATAATAACATAGTCGCTTTTCCCTTTTCCAGTTATTTGTGCATTTTCTAGGTCAGTTACGCTAACGATTTTGAATTGCGCAACAACAACAAAACAAATATTTTAGTAAGCGGTGACTTGTTTCTCATTTTATAGCCACGGTTAGTCCTCGCAATTGTCCTGGGAATAACTAACTAAAAAGTAAAGGATGGTCCGTATGGGGCTCGAACCCATGACATTGGCGTTATTAGCACCACGCTCTGCCGACTGAGCCGAACGGACCAACTACGATAAAAGTTAAAAGGAATATCATTGTAAATTAAATGTTACTATCATAATAATAACATAGTCGCTTTTCCCTTTTCCAGTTATTTTTAGATTTTCTAGGTTAGTTACTCTAACGATTTGAAAGTACGCAACAACAACAACAAAATATTTTAGTAAGCGGTGACTTGTTTCTCATTTTAAGCCACTGTTAGTCATAGCAATTGTCCTGGGAATAACTAACTAAAAAGTAAAGGATGGTCCGTATGGGGCTCGAACCCATGACATTGGCGTTATTAGCACCACGCTCTGCCGACTGAGCTAACGGACCAACTACGATAAAAGTTAATAGGAATATCATTGTAAATTAAATATTACTATCATAATAATAACATAGTCGCTTTTCCCTTTTCCAGTTATTTGTGCATTTTCTAGGTCAGTTACGCTAACGATTTCGAATTGCGCAACAACAACAAAACAAATATTTTAGTAAGCGGTGACTTGTTTCTCATTTTATACCCACGGTTACTCGTCGCAATTGTCCTGGGAATAACTAACTAAAAAGTAAAGGATGGTCCGTATGGGGCTCGAACCCATGACATTGGCGTTATTAGCACCACGCTCTGCCGACTGAGCTAACGGACCAACTACGATAAAAGTTAAAAGGAATATCATTGTAAATTAAATATTACTATCATAATAATAACATAGTCGCTTTTCCCTTTTCCAGTTATTTGTGCATTTTCTAGGTCAGTTACGCTAACGATTTTGAATTGCGCAACAACAACAAAACAAATATTTTAGTAAGCGGTGACTTGTTTCTCATTTTATAGCCACGGTTAGTCCTCGCAATTGTCCTGGGAATAACTAACTAAAAAGTAAAGGATGGTCCGTATGGGGCTGGAACCCATGACATTGGCGTTATTAGCACCACGCTCTGCCGACTGAGCTAACGGACCAACTACGATAAAAACTAAAAGGAATATCATTGTAAATTAAATCTTCCTATCATAATAATAACATAGTCGCTTTTCCCTTTTCCAGTTATTTGTAGATTTTCTAGGTTAGTTACTCTAACGATTTGGAAGTACGCAACAACAACAACAAAATATTTTAGTAAGCGGTGACTTCTTTCTCATTTTAAGCCACTGTTAGTCATAGCAATTGTCCTGGGAATAACTAACTAAAAAGTAAAGGATGGTCCGTATGGGGCTCGAACCCATGACATTGGCGTTATTAGCACCACGCTCTGCCGACTGAGCTAACGGACCAACTACGATAAAAGTTAAAAGGAATATCATTGTAAATTAAATATTACTATCATAATAATAACATAGTCGCTTTTCCCTTTTCCAGTTATTTGTGCATTTTCTAGGTCAGTTACGCTAACGATTTCGAATTGCGCAACAACAACAAAACAAATATTTTAGTAAGCGGTGACTTGTTTCTCATTTTATACCCACGGTTACTCGTCGCAATTGTCCTGGGAATAACTAACTAAAAAGTAAAGGATGGTCCGTATGGGGCTCGAACCCATGACATTGGCGTTATTAGCACCACGCTCTGCCGACTGAGCTAACGGACCAACTACGATAAAAGTTAAAAGGAATATCATTGTAAATTAAATATTACTATCATAATAATAACATAGTCGCTTTTCCCTTTTCCAGTTATTTGTGCATTTTCTAGGTCAGTTACGCTAACGATTTTGAATTGCGCAACAACAACAAAACAAATATTTTAGTAAGCGGTGACTTGTTTCTCATTTTATAGCCACGGTTAGTCCTCGCAATTGTCCTGGGAATAACTAACTAAAAAGTAAAGGATGGTCCGTATGGGGCTGGAACCCATGACATTGGCGTTATTAGCACCACGCTCTGCCGACTGAGCTAACGGACCAACTACGATAAAAACTAAAAGGAATATCATTGTAAATTAAATCTTCCTATCATAATAATAACATAGTCGCTTTTCCCTTTTCCAGTTATTTGTAGATTTTCTAGGTTAGTTACTCTAACGATTTGGAAGTACGCAACAACAACAACAAAATATTTTAGTAAGCGGTGACTTGTTTCTCATTTTAAGCCACTGTTAGTCATAGCAATTGTCCTGGGAATAACTAACTAAAAAGTAAAGGATGGTCCGTATGGGGCTCGAACCCATGACATTGGCGTTATTAGCACCACGCTCTGCCGACTGAGCTAACGGACCAACTACGATAAAAAGTAAAAGGAATATTATTGTAAATTAAATGTTACTATCATAATAATAACATAGTCGCTTTTCCCTTTTCCAGTTATTTGTAGATTTTCTAAGTTAGTTACTCTAACGATTTTGAATTACGCAACAACAACAACAAAATATTTTAGTAAGCGGTGACTTGTTTCTCATATTAAGCCACGGGTAGTCATAGCAATTGTCCTGGGAATAACTAACTAAAAAGTAAAGGATGGTCCGTATGGGGCTCGAACCCATGACATTGGCGTTATTAGCACCACGCTCTGCCGACTGAGGTAACGGACCAAGTGCGATAGTAAGGTAATATGTTGTTTACACCTCGGCGAGGTACACTGAATCCAAGGACGACAATATACATCAGCGATGCGAATTGATATGTATATCTCGGTTCAAATAAATACATGATCATCACGACACTTCAATACTTTGGTGATCCTCATATATTTCCCATTATATTTTAAAAGGACAACTGAACGGTCACACAAAATCTGAAATTGATATTCTGCCGACACGGTAAAGAGCAATAAGATTATGGGAAATGCGACTAGGATGTTTCGACCTGGAAAAGTAGTCATTCTAGGCCAGTCAACTCCGCACGTTTGTTTCAAATTTATTTTGTATATCTTATTGATTATAGCCACGGTTACTTTATATTAACGTAGTAAGTTAATAGTTAGTTCTCTAGCCCTCGGAGAATTCGGGTTGCTGCATTAGGTCGAGCGAATACACGTTTCCGCACATTTCCACGTGTTTTGGCCACAACCCAGGGTGGTTTTTTCTTCTTTTTTAGCGGTTTTTCGTATCTGGCAGTTCCAATTAGTTAAAAATACAATTTATACTAATACAATTGTATTACAGTACGGAGTTGTCTGGCGACAGTCCCACAATAAACTATACTTATGAAGTCTGTTGTCAGTGTAGTCAGAATCGCATTGTGCTGCCAGGTCACTCTAGTACTAGATACGAACACGATTCTGTCTTGTGAAGCGGTTTATAACTGCGCAGCGAGCAGAGCAGCAATTAATAATTTGGATAAAATCTCGCAATGGTTCATTGCGTTAATTCGCTGTTTCGACCACAATCCCTTGCTGGCCAATAACAATGCGCTCGTCCCCTCCACACTGGTGGACATTTTTTGCGGCCATCCCTTCATGTAGGACGACACGAATTGCTACCAAATTGTATTTTATTGTATTGTATTGTGTTGCGTTCTATTGTTGTATTGTGTTGTATTCTATTGTATTTTTGTTAAAAAATTCGTGTCGTCCTACATAAAGGATTGCTTTTTTTGCAGTCACTGACACGATACGTATTCTTCGGTTGTTATATACCTTAATTAAGCAGGCGGAAGGTTGATCAATCAGTGGTATACACCGAGGTTAAGGTATATAACCGTCTTATATCATCCTGGCGAGGTTTCCTAATTAATGTTTTGGATATTTCCACTGACGTACATTTCGAAGGAGAAGTTTTGCAAGTGAAATTTTAGGTATTTTTAATTGTATCCGTGTGTTCTTTTGTGACCATAGCATGTGTGAATTTGCTCCACGCTTGTTTTCATTATCTGCGAGAGGGCGGTGCTCTAGATCATCTGTCAAGTACAAAATAACAACGTAATATCCATAACATTGTCATGCAGCATGTTGCGAAAATATAAACTGCCATTAGTTGATTGCTCATTTGGCATTTTACCTATTTGTTTTTATATAAATTACGCCTATTGTCTTAAGTGTAGCTGGAAGCGGTCATGTAGAATTTGGCTTTGTAGATAAACCAAATCAGGGAGGGTTGAAGCACTGCAAGCTACAGCGTATACCAGTAGAACACCATGTTAATACCGAACAGCCAGAAAGATGCCTTGTGCACATATTCAAGAAGCATTGAAGAAGTATATGTCAAAACGAGAATCGGCGAACAGTCCCGACATTTTATACCTCAAGCCTAAGAAAAAGTACAAGCAAGACGAACCGTGGTTCTACAGATTGCAGTCGGCCTCAATACTTTAGCTGGGACCGTGAAGAAGCTGTGCGAATAAGCTAAGGAGGCATTGAAGGGTATAAAACTAATCATTCTCTTCGAGCTACGACAGCTACAAGGGGACTTGAGTTAGGCGTTCCGGATAAGTTGATAATGGCGCGGATGGAACACCGAGTTGTTCAGTCGCTACACGCCGGCATATCAGCGACCATCGGGGGAACAAAACAAGAAGTATCCAATGCGCTGAATTCTGTCACAACTTTTAATCCTAGTACTGCAGAGAACCGAAAGGCGACTGACCCTGTGGAAGAGGAAAGTGACTCAAACCGTAAGCAGTTACCATGTACATTTTAATGTTATCTTTATAAAGTAAGAACGATTATTGTTTCACGCTATCGACAGATAGTGATTGTGTCATAAAGAAATTATCGATAAAAAAACGTTACATTTTGTTAAAAGAAATAAGAACGGAATACTTTTGGTTGTTAATATATTTATTTATTAGTAACGAGAGTTAGACCTGATTTATTGATTAGTAACGAGAGTTCAAACTCTTAGGCAATAGTCAGAAAATATTTCATGTATAAGTTTTCTTGCTATTCATTTGTAATAATGAAAAAAATACTTATGTGCACGTCTTCGCGGCATTTGACGGGGGAAATAAGTATTAATTTCGTGAGTGAGTTTACGGAGTTCAATAAAATACTTTTTGGGTATTTCAAGATTTATTGATGCTGTTGTTTATAACTTTCCTTTACATTAAATAGATCGGCTGTGGCTTTCAATATTTTCATGATAGATAGTTGGAGTTGATAAAATATTCAATTTACAGGTACGTGACTGTGTCATGAACTCAGTATTAATGAGGTTGATAACTTGTTTCAGTAACTTTATCACCCCGCACTCCCCTGGAAATAACCGCCCCCGACTTTAACAAACTTGGATTGCTTGGGGTGATGAGTTTGTTATAGTTTATCGGAGAACAAGGATATCGAGCAAAGGATGATATAATGAAGGACAAGATCCGCGCGTCATTGATAAACTATATAATTACTGTGTAGGTTATATGCTTGGTTGCTTGTATATTCTTCAACATTTAAGCTTCCTTCTTAATTCAGGGAATACTGGTACCATAATAGTCTCCATTGGGGAGAGGAGGAGGAATCCTTTGACGGGTTTATGTTCTTCGCATTCCTTGCAGCTTGGTATCTAGAGGAGAGCGATTTACGCAAATTTGCGAGTGCTTTGTCGTATGCTGTACTTCAGGTTAATTCTGATCGTCTTTAAGCTCCGTTTGTAGTCCTACTACAGTTCCGCCTTCAGTGCTCCTTACTAGTCTTGTGTTTTGACGTGATGTTTACTAAAACAGCGAGTTTAACCCACAAAATATGTTTTGCAACTTGATGATCATGCATGCTAAGTTGATGCACGAGTCACTGGAGTCGTGTAGGCGACCGGACTCAGTGTTGGCATATATATCAGAGCAAAGAGCAAGATATCTCCTGTTTTCAAGATGGTGAGCAGCAAATAATTTTCTTCTATTGGCCTTCGATAAAGTCAAGCAGCCGCTTCAAAACACCAATTACCAGTCACAATTACATTCTCAATTACATTTGATGTCCGGTGTTTAAACTTCACAAAATGAAAATAAACCGGGACAACTTTTGAGAAACCACATGCACCACAGCTCAAACAGTCGCACGATAGCTCCAAAACTACAAAATATATTCATCTAACACCCAGTAATATATGTTTCCTGTCAAAGAGCTACTGTAGGTTTTCTTCTAATACACTCCGTTAACTGAGCGGCAGCATTCACTATACCTATTAGGTATACTAGTTAACTTAATGAATTCTTCACAACAAACTTGTGCAAGGCAAAATAGCCGAAAAACAATCCTGCACGCAGATAGTGGTGGCACTCTTATGCCTTCGAAATGCTAGAGTGCGTTTCTGAGGTTTCTAGAGTGCGACGAAGCTTAAGCTCGCCAACAGCCCTAAAATTCGCCGCCTAGCTAACTGAGCTGTCTTAAAATAGACCCAATAAATAAAGATTAGCGATTTCATCAGCGCTTGCGCGCATCATGCAAAAAGTAGGATCTAAAACTGAACCTGTTTTATCACAGGCCCGCTGAGTACAGCCTCTTCAGTGTTAATCATATACTTAACAAAACAATTACTTGAATCTTCGGAAATACCGGAAAAATTAAAGCACCATCTCGTATAAGTAATGAAATATTTAGTACTGTAAAATGAATTAACAGAATTAGACGGGATTTGCTGTGACCACAACGCAGCTGTCAGTTTTACGGCAAGCATTCGGAAATTTTCGAAAAATCTTTGGAAACAATCCTCTACCACAACACTTTACGTAACTCGACTTCATTCTGAAGCTTTTGTTTTCGAATTAGAGATTGTGAAATTCCTGATTTTGAGTGCAATTACAACCAAACAGTGCAATTTGGGATCAGAATCGAGAAATGTTGATGAGTATATGAATAATAATGGCAATAGAACTGAGTGGAGTGCAATTTATATACGTAATCATATGGATTCGAGTGCAATTTATATACGTAATCATATCAGTGGATTCGAGTGCAATTTATATACGTAATCATATGGATTCGAGTGCAATTTATATACGTAATCATATGGATTCGAGTGCAATTTATATACGTAATCATATGGATTCGAGTGCAATTCGGTATTAAGTTTAACGAGTGAGATTTTCAATTGCGAATGCAATTTGAGCTCTTTGAAAAATCTCACGATTTCAACTTAATCCAGAATTGCACGAGAAAGCCATGATTACTTGTTAATAATATTCATCCGCGTATATTTGTGCTTTTTGTCGTGACGTTATTATTCATAGGATTTTGCTTAAAGCTTTTCAACTTATCCCAGCTGTAAATATGGAAATCTCTCTTTTTTTGTTTTTTTGTTTGACATATTAAACACCATTTTTAACACTACTTTTACAACCTCAAAATAAAAGACTATAAACTAATAATAATCCACTAATATCCAAAGTACATACATACACACGTGAAACATACGATCAATTTCAAGCATTAAAAAAAGGCAAAGGAGAAAAATAAATGTCAACTTAATATTCCTGTTTATTAGAGAGATAAAAAAGGGGTAAGTTTCTCCCATTTCTGTAAATGAGAGACCATTTTATTATTTCTTTCTGCTATCGATCCTTCAATCCTATAATAATATCGCATCTTTTGAATAAAATCGTCTAATTTTGGCACTTTGCCACGTGCTCTGTATTTGTACAACATCAGTTTGAAAATAAATATAACAAAATTAACAATAGCATTGTTTTCTCCTTGGTCTACTACTAAAATTATGTTGAAGGCATTCAAGGAAGGTATTACAATATCACAGGTATCTAACCACGTTTTTAAGGTATCACAAAAATTAACTACAGGACGACATTCAACAACAAAATGCATCGTTGACTCCAGCCCGCAGAAAGAACAACGAAAATCACCAATTAAATTAAATTTATAAAGATCCTTATTAAGGTAAAGGCAATTGTTAAGGATTTTGTATTGAAAGTTTCTAAGGTAAGATTCGATCGTTGTTTTATAGATACGAACATAAATTACCTTCCAATCTAATTCCTCAACCATTAGACTTCTTTCCCACTTAGCTTGTGCAGTAGGTATTCCTGTTTTCTAGGTTATCAGTATATCATATATATTTTTATTAGTTAATTTTTCAGCCTTATAAGTTTTACCCTTTAAATCTATCGTATCAGGGTATATTTCACTGCTATTCACTACTTTACTAGACTTTAGCAGCAGTGACTTCCAGTGCTGAGGGATTGCATGAATGATTCCAAGCCAGCTGAAAAAGTCATTCGCACTCAATCCCCTGGATTGAGCTTTTTCCCGTGAGAAGCGCTGTTCATTGTCCCAAAGCTCTCTAACTCGTATAATATTTTTCTCAATAATTCTCCTAAAATACGTCGTGTCTAGTGAAATATATTTATTATTCCACAGACTGGCATAAAATCTTGTCTACGTCCTCCCCCACTGGGTCGTCACTAACCTCTACCCATGCCTTCAACATATTTTTATAAAACTGGGGGTATATTAGACGGAATTTTTGAAACGTCAAAGTTTTCGTTAACACACTTAATACCACCTATCTCTTTGAAATATATAGCAGGAAATACATGCCAGACCTTAAATACATCCAAGCTTTTTAACTTGATCAACAAAAATGCACTATGTGCCTTAATTCTTGTTTCCAGATCGGGTAATTTCAGACCGCCATGATCATACGAGTTAACAAGAGTCTTATACTTTATCTTTGCCTTTTTCCCTCCCCACACGAACTTCACAACTTCTTTCTCTACCTTTCTAATAAAATCCTTGGGAACACTTAACTTATAGAGCAGACATAAAGAAGTTGAGAAAGTGCCAATGCCCTTATTATTTGTACTTTACCATACAGGGTAAGGTGGCGCATTTTCCAAATTGATAGTTGCCTTAAATTTTTCAAGAACCGATCAAAAGTTTTTAATTTTTGCAGGTCTTTGTTCAAGGAGAAGTGAATTCCTAGAATTTTTATACTTTCCTTATTTATATCAATCAATTTTCCTCTGACATTTTCCTCTATCCTAGCTCCACCTATCCAGCAGGCATCAGACTTTTCCAAATATATTTTTAAGGAGGAATACCCACTAAACTCCTCTAAATGATCAATAAACGAGTTAAGAGAGTTCACGTCTTTCAGGAAAAAGGTGGTATCGTCGGCGAATAACAATACCTTGTTTTCTATCCCTGCAACCTCTACACCGTGTATGGTAGCGGATGAACGTATCATTTGGGCCATCACTTCAATTACCATAATAAATAAATATGGCGATATCGGATCACCTCCGAGTCAATTCAATTCGTGAGTTCTGGTTGGATATAGTTGTTCACATCCGAAGTATTACATGATTTGACACTCAGGTATTACATGATTCGGCACTGGTATTACACGATATGGCACTAGTGTTTAGCATAAAAACAGCTGCTCTCATACAGTCAATCCAATTCACGAGTTCTGGTTGGATATAGTTGTTCACATCCGAGGTATTACATGATTTGGCACTCAGGTATTACATGATTCGGTACTGGTATTACACGATTTGACACTGGTGTTTAGCATAAAAACAGCTGCTATCATGCAGTCAATCCAATTCATGAGTTCTGGTTGGATATAGTTTGTTCACATCCGAGGTATTACATGATTTGGCACTCAGGTATTACATGATTTGGCACTGGTATTACACGATTTGGCACTGGTGTTTAGCATAAATACAGCTGCTCTCAGCCAATCAAATTCGAGAACTCGTTGCATGTGTATTATTTACGTCTGAAATCATAAGAGATTACAAAATTGCACGACAACGAAGCAAGAAACACCAGTGATTTCAAAATGAATATAATTACAACTTTACTTCCCTAAGCCTCGACATGAAACTTAAAGAAAAGGTAAAGCACGACATGACAATACCAAACCAATGTCAATAGTTTATTGATATATTCGAAAAATATATATTATAGCCTTTCGTTAATATATTAGATACATTTTCTTTTTCTCAAGTATATATCCTTTTGACGTTATTCCATGTTGTGAAAAGTTACACAAAAGTTGCGGATTTCCCTGCTGCAGGATTCTCCTATCAGTCTGAAATCCCCCTTCAGTTCCCGACTTTTCCCGGACCACAATGTAATAACCATTTAACATATATACCTATTCCAATAAACGTTGTCGGAAGAAAATAACAAAAGAGAAAAGCTGTGACTAATTTAAATAATAGGCGAGAGAATAGAACAAATGAGAAAATTCCCTATCCCTCAGATAATGACTTCATTAAAAAGACGTTCATCCTTCTCAAGTGAATACAATGGAGCCAGACAGAACACAATAGACTCCCATGATTCAACTTGGTCTCAGCTTTCCTATTTTCCATTTACCTCCGACAACGTTTATTGAAAATAGGTATATACACTTGAGCTTTTGTTACCAGACTAAACCTAAAAAAAAACTCCTGCCTTTTAAGTCAGTTAAGGCCGGGATTAAAAGATTTTCTATAATTTCAGTACGTTTTTCATGTTACGCCTAGAGCAAGTTTACTTTGTCTCCCTTTCGGCACCAGCAATATTTATTAAAGGCCTTCGTGAATCGAATCGAAACTTCAAGTTTCTTTAAAACAAAACTACACAAATAACACCCTGAGATAAAAGAGAAATAACATGTGAATGTACTGATATGCTTTTCAAGCTTTTTCGATAGAGGATGGTAAAGATACAAAACTAAACAAATAACACTCTTAGATATAAGAGCAATATAAGAGAAATAACATGTGAATGTACTGATATGCTTTTTCGATAGACGATGGCAAAGATTAAAGTGGATTACAAAAGCTTACAGTGAACCGATTTCAAGTTGCTCTAAATTTATCTTAAAATCAGTATTTTTTATCCACTCTAATCTTTGCCATCCATCATCAAAATTGTCTCAAATGTTCTCCAGTCTACCTGGAAAGCATACTCTGCTAATCTGAGGAGTTATTTTTGTCTTTCTTCATGAGAAAGTTTATCATTTGGTGGCTGACACAGCCCTCGAGAGGACTTAGTGAACTTATTGTACCTACTGGTTCTCAACCCCATTTTAAATTAATAATTCAATAAATTTATTTATGCTACTTACGAGTATTACAAAAAAATAAATCATAATGACAGAAATAATCTCAGGGTATTTGAACCATAAAATATTTACATCATAATGATATAAAAAATGGGACTACCCAACTGGACCAATCACGATCCAACTGGACCTCAAATTAAAGTGCCTATAGGCCCAAATTTTTAAACATTAAAATCGATTCTCCATCAAGTAAATAGTTGACCTGTAAAATATTTCTTGATTTGGGTGTTTCCTCTTTCAGTTATAGAGGTTTCTATTTCCAATATGCTAATTATGTGATGTCATAGTAGACCAACAAAAGGTAATTTCTTCCTCCTTGTGAATGAAACTATTTCAGATTTATACAAAAAGACAAGGAATCGGCAATTATCCAATATTTGGGGAAATTTTGTTATTCGCCACTTTAAGTGGTAGATAAAATATGAGCGGATGATCTTTTTGGTCAGTTACATTGTAAATGATCATAAAGATCGGACGCGAATATTTTATCGTGCTTGTGAAATGAAACAATAATTGGAATGCACATTATTGTTATGTGATTCTGGGTTATTCTAATTATGGAACTTGAAATGACCATGTATGTCCCATAGGAGTTACATATCTTTATCAAACGTTATTCATACTTATTAGCTGAGTACGAAATCTTTATCAAAAGTTAATTTACTCATTAATAATTTTATTGGGATTTACAGTACTGTTCATGTGATCTGAATACTGAGCTGGGATTGGTTTTCACCCTCATTAATTATTCATGAATGTTACAATATACCTTAACATGTTGATCTAAAGCTGAAGGAACTTTCAAAGTTGTTGATATAAATTATTGCACTGTGCCTTGAACATTTCTGCAATGAGATTAACTAGGATCCACTCCATAGAGAGACGCGTACGTTGGAGGATCTACAGAGACATCCTGACTGCTTCCAACAAATGCCGAGTTATCCAAGCCCCGCGCGTCTCCATCTGGTCGTTCGGTATCAGTCTCCCCCATGTGATCATCACGTGATACAGGTATATCAGCAATTGTTGTCATGGGCTGCTGTCCAGTTGTTTCTTCCACGGCTTCAGCATATGGAGGAGGTCGATCCTCCGCTATTAAGGAGTCCGGTATGTCATCCAGTGTTGGCACGGACTGGTTGGGTAGAGGTGTCAAGGCGTGGTCTCTGCGGGGACGCCTGCGTACTATCAGGCGATACCTTCTTTTTATCGCCCAGTACCCGAGAATTGCTGTTATGGTTACCACAATGAATCCACCGAATACGCCGAGAATAACAGTAATAGCTAAAAAAAAAAGAAGGCAAGCCTTTAGAATGTAAAAGATACTTCTCTGATATGTTCTTAAAGTGCTTATGACCCTGGCCAGAAATCGTTGATTTATAGGAAATTGCATGAACGCGATATTTTGAAAGTTCTGATAATTGTACCAGCCTTCAGGCGAGTGCAATTTGAGAACTTTCAGGATAGTATAATTTAATATAAAGTGTTTTAAATGTTGTTTAACCATTTTTGGGCGATTTGTGGTCGTAATATTGCTTTATATTAAATACGTTATAAATCCTTGAAATGACGTCATTTACTTCAAATTATGCTAATGAGTTACAAATGAAATTGAGTCATAACATTTAATGTGTTTTGTTTTTCAGGCGTCAGACATTTGATCCGTGCAATCTTATTGAAATATGTTTACTGGAGCTGACATAAAAAAAGAGCAAAAGGAACAGATTCCTTAACAAACGAAAAATCGTATACGCAAATCATATTATCCATGTCGGTCATTTTGTTTTCCACGTTGACCTTTAAATGAATGATAACAGGCTAGGGCTTATATGCACTTTATCAGCTGCGTAAGACTGCAAACACATTACTACTATGCTTTATAACATAGAGGAGAAAATTACTGAGTTATAATTACTCGGGCTGCCTGTGGCAGCACCGAGTCTTAAAATGCAAATCGTTTTTTTTTTATTCCGTGTAGCACTATTTCTGCGCATGCGTTAAAGGTCAAATTCACACCAATCAGATTGCACTGTGCAGGTCACGCAACAATCGCCATGTTAATTTATTTACATAATTTAATACAGTAAAGCAAGATGGCGGAGGACCCGCGAGGAACTTTCTCTCTAATTTGAAGTCTCATCTCTCAAATGTAAGCCAGTTTAATGTTTTATTTAACTTCACTCGTGCGAAAGCCTTCCAACAGGCTCAGGATATTTCAACTCGCGCTATTGTCGGAGCCGAAGGACCGCGTTTTTTACCCAGATGGCCAGTGATTTTATATACGACACGTACGACGACCTGAAGCCAGTGAAGGGGCCAGGATCCGGAAAGCTAAAATTCGAAGAAATAGATATTGGAATCTATAAGCCATCGGCTCGCTGTGCTGCATTTAAAACATCCGAGGAGAACATCTCATTTTGGGTGAAGGCACTTCAAGACCAATATTATGAGTCTCTTAAAAACTGTCAGAGATTTAAATTTACCGTAAGTTGGATCAGAGAGTATTGAGATCAAGTTATTTCGTTCCAGCGAGGATATTGACCTAGCGGAAACGGTACAAGCTGTCGAAGGATTTTACTTATAATAATCCACGTCTACTTAACAACAGGAATAGTTATGTGCCAAGGCATGGGCAAAGATTGAGTTTCCCAGATTACAGATGAAAGTAGAGAACTTAATGAATGAAGAAACAGAGGTCACGCGCGACATGCTTGAGAACATGAACATGTTCAACACTTTATGTTATACTAAGAAAACAAAACAAATTACAGAGCCTGCAAGTTCACGAGTCAATGAAAAACACCAAGAGCCTGTAGTTTTGGATCAACATATCCTTGAAACTCCATAAGCAACATACACATGAGTCAAATTCAAACCGGAAGAGACGGAATTCTTTAGATTCTTCACGAGGATTGTTAGCCCGCAATAAGAACTCTCTCGCTGCTTTAATGACCTTGATTTGTAACATGGAGGCTGACCTAACTGATATGCGTAATGAATTCTTACTCTCGTCACATCAAAACACGAATCAAGAAACGAAACTCAGTCATTTGGAAGACAAATTAGTGCAGCAAGATAATATATACAAGACCGAAATCAAGATGCTGTCATCACGAATATATTATTGACCTAGAAGTTGAAAATGGCGAGTTGAAAGCGGATATAATAAAGCTGAGATCCGACTTTCAAACTTTAAAAACAAAATCAAGAATACAAAAAAGAAGACCATGAAAGACCAAGGTCTCCAAAGCTTATCAGTTTGTTCAAGAGCCATCTTTCTTACATGACAACCCGATCCCTATTCATCAGAATACATTTTCTGTGCTAAATGACGAGAGTTTACAATCACCTGACCGACAACCCACTACTAAAGAAAGGGACCATGAAGTACGGTAGTACGGTTAAATTCTCCGGTTCAAAACAATGAATTATATGCCTGCTCAAATGCGTAGTGTCTAAATTAAAAGGTCAACATACGAGAAAAACAAAAATATTAAATTACATATATACTAGGGGAGCAGAGAATGAAAGTCACCGCGCTATCGGCCACTCCTAAAGACTGCTAAATTCAGCTAATAATTCTTCTCTTTGGTTATTACTAAGAGGATTTCAAATGAAAGTGTATTTCATCTTCAATCTCATGTGGCCCGAGTGAAAGCCCAAATGGGCTCTTGTTGGTTATAATGGCGGAATTTGTTTTTGTTAAAGTGCAACCACGACGAAACATTACCATTTTGATTTGCCACTTTTTACGTCAATCAGCGTTAGAAATATTCAAATTCGTAAAACATATCGCCAAATGAGCAACTAAAACCACAAAATTATAGGAGAGATTACCAGTAAAATCCTGTCCGCCATTAGTGATGTTATACGCGCAACACGATAACCAGTGTGGCTACTTTCTTATGCACACCATTTCGAGCGAACCTCGCAACGATAAATATAACTTTCTTCTTGTATACGAGAAGACGTTTTAGTAGAAATATGCCTCCAAGACTTTGTGTTGTGTAGGCGAGTGTTGCGCGTATGGCATCACTTGCGCTGAATAAAGGAAACGGCCTCTAGCAATGGCGGCCGTTTAGATTCAATTCTCGGAGTTAAAAAAAATAGGACTTCCCGTCGTCGTATCGATAAACGATTTGGACCGATAAAATAGCAACTCTACTTTCTGAATATGCAAAAACGATGATATGTCAAAATTTGATCGTAGTGGCACTCTAATCAAGAGCATGTTTTCATTGGTAGATGAACGGCTTAGCAACTGGAATAGCAAGCTAGTCAAAGTTGACGATTTTCAGTCCACTTCAACTCGTATGCACTTCTGATCAAAAATACAAACAGACTTGTTACAATAAGACTTCTTACCATTTACGTAGGCAGAATCGTCGCTAGGGACACCTAAAAGACAACATGACACAGATTAGTACGTCTGGTACGGACAGTTAATTTGTCTATGATATGACTTGTTTACTCGCAAAATTCAAATAGGCTTTCAGCAACCGAGTTAAACAGGACGTTCGATATAAAAGGGCCATGACCAGGTCAATGACACCTTCAGTTGTGGGGTGAACATCTACGTGATGCTCCGCTTGAGTGCTTCCTGTTGATTGCTTATCGCGCGAAATTCAAATCAAGCACATAGACGTTTAACTTCAAAGTAAGAGCTACAAAGTTCGCAAACAGTCATAAAGTACCATTGGCGTGCAACAACTATCTTCACTCTGTTTAGTTTTTTTGGCTTGTTTAATGTTAAACCTTAGAAATTTAGCACAGTTCTAACAAGAGATGACATATATACGTGCTTGCTTTCTTCAATACTCTGCAATTCGAATTTCAACGGCGTGAAAAGAGGAGGGACTATTATACCGGAACTTCTTGTTTAAGTAATGAACCATTGTGCTGAAATCGTGAAAATAAAGACCAAACGTTTAGTTTCGGTAATTCAATGAAAAAGAGGATCATCAATGATGAGCAAAGTGGTTCTAGTCTCACTTCTGAAAAGTTGATAATTTTTAGCATCTTTTAAGTAACGCATGTTCTCTTCCCCTCCCCCTCCCCCCGAAAAAAATACGGCCCAGCCCCTCCCCCCTTTTCTTGAACTTCCTCTGTAAAATATTAGTAATATATATTTACCCTTTTTGAAGGCCACGAATCTCGCTTGGAATCCCTTTGCACGTGTCGAGCCCTTTCCAGACTCGAAGTGAAGCAACAAATGCCGACCTGAAGAGATGACGTCACTCGGGCGAGTAGAGCCACAGTATTTACCTTGTACTTTACTGAATGAGTATAAGCCGTCCATAACTTCCACATAGTCCGAAGAGCAGTTTGAAGCCAAGGCGAATCGAGCGAAGCCCAAGAAAACACGAAAGCCGTGGGGTACCGTTATCTTCCACGTGCATCGGATATCCGGCGGGTATGAGCTCGGATAGGCGGGGCTTGTTACGTGACCAAAGGAACTCTCCTGTAAGTTGAGGTTCGTGTTCCAGGACTCAGAAAAAACCTTCGAGCAATTTCCTAACAAGGCAACAATAGATGAGTTATTAAAGGACTAAACATCCACAATCAGTGTAATAATATCTTCACCAATCTAACAAGCCAAAAGTAAAGTGCTGCCAATACACTGTCATTGAAGAAAACTGGGGAGTTCTACGTGTGTGTTTTACTGTGTTAGGTTCGCGGCTGAAAATCCTCAAGGAAGAGCCCAGTCCACCGGACCGAAAAAAAAGATGGCGGCTGTCTATTTGACCACAATCCCTTGCGAACCTAACACAGTAAAACACACACGTAGAAATCACATATTCTCTTCAGCGACAGTGTATTGGCAACAGCACTTGTACTGGCTTGTTTTTAAGATTTAAAACCTCTCCACAGCGATTTTATAACGGATTTAAATATTTTCGTGCGCAAAGGATTGTGGGTAAAAGTACAAGCCGCGTGGATTATTTTGTATAACCAGTTTAAAACTGAACACAAATACTGATGTAGGCATTGACATTCATCTCCCTAGTTCTACCATTCAGGAGGCAGCTATGAGGAATGAGGATTACCTTATCAATAATTGTAAATATTATTATTATTATATCATTATTATATCTCCTGTCTATGTATTGTAATTCCTTATCTTAATTTATCTATCTTTATAATATAGATACGATAGTACGCGCGCTCTGATTGGCTAAAAAGCCATGTTTAATCAGAGTACATAACATGGTTTGCCGTGTTTTATTGTTTTCAACTGGCGGTTTCCTTTCATCGTGCGTGTAAATTTATATTATAAAACAGATAAAGAAGCCTTAAATCCATGTTTTATACTATCATATAAGACTCTGGTAAGATAATATATTTATTTCAACTCGGGGGGTTGAGGCTTGTTAAAACCTCTAGCAAGTACATGCTAATCTACTTACAGCTAGTACGTAAATTGAAATCTTATATACAATTACATATAAGTACATTATATTAACCATAACTAGTATTAATTACAAGTGGACTATATAAAATGTTAAAAACTTTAAAAATGGAAAAAAATAAAAAACTGATGCTTCGAGCGTGAAACTCGAGTAACCCACAGCCTTTCAATTCCCTCCATTTTTTTAAAGTTTCCAACATTTTATTACCGCTCTGCATCCGCATTGAGCACTTTTATGACTGTGGCTACACATTAGCCTTCAACAATTTATATATATACATATGTATCAGTAAAAGTTAAACCAATATGGAATTGGAAATTTTAAACTAGAAATTGAATTGATCAGAGCTGATTTGTTTTTTTGAATGATTTTAAAGTAGGTAATGTGCGCAGACCATCAGTTAAGCTATTATGGTCATTTGAGAACACTCGACAAATGTTAAAAGCACGCGTCTTCGGCTTGTGCTTTAACATTTCTCATGTTCTCAAATGCCCATCGTGTCTTCGGCTTGTGCTTTAACATTTCTCATGTTCTCAAATGCCCATCGTGTTGTATGATAGTTTAATGTTCAAATTTCGTGCATTGTACAAAATCCAAGCATGTGATTGGCTAATGAGCGTGCATTATTGGTGACCACAGCACTCGACCCAGACCCTCTCTTACCCAGGGAAAGGGAGACCTGATTTGGCTGATACAGTGACCGAGTGAGCATTCGCTTAGTTACGTGTTTAGACGGCTTGCAAAACCTCATTACAATCGCCTATTTAACAGTGAAAATGTAGAAAATTACTAGAAAGGTAACGGCAGGTTCCTGTGTGACAGAAAATATGTATTTTGAGGTGAACATTTGCATAATCGCTCGTTGGAAATGGCTGATTTGCGAGTGCTGGAAGTACAACTCAACAAGTCAACATGTGTCCGAGTTAATAAAAGTTTCTACTACACTCTAGTAGTCTTACTGAAGAAATGGATTTTATTTCTGAGACCTTACTCTGTCAATAAGAGGAGAACATTAAGCGAGAATTCAGTGGATGGTTCGAAAACCCAGGATTTTTGATTTGGAAAATGTTTGCATCGGAGCCGAGCACATGGAATGAAGCTGGTTTCAAGTCAAGATTTCACTTCACTGCCCCACTGGAATCTGCAGGTTAGTTATTTACGAATGAAAGAAACTATTAAAGAAAGTAAACTATCTAGGAGTTAAGTCGGCTAAATAATTGATATTTGAATACATGGCTCCAAGAGAAACGTTTTCGAGTTAAATGTACAATCATACTATTCGCCTCACATTATATTTTGAGGCAAACATTTGCATAATCGTTCGTTAGAAATGGCTTATCTGCAAGCGCTGAAAGTACAACATGTGTCCGAGAAAACAAAAGCTTCTACAACACTCTAGTAGTCTTACTGAAGAAATGGATTTTATTTCCGAGACCTGACTCTGTCAATAAGAGGAGACAATGAAGCGACAATTCAGTGGATGGTTCTAAAACCTAGGATTTTTTTATTTGGAAAATGTTTGCATCAAAGCCGAGCACACGGAGGCCGGTTTCAAGATTTCAATTCACTGGAATCTGAAGGTTAGTTATTTTCGAATGAAAGAAACTATTAAAGAATGTAGACTATCTAGGAGTTAAGCCGGCTAAATACTTGAAATTTGAATACATGGCTCCAAGAGAAACGTTTTTAAACGTACGAATGTACAAATCATACTCGCAAGACGTCAACTAAACTGACCGAACACCAAAGTAAAATATTATTTGCAAAGTCTACTTAGTTGGATATTAAAAGTCCTGTTTTTATTCATTGTCTATTGAAATGACATTTCTTTCTGGAGATATTTACTGTAAAATGATTTAATTCATGCGAAATTTTGACCTCTATGGTATTACAATTAACATTTACTGCTGACAGCTAGTGCACTCATTTTGAATATTAAAAGGGTTAGAGACTTTATGTTTGTGCTTTATCGGCACAATACAGTCACTTGCTGACTGTACGATGAACTCAAAATGTGTTCATACTGCATTCGGCCTTCGGCCTCATGCAGTATTCACTATTTTTCGTTCATCGTACAGTCAGCGCGTGCCTGTATTTGTCGATAAAGCACTCACAAGCAGTCTCTAACCCTTACATAAAACATGGCTATGGCTTCTTTATTTGTGAAATAAGTTATTTATATGTACATATTTTACGGAGTCAAATAAAACATTGCCGGATTGAATTGATTTATCAACCATTGTTATACAACAAAAGAGTAATTGTTTTCTGACAATAGACCAGTTTATGCACAGTTTTTCAAGTCTTTTGTTTCAACTGGCAACTGAAGGCACAATTGTCTAACATCTGCCACCCACCAAATAAACAAAGGATTTGTACAACTGCGCATGATTCTATTTTGTATCTTTTATTATGACTGAAGTAAATAAAGTAAATAAAAATGGCGGCACGCGGGAAATTCAAATGAGTTTTATGGACAGGATTACCGGTCTGTAAGCGACATCTAGTGTACAATGTACAAGAAACAAACACAGCACTAGATTTAGACATCCATAAGGAGCATGTTTTTACAGTGGATGTTACCTTTAAAGCATCGCGTCCAACAATAAAGGACATAAACCGAACTACTCACCGGCTCGTATCATCTGGTACTTAGCAACAAAGCCCGTATACTCTTGGCTTGTCCCAAACTGCGAATGAAACCTAATAACAAAGTCTCTACTGCTGGAGTACAAACGATTTCCTGGAGATGATCCACAGCGCTTGCTTTTGAGGGAGCTATCCGCAGAGCTGCCGTCGCGGATTTCAACGTAGTCATCAATGCACGGTTGCGGAGGTAGGTTCATTACAGGAAATGCGAGTTCCACGTGATAACCCGATGGTGCACGTGCGTGCCACGTGCACCGCATACCACGTGGGTAAGGTATAGGGTAGTCAGGGCTGATAATGAAACCCTTGGATTTGTTTAGTGATAGATTGTCGTTGACTGAAGATGGGTTTCCCTTGTAGCATACTCCTGGACCTGGGAAGAAAATCATTTTGATTTCATTGTTTTTGGGAATTTTTTTTTTTGTACAACAGTCTTTTGAATTGTTTTGCAGTTTTGACGTTGTTTATAAAAAAAAACACTTACAATGCGCATTCTGATTGCCGGCTAAAAATACGTATATATAAGAGGCTAAAGCCGTGGAAAGTTATTTATTATATGCACAAGAGTGTTTTACTACGATCTAAAACTTCACTCATGACGTCACGCTTGCCGCCTTTTGAACTACAAAGATGGCGGCAGGTTTGTGAAAATCACAGAAAAAGATGTAAACAGCTTAAATGAGCAGCTACCAAATGAACGTTCCGGGCAGAAAAAGAAAAATAAGATCTAAAACTCTCTAAGGATTTTCTCGACTGCAAGCGAAGAGACAAGAAAACCCGACGAAATTCTCCCAGAAGAGCTTCGAAAGACCACGAAAAGGTTTGTATTAACAGTAAGCAAAATGAATAGATAAGAGTTCATCTATATAGTTTGCATAAGCGATATATCCGCAGCGTGTGACTGTTAGCTGTAAAAGGCCTATTTAGGTCGACATAAAGCTAAATTTAAGTTTATTTGGTTACGAAATAAGGCCTAGATTTGGAGCAATACAGTACCACTTCCAGACCTGTATTCTGACTGGACCCATTATACTGTAGCTCTATTGTTTTTGTACGAAGTTAGGAAAAAGTTTAGTTTGGTGTCCTGGTAATCTACTCGTTGCGACTTACCATGTTTTACGGCTGAAAATGTTGCGTTAAACCCACTGGATCTTATAGTAGGCTTGCTAATGGAGTTGAAAACAACCGTCAAGGATCTACTCGTGGAGTAGAGTCTCATGGGGTTGTCACTGCCGCAATATCTGCCCAGACTCTGGTTTGTAATCTCGGTTCCATCATACACCTCAAGATAGCCACCGCCGCACCACGCCTGCAGCTGAAATTTATGGAAGTGAAGTAGCACGCGGTGGAACTCAGGAACAGTAACGTGCCAGATGCAGTGTATGTTAGGTGGGTAGATGAGCGGGTAGTTGGGACTCGTTATGGATCCAGACCGACCACCAACGTGGATGTTGTTGTTCTCTTTCAAGTTATTTCTCGCAGAGCATTTCCCTGGTTCTGAAATAAAAACAAAAACTATTACTCAATCCACATCAAGAAAACAGTTCCAGAGCAAACCCAAAGCACATCTCCGTAATCTAATGAAATAATGGTGAACAATTCCAGCCTTTTCTTTCAACCGACCTATAATTATATACAACAGTCAAACGGTAAACAATAAACAATAAAAAACAAACAATACTTGCTAATGATGTTTGAAAAGAAGAGTATGTAAATATTCGGTTTAATCATTCGCATGAGAGTCATTTCAAACACTCATTGTTCGTATTTCATCAGAGGATTCCAAATATTTTGAAAACAATAAAACCATCGAGGCTACGCCTCTTGGGTTTCATTTGTTTTCTAAATATTTGGAACCTCTGATAAAACACTCAAATTCGTGTTTGAAATAGTACTTCATATCTCAGTATCTGTTGAAGTAGCTGTATTGTATATGTACTTGTAATCGTTTATGGTAAATAAACTGATTGATTGAAGTTTCGTTACAAAAGTGATGTGTCATCATCACGAGCGTCGACCATGATTTTGAAATTTCGTCAAATCAATCAAACATGTACCGAAACAAGCGATCTTTTTCCAATCTAATTTCAGGCAGAGCTATACAGCAATGGTAATACAGTAGGACACGGGGGTAAGGGAGGTGGGGTCCTACTACTATAAACAATTCAAGCGTCTTTAATCATGCAGGTGCGACTATACAATTTCGTATGGAGACCTATCGAGTTGGACAACAAAATAAATGATCAAAATTAACCAAACCAAACTGACTTACCAGGTAAAATAACACTGTAAGATGCCAGAAATCCACTCATTTGTGCACTATAATCTGAAACGAACTTTACCCACAGTTGATTCTGACTAGAGTAGATGTCTGCTGGAGCAGTGTTACCACAATACTTTCCGATTCCTTTGGTTGGACTTGATTCATTTCCTCCATCTCGAACATGGACGAAATCATATTTACAGTCGTGATCCTCAGTACTAAATGTCTTGAAGTGAAGTTTGACTCTCCACGGCAGTGGAACAGTTATAATCCACACACACACGAACTGCGGTGGATAATAGGAAGGATAATTTGGGGTCATTAATAGCCCGTTCATTCCTCCAATACGAATGTTGGAGTTCATCTCCTTGGAGTTGATTTCGGAGCATTTCCCAGTCGCTGTTAAGAGTATAAGAAGGGAAAAAGTGTGAATTCAGCTCTTCCATTTTTGTTTTTTCAATCAGGGTGGAAATCTAGGTTATATATAGGCAACACAAAGTAATCAATCAGGGTGGAAATCCGAGTTATATATAGGTAACTCATAGTACTCAATCAGGGTGGAAATCCAGGTTATATATAGGCAACACAAAGTAATACATCAGGGTGGAAATCCAGGTTATATATATAGGCAACTCATAGTAATCAATCAGGGTGGAAATCCAGGTTATATATAGGCAACTCATAGTAATCAATCAGGGTGGAAATCCAGGTTATATATAGGCAACTCCAAGTAATCAATCAGGGTGGAAATCCAGGTTATATATAGGCAACTCATAGTAATCAATCAGGGTGGAAATTCGGGTTCGCTTTCACAATAACTTTGAAGTCCAAGCCTTGGAGCTTCCCTTTTCTCATAAAACCGGTTCCGGTTCTGGACCTCATAATCGCACATACCTACCCAGTTATCATACAAGTGCAACCTGAGGGTCTTTATAATTTATATGTGCTACGATAGGTACGTACAAGAGAGCATAAGCATGAGAGGAAATCTTGTAGCGCGCATGTGCGATGTCTAATAATATCTATTTTTAACACAGGGAGCATAGTAGTATTCCCTGAGTATTTTACGTTCTTGCTCTCCTTTGTATCGCCGCCATCTTGTTTTGTTGAAGTATTATCGCTGTACTACGGTATGCGCGCCTCTTCCAGCGCGCGAGGCACGAAGTGCCGAGATAGAGAGGGGAAAATGGAAAGGGATGAAACAAAAGTCACGTGATGTTTAATGTGCGCTGCAACCTGCTGGTGACACCGGATGATTACAAATTTTAATGACTCGCAACCACAAGACCGTTAGATGTAATGAAATCCACATATACATTGATTAACCGTACGGCGCGGCATGGATATGGAAAACGTTTATAATTCTGAGTGTGAAAAACAACCATATCGAGAAAAAATTAGTACCAAAGCAGCAGTATGCTTAAAAACAACAAAGTGGTAAGTTAGTTTACGTTGTTTTAAACTGTACCGAAGTTATGCGAGAGGCTCCCTGTGTTTTTAGCGGAGCTCCCTCGCGGGCCGATAGCCCGCGTGAGCGGAACACCATACATATAGCATGAGAGTGAAATTTTAGCGACATGTTCTTGCCCGCCCGACCGACCACCCGACCGTGGACCAGCGCGCGGAACACGTGAGGTTTGCGAGTCCGGAATCGGGTGCTCGATTTTGTTTGGCTATTTATCTCAATGATCAATGTAAGTTTTTAGTCGTAATGCGTAAAATATTCAATTTCCAACTTTAATTTTCGTTACATCTTCGCATGCACGCATACGCGTCATGTTCTCGTCACCTTTTTCGTTACATATGCGCGTACAATTCATCTGCATGTGCAGTATTTATTTTCGTAATAGCGTTCTGCCCAGATTATAAATATAGAAAACCCATAATTGACGCAAAGCATCATGGGATTGAAATGCGGACAAATATTCCAGAACCCAACTCAAGATTATGTGTAGCTATGAAGAAGGCAGGTGTTACGAAGCACTGTTTTGGGGGTATTTGTCGATCAGATTCACGATATACTGATAAATTACCGCCAGGAACCTTCGGGTCAACCTTGATTTTAAGAGCAATACATCCTTTCACCCGATCAACCAATTCTTGTCTTTTTCCCGGCACTTTTTTTCTCCCCGTGGCATTCTAACCAACGTTTCAGCTCCAAAACATTACATTCACCAGGTGGTTTGGTTAATTTGGCACCTGGAACGTACCTCGTCTTCTGTGAGTAAAACTCTAAAATTATCCATACCGCACGCAGGAACAACTATGTCCGAGGCAGCCATTTTGAAATATTTGTCCGCATTTCGATCCCACAATGCAATGTTGTCATTATGCTAATATTTTATGACGTCAACTGGGCAGAACGCTATTACGTCTGCACGCACTCATTACATTTCCCGTTACATATGCGCGTTCAACTCAACTGCACGTGTAAATTAATTTCCATTACATATATGCGCGTGCATCTCTTAGTCGTATTTGAGCTGGCTCATAGGCTTGCCTATGTATATATTAGTAGCCAGAAGCAGCAGAAAAAAGTGCGTGCTCGCGACAACATTCTCTGGCGTAAAAGGGCGCGAAACTATTTTGCCGCCATGAGATTGTTATCGCGGGCTCGTGTACTTGCTTCAGCTCAGCTGTTTCCGGTTACTAAAAATAGATTTTATTCGACATTATCATGGCACAAGCGCGCGTATGGAGCTTCCCTCTCTTGCGCATGCTCTCTCGGTACGTATGAATGTAAGTATAATACTGTATGCTTACCATTAGTAACAGCTCGGTACTGGCCAATAAAACCTCTCTGGTTCTGGTTATCTTTTCGTGTAACAAGCTTGACAAAGAGAAATTCATGCGTAGAATAGATTACCCACGGCATGGATGGACCACAAAACTTCCCTCTATTAATAGCACCATCCAGCACCTCTATATACGCCTCATCGCATCTACCATAAAACTTAAAGTTCAGAAACTCTAACTTGACTTTGGATCCGGTTGGCACTGTTAATTGCCAGCGGCATTCAAGCTCTTTGTTATATGTCTCTGGAATGTCAGGGTATATGAGATGTCTTGCTTTACTATTTACAGGTAATTTAATGTTCTTGTTCTCCTCGGGAGAGTTCGCAATGGAACACTTTCCTGGATCTGCAATAAAAAAGAGAAATGGTGACTATACTTACTCTGGTATAACAGGTACGTCTATTTCGTGAAGAAGTTCCTAAAGCCCGGAGCAAGTAAGGTAACATTGTTGCGAAAACATTTGTGAATTTCAGTGTTGCTTCTGGTGAGCAAACGGGACACATTTTGTTGCCAAAGCAATATTTCCTTCCGCAACGGACAAACGAGGAAACAATGTGGGAAACACTGAAATTCACAATTATTTTCGGCAATAACGTTCCTCGTTTGCACAATGAGGCCGTAAGGCGTCGATCAAAGAACTTGAGAGCGCATGACAGTTGATGAGAGTTAGAACTTTCGCTCTCGTTTGACCAGCAACTCTCATGCTGAACCTCATCAAATTGGCATGCGAGTCAACTCTCGTCGATTCTCATCCTCGTTTGACCAGGCTTATGATCGTCGATAAGAGTTGAAGAAAACTCTCATCCAGCTTTCATCCCTCAACTCTCATGTGTTCTCATGCTCGTTTGATCGGGGCTTAGATTAGGGCTGTGTTACTGATTTCACCAAATCTGAATATATGCGTTGCAGATACCGAAAAACGACCAGAAAATATCGATTTTCTTCTCTCTCTGACCAAAGCAGGGCCATACTATAGTTACGTGTCGATAAAAGCCAGCTCTCTTTTCAATCTCTATTTGTCTGTCTGTCAGCATCTTCCATGTTTTGTCGGGAAGCCGGGGTAGCGCAGTGGTTAAGCGCTTCGCCTCTCACCAAGATCTGTAACCCGGGTTCGATTCCCGTTCGCGGCGCCACATGTGAGTTGAGTCGCCCTTGCTCCGAGGGTTTTTCTCTGGGTTCTACGGTTTTCCTCCCTCCACAAAAACCAACACGCTAAATTCCAATTCGATCTGTGGATTAGCTGGGTCCTGATTTTGATCAGCCCCTATGGTTGTTTCAGGTCTCGTTAGAAATTCAAAGGTTTTTTTTTCAATACAGAAGTCTAACTCTTGCTTTCTACTTTTTGCGGCTGATTTTGAAAAAGCCTTTGATAGTTTAGAGCATAATTACATTTGCTGTTCTGAAGCGCTTTGGTTTTGGCCCCTCTTTCATTAACTGGTAAAGACACTTTTGAATGCTAATGAAGTTGTGTTGTTAATAATGGGTCTGCGACAAGCTATTTTAAGATATAAATTATATTTCTAGTTTCAACAGACAGAGAAAAACGTGAATCTGCAATAAAATCAGGTATCCCTATTTTACAACGCGAGAAAATCACCCTCGAAAAAGGGGTAGGGGGTATTACCCGCTACCTCCCATGACAAAATTGGGTCCCATTCGAAATCCATTGTTTTGACTTCAGTCTTCCCTAAACAAAAACATCTCCCACATGGGTTAGACGGACGCGATCTAGGTCTGTATATAAGTGGAAGCGATATATTTTGGCACGTGAATTGAAACATCGACTGACGAAACTTAAATATCGATATGCAAATACTGAATAATTCGAATATCGCTTGCTACCGTCCAACGCACTCACCTAGAGCTAGGGTTCACTAGCCTGCGTCGTATCCGAACTGAACCCCGGGCTTTGTTCGGATGCGACGCAGGCTAAGGTTCACCTGTAAACAAGAACAGAAGGTAAACGAGAGAAAATATTTTTTTGAGCGCTCCTACTCTGGCTCGAACTCGTAACCGTTTGCGTGTAGCGCTTGGTAGTGCAGACGTCATGACCACTACGCTAAGCGCGTCTACCGCTGCTCGGAAATTGACAAACGCCTACTTTCAACATTGATAAAAGCCCTGTGAAGTAAGGGTATTTCAAGGACTTTTCTCCCTGGCGGTGGGTTTTGTTCACATGCAGTTTTCCCATAGTTAATAGAGGGGATGGTTATGAAACCCAGCGACCTTCTTTGTTGTACGTCTTTGTTCTATTTTGTCAACCGTGACCGTGTACAAAACACAATAGATATTGCAATATGTTAATCAATCGGCCAATAGAAACGTGTTGCTTCAACCGTAGCTAATGAGCCATGACCGTGCACAATCTTTTGTCTTACCCCCTTCCAACATAAATCGCAGCGCCTTTGTTAGCCCCTTCGAAGTTTGCCGGGTTTGCTAACCATCCCCCTCTATTAACTAGGGTTTTCCCAATCTTACCTTTAACGGCTTCGAAGTGTGCAGCAAATAAGTTACTGTTCCATTTCGAAATATTAACAGCCTTAAGTCGAATCCACAGATATCTCCCAGGTTGATAAACCACAACAGGAGTATTCACTTCACTGTTGCAGTACTTTTGTATCAAGGTACTTGACTGTTGAAAATTATAGTGATTGAAAATCTCCACACTACTCACAGCGCAGCTTGTGTTTGCCACAATAGCGAGAGAGGTTATGTTAAGCCTCACCCGGAAACCATCAGGTAGTATGATTTTCCAGGTGCACTGAATTTTATCCAAGTTCCTATTTGCTATATTTGGGAAAAAAGTGAGAGAGCTTCCAGAGCCAATTGTTAAAATAATGTTGTTATTTTCCTCCTCTGTTTGATCTTCTGAGCAATTGGATGCTGAAAGAGGAAATAGGTTCAACATGTGACTCGTGTATACATCGTACATATCAAGTATATAGGAGTTACAAGGGACCTCAAGTAACTAGAACGCCGACGGCAGTGACGACGGGACGTAGAAAATAAACTTATCCAGAAAGTGGGTGTTTACTATTTCCTTTGTTGACCTTTACTTGTTTTTCACAACCAGGTTTTCGAAAAATATTAGTACAGATTTCCGTTCACGCTGAACGAAAAACGGAGTGATTTACTTTCTTACGCTCGCGCGTTCGCGGGGGTATCCACGTTGTGTTTTTGCAGAGAACGGTGAAAATGTAGGCGACCGCATGCATTTTCACGTGTAGTTCTTGTATTTTATAATTAAGGCTATTTTTTATGCCGTCGTCCTCGACATTGCCGTCGTGGTTGCTTTTACCGGCTGAGAGATCCGCAGTATAGCAAAATAACTGTGCTCTCGGTCTTGACATGTGCTCATTGAGGCCGCAGGACTTTCAAGGTTGTCAGTACTTTCAAGACCGAGGGCACATTTTTTCTATATACGGATCGACCCTTCGGACCCTAATCCCGTAATTTATATTCTCTTTCGACTTGAGACAAACTAGTGCGCGCACTGGTTACCGTGACCGTGGTCAGAGATAAGAAAAAGCCGCCCGCTCCTAGAATCAATCAGGTCGCAGGAAATCGTAGGTTACTGCCCGCACGCGTGGGAAAAATATATGTATGCTTCAACTAGATAATGTTTCACTTATAAAATAAAGTATTCTTTAACGTGAGCGCAAATTTTAGCATGATATTTTAGTGTGCACGACCTTCGATACAGTTACCGCTTTATTTTATATTGAAATGATTATACCTTACGTAACAACCTGATTCCTAAATCTCTTTGGTTGTTTGGGGGAAAGCCTTGCACATTGCAAAAGTAATGTTTCTTACACAAACCGGCTTGTGCATACTTGCCATACAACTACGCTTTAAAAAAAGAAGAAGAAAAAAGTAACACGATTTATGATGGCTTATGGCAGTTTACGGGGTGATTAATCACTGAGAAATAATTACTGCTAAAAAAATTACGATGTACCATGATGTACAAACTGGATTCACTCTAACATTTTTTGGATCAACCCCACCCCCCTGTTTCACGCTAAATTTAATGGTTAATCGTTATATACATGTGATACTAAGGGAGGGGTGGGTGGATAGTTTCCCAGACACTGTAATTGCCCCATTTCCACCCTTATTTATTACCTTTTTTGACTGCCAGGTAAGTGCCGTTGAATCCAGAATATGTTATATAACTATCAGTAATTAATACAATCAGCATTGTCCTGCCAGATGAAAGCTGCGCAGATGGATTTGTAGTACCACAGTATTTTCCAAGCTGTCGATCATTTGTAGTTGATCCATCATAAACCAAAATGTAGTCATACAAGCATTTATTGTGTGGTTCAATATGAAAACTATCAAATGTCAGCCTGACGGTGTAGTCACGTGGGACTTGAATTAGCCATGAGCAGTTGGCATTGTTAGGATAAGTAGTGGTTGCTATGGCTCCAATAGTTCCATTGTGCCAGCTAGGTTGGCTTTGATTTGTGCATCCTGCAGTAAATAAGACAGACAGTAGAATTCGTTATGGTGAAGACACAAAAGTTATTGTATACATTGTACTTTTTATTCATATAAAATCCCTGAATGAGGTTTATAACTAAACAAAATGTATGGCTTCCAATCATCGTCCTATCTTTTTTTTTTTGTAAGTATAATTTCAGTAATCTTTAATTATATTAGGCATGGTAGTATTATCAATAACACTGTTCTCTCTACCTTGGTACAAATCCTGTATTGGATACCACAGGATTTTATAGGATCTTGTAGGATCCTACATAGGAACTGGATCCTATTCAGGATATATTCATAGGATCCTATCAAATTAAGATCCTATTATAGGATCATATCAAGATTCCTGTCAAGTTCCAGTCAGGATCCTATTTAAGCTCCTGTAGTCTGTACAGGCTGGTTCACACGTGTGAAGCGACAGCGCATTAGAGTGGAGTACGAATTCGCACTCACATCCTCTATTTTGGCAAAATGGAGGACGAGGATGTAATACAGCTATTTCAAGAAAGGTTGTCCCGTACAAACGGCAAACGACATTCCCAGACCGAAATGGTTTGTGGTTGTAGCTGAAAGTCTGCTGAAATCGTTTTGTTTTGGGGTCATAAACTTTAAGAGGAATATCAATGTCTCCTGCGAATCGACTTTCGAATCACACTGTAGTTTATCAGTTTCACAGTTTTAATAACCACAATCCATTTCGGTCTGGGAACGTCGCTTGTCGATTGTCTTGGCCAACCTTTTTGAAACAGCAGTATACCACACAAGTGAATAGTTCTTTTCGCGCGCTCTGATTGGCTACTCCGGTGTTGAATATCCTTTGCTATTCACCTCCACTTCGGTGAATAATTGTTCATTATCAGCGGCTTTATCTCTGCCGAAGGATTCGAAAAAGACTCTGCAGGCAAGGAAATTAAGTCAAGAAATGCAGCTTAACTGTTTTAAGCCAAGAGCCCATAACCAAGAGCGAGAATCTCCCATACTACCTCTATGCTACGGCATTTTCACAAGTTAGGTTATTTTTAGAACGGTTTCCCACTATTATTAACTTGTGAAAACGCCGTAGCATCTATATAAGAGATATGGACGCTCTTGGTTATGGGCTCTTGTTTAAGCCTAAAGATTTCGAATTATCTTCCACAGCAATTTTTTAATTTCTCCCTTAATTTAAAATCTCGGCAATATTCGTCGTAAAGAGCGGATTTCGTATGAATGGGACAAAAATACGGCATGTCCATAACCTTACCGTAACCGTAACTTAGTAACTCTGTAATTTGATTGGATCAGAAAGTCAAAAACAATGGGAAACCATTTCAATGTCATGTACAGCATGTACAGTAATCGTGTCATAAGTCATTGCCGTAACTTGCTCACTCATTCGAAATCTGCCCTAATTACTCGGACCAAATTCGCGTCTGTGTCTAGCTTTTCTTCGTCTTAGCTTCGCAAATTGGAAATTGCATAATAGATCCTGACCTTGATATCCATGTGGGATAACGGAGTGTCTCAAATGACACGGCTGCCACGCCGACACTTCAGACTATTTACCTTTTAATTTCTTCCTAACCTTATTATTACTTGGACCGCGTAAGCGGGTCCGAGTCTTAAAATGCGCACTGTTTTCACCCCGGTGTCCCAAGTGGGAAATTGCACAGTAGGTCCATGATCGTGTTATCGATGTGGGATAAATGAGTTTCTCAGATTACACGACTACCGCGCCGTAGATAAGCGATTACTGGGTCAAAAAGAGAGCGCGAGAATCGAAGCGAGAGGCGAGTTCGACTTGTTTCACTTGCAGGAAATTGAATTGGGGGATTATGTTTTGGCGCAAAAACACGTTTCAGGGGCGGAGCTTATATTTCGCGCCTTTGACAAACTGTTTCCGAGTACACTCAAATTATAAATACCACATCCACGGTCGACTGACTTGACACGTCAACATACAATGCCTGAAGAATTGACGCGTTGTGATTGGGCAACTCTTAGTACGTCATAAGCCACGCCTCCGGTTGAAAAATCAACCGGTAAATTTGGCGCGCTGCAAGTGGGAAAAGTCCTTCGTACGTGGGGCTAAGAAGGACTTTGACAAAGTCTACTACGCCGACGCGTCAGACTTTGATATGCGATCTTCTATTTACCTTTTAACTTCTTCCCAACCTTATGATTCTTGTAAAGGAACTTTTATTGACCACAAAAATACATGAATCTTTTCATAATTTGCTGTAATTCTTGCTTCTTAAAATGACGTTATATATTCAAACAGCTAGCTAGCTAGTGACGACAACAGAACAAAGGTCGGTGACCCGGCAGCGAAACGCAATACATTGAAATCTATACATATCTGAAAACTAAGGAAGGAATCGACACTATCAAATAAAATGTAAGCTTTTAGATGTCATGTTGAAAACACATTAGCATAGATCTGTGATTATCCTACTTTGTTCGATCTCAATCCTCCTGATCGCGTTTGTCACGCTGAACGGCCTCGCGATGCGTAATTACCTCTGAATTTCTAACGGGACCTGAAACAACCATAGGGGCTGATCAAAGCCAGGACCCGGGTAAACCACAGGTCGAATTGGGCCACAGAGGTGAGAAGCGAAGTGCTCAACCACTGCGCTATCCCGGTCCACGAGTACAATGTCCTTTATAGAATAAACGCGGACGTTTACAGTAAGGAAAGAACATTCATATTATTTTAACTTCTCCTGGGAATAGAGAACAATAATATATACATACGCAAGCCTATGGGCGGAGCTCCAGTCATAATCTGATAACGGCTAGTGAAAAGAGGAAATAATAGAGGTCAAAATTAGAGAAAAACAATTACCAAACTCCTTTTGTGTTGCAGTGAAACGTCATCTGGTAGTGATGGCAAAGACTTAATGCATTGGGATTACAAGCACGTGGCCCGAGTCCGAGACCAGATGTAGGTTAATTTTCTCACCTTTTTCTTGAGAAAAATACCAGAACGAGGAAAGTAGAGCAAAATAAAATGATTTCCGTGGTAAAGAGAAAAAAGAAAAAAAAAGCGGTGTCGGTCCTTGCGGTGTCGGACCTTGCGAAATCTTAAATTGCATATAAGCCCTGGCTAATTATATTTCTTACGAAGAGACTAGAGGCCATAGACAAAGGATTCCGGAATAAAAAGTTTTGTTTGATTTATTTGTCATGGTGTATTGGCCGTTCAAAGTTACCCAAAAACGTGTCTTGGGTTGCCTGTGGACGAAAATCAAGCGCGCTCGCGCGCTTTACAAAATTCGCCATTGCATGAAAGGCCTTGCCGAATAAAGCTCTCCTAAAAGTTTAGCGCGATATTATCATCTTTCTCGGTTATCTATTCAATTATTTTGCAAATAAGTCAACGCCTTATACCCGCGAAGAGACGAGTTCTGTTGGTGACGTCACATTTTATTCTAGTCCTTTAAAAAAAAAAGCTGCGAGAGAAAGTGCTACAAATAGCAGAGGTAGAGCGGTCGGTCAGATGGGCGAAAATATTGCAATTTTTTTCGATCGATCGCTGTGTGTCGTGCTGTGTTCGCAGCCGCGCAGGAGCTCCGCTACGAATCCTGAGACTTTTTCCTTGGTGTAAACGTCGTCTTTGATCAAGCAACAGACACTTTTAAATCCAAGTACTAAGGGCCTTGTTTCACTGCATATTGAGGCCTTTATTTTTACGCAATCAAGACAACCATTTGTTTACTGATTTCAGTTATCTTATTCCTTCAGTTATTTCACGTAAAGCACTCGTCGTGTTCTATTATCTGTTACAATAATCCTGCCATCTGCAAGCACTGCTAAGTACATGGGTTGCCTAATGTTCTCACACATTTTCCCAACAAAACGGCCGTCCAATGTGAACTTCTGAATACGATAATTACCCTCATCACATACAAGTAGGTTACCGTCATTGTCAATAGCGAGACCGTGTGGATAGCTGAGCTCACCATCTTCACTTCCTTGTCTTCCTATTACAGATCTCCTGGTCGGTGTATTATCTTGCTGGTCAAAAACCTGAATGGCATGATTACCATACTGAGATACAACTAACAAGTCATCGTGAGTTATAGTAGAGAAAGGATGAATGATCTCGCCCACTAACCCTAGTCTAAACTGAAATTGATAAGTTCCATCTCCTGTAAACACTTGAACGCGGTCATTTTCAAAGTCACTGACTATAATACGTTCTTGTTCGTCTACATGTACTCCCTTTGGATCATGAAACTCTCCTCTACCCTGACCTTGTCTGCCAAAGCACTTCAATGGCTTTCCAGTTGTGCTGTCGAATATCTGTATCCTGTGATTTAACTGATCTGCTACCACGACGTCGTTATCGTTTAGAAATGCGATACCATAGGGGTGATTGAGTTGTCCATCTCCACTGCCTTTACTACCAAACTGTGCTAGTAACGTACCCTCCATATTGAATACTGCTATAAAGTGGGACTCCCAGTCAGTAATAGCAATACTTCTATTACTTTTGTTAACTGCAATTCCCCTAAGGCTTTTCAGCGGTGCCTTCATCCCTTTCATCTCAAACTGTCCAGTAATCTTCAGCTGTTGTGGTTTCACGTCAATCACCAGCGGGCTATTGGACACATGCTTTCCGTTAATCCTCACGTCAGTTGTGAATTGTCCCGGTACCTTGGGCGTGAATTTCACTTCATATTTCTCACCAATCCTTTCTGATACTTGTAGCAGTTTCACGTCCTCTTTAGGGCTGATGTTTACCTCTACAACATCGTCAGGGTCGTTGTTTGGTTCTCCTTCAGAGTTTTTAGTAAACACGTTCAGCTTTGCTTCACAGAGTGCTTCTAGTTTTGATTCCACCTGTACGGTGCTCTTTACTGGGTCTGTAAGGTTTGTTTTAATCAAAGAACCGAGACCAACTTCTCGCAGTACAGTAGGCCCCTCGCTAGGAACAAACAAGATCTTAGAGTAGATCTCGGTTAAATCATTTTGTAAAGCAAGAAGTTCGTCACATCTATTTTGTACTGAGTCTTTAGTGTTCATTATTAGGTGTGCTGAGCCATATTCAAGCAGCTTGGAGACGTGCTCACTGGCACTGCGAGTTTGATGGAGGAACGACTCTTGCTCGGCTTTCTTTCTAATTATCATTTGCACCCCTTCATCTACCTGCCTCAACAAGTCTCTTTTGTTTTGCTCAATAAAGGCAATCAGTTCCTCGGCTGCTTTCATCACGTTGGTTTTCGTTTCTTCGACGGTAACCTTTATCTTGGAGACAGTTTCTTCTAAAACTTTGAGGTTCGTCTGTTCTTCTGTTTCTTTAATCTTCAATTTCTGAAGTGTATCATTCAAACGCAACTTTTGCATTTCAGTTCTTGATTCAATACCTAATACGTCATGTGAATCTTTGTGATCCTGTAGAATACATTTCTGACATGCACAGCTCTCACATGTGTTACAGTAAAATTGCAAGAATTCTTTCGAGTGTAGCGACTTCGCACAGAACGACTGCTGCTTGAAGAGAACATTGTAATCTTCGGTTTGAATATCCGCCAGATTTACAAGTTTATGTCCTTCTATGAATACATTGTGAGCTTCCACGCATTGCTGACAGAGATAACGAGCACAGTTCAAGCAGTGTGATGTTGAAGGTTTTTGCTTTTTGCAGGCTGAGCAATTTACTCCAGAACTGGCTTCAGTAGTTGTTGTAATGGACAGAACTTCAAGAATACGCGAGTGAAAGCTGCTCGACTCTAGGGAATCGAAGTCACTACTCTGCGGTAGCTCGATTTCAGTCTGGCACGAAGGACAACTCAATGTTTTTCCTTCTTCTTTCAGCTCAGCGTGTGCAGCCAGGCAACTCTTACAGAATGTATGGAAGCATTTGAGAATCTTGGGCTCCTTCAGGGTCTCGTTACACAACGAGCACTTAGTTAGTTGTCTGAGGTTATCGAGTACTGCCTCCATGTTAGCAGTAGTAAGACTTGAAAAGCGAAAGCTATTAGCGAATATTCTGATTTAATAGCTTCGTGGAATTTGTGAGGTTGTCGCCTGATAGACATGTGACTGTCAGTATCAGCCAATTGGGAGTTGTTTCTGTTGACCTCTTTGACCAGACTGGGCGCCCACGAAGCCGAGCGTGAAGCCGTCGAAGCGAGACTGAATTATATAAAAACAAAAACACGGAATCTCTTCAAATTTTACTTGGTTTCCAAGAGAACCTTATGTATCAGTCAATTCCAAACCCGTGCATGGCCCCCTCGGGCCACCCCCGGGCATTTGAACATTTTGAAAAAAATCGATCAAATGCCCCACTACCAAGGAAGAAAAACTGTTCAAATGCCCCACCAGTTTTTCATCCAGGCTGTTCAAATGCCCCACCATCGGGGTCCGGCTTGAAAAATTTCGACCAAGAGAAGGCAAAGACTATTGACAAATAAATGAAATCATTGTTTTATTGACAATCTCTAACTCAAGCAATTCACAGGAAACACCGACGGTGAAAACCACCTTCAACCGGTCAGGGATGAGAACAATCATTTATACCGGCTCGATCGTTCTTGGTTTCCGTTGTATACTTTATAATAAGCGTAATGGTTTGAAATTTACCGATATAATAATTATGTTTTTAACTCATGCGCTGTCTAGGGTCGCAGCAAAACTCACCTTATATATTATAAAGTATATAAATGTCACGCACTTAATATCACGCAGTCGGTCAAAGTTCACGAAGCAAAGGAAAACAACATAGTTTATAGGTTTATTAAAACATAAACAATTTACCTCTGAAAGTGGCCTTCAAATTTGGCAGGTTCACTCTTTCAAGCCAGGCCTCTACGAATGCGCAATCCTTATCTTGGAAGTCCTCGAAGACACGGCGTACGTTCGCCATTTCGACGCGAGCAATGCGAAGTAGACAGACAGTATTTTTTAAACTCCGATCAAATGCCTCACCGGCACCCCCTACCGCCTAGATACTCGTCAAATTCCCCACCCTCGGGAGCAAGCCTCTGATCAAATGCCCGGGGGTGGCCCGGGCCGGGGGGGGGGGGGGGGGGATGCACGGGTTTGGAATTGACTGATACATTACAATAAGTTAATATATTTAAATGTAAATAATATAATTACAAAACTCACGTTAAACATATACATTAATTTTTTTTATTATAAACAGTCCATGAGTAAATTCATGGTAAACATTTTAAAAGAGAGTTTAGTTAGGCTCGGTTTCCAGCCGTTGAAGTTTTGGTGGGGCAGGCTTTGGAGAAACGACACCCCAACGGCTGAAATGAGACTTTCAAATGTAAGGTTAAGACATTCTTGTTTGAGAGAGCTTTTTATTAATATTATAGTAGATTTCTATGAGGTTATGACCGTTGTAAATTAGGTTACTTTTTACTATACATATAGAGACTTGTTTAAGATAGATTTTTATTCATATTTAGTAGATGTTTAGTAGACAATGATCGTCAGTTTTACTTTTTACATTAGTATAGTTACTGTACATTATAGCTTAGTCTAATTTTATTACCATTATTGTATTTATTATAGACTTTATGTTATGTTATGTTGTTTATTTTTCACGTATTTACTTTGAATTATAATGCACGTCAGCGCAGTTCTATGCGTTATACTATTAGGAGTTGGCATCACTTGGCCATGCTGTTGATATATAAAACGTACGCAATACGTGACTATGATCATGAAGTAATCATTCATATGAACCAGAGGCCCTAGCGGTCTTGGCTCTAGTGTTGGTTTTGATTGGACAACCTGTTTTGAAATAGCTGTATCCATTCCTTATTTATTATTTGACTTACAACAAGCTCCAATATAAATGCAGAGTATAACGTTCGTTCAGGTTTTGTAAACACATCTAATAGGCATTTTTCCAGTCACGCGTTGATATATCACTTCAATAACCAATGAATAGCGATCTTCCAGCTTACCTCTTTGTTGCCCTACCAGCTACGATAAAAAGGAAAAGGAATATCATTGTAAATGAAATGTTACTATCATAATAATAACACAGTCGCTTTTTCCTTTTCTTGTTATTTGTGGATTTTCTAGGTCAATTACTCTAACGATTTTGAATTGCGCAACAACAAAAAAACAATTATTCTAATAAGCGGTGACTTGTTTCTCATTTTATAGCCGCGGTTGGTCATCACAATTGTCCTGGGAAAAACTAACTAAAAAGTAAAGGATGGTCCTTATGGGCTTGAAGCCATGGCATTGGCGTTATTAGCACCACGCTCTGCCGACTGAGCTAACGGACCAGCTACGATAAAAAGTAAAAGCAATATCACTCATTGTAAATGAAATGTTACTATCATAATAATAACATAGTCGCTTTTTCCTTTTCTAGTTATTTGTAGATTTTCTAGGTCAGTTGCTCTAACGATTTTGAATGGCGCATCAACAACAAAACAAATATTTTAGTAAGCGGTGAGTTGTTTCTCATTTTTTGGCTACCGTTGGTCATCACAATTGTCCTGGGAATAACTAACTAAAAAGTAAAGGATGGTCCGTATGGGGCTCGAACCCATGACATTGGCGTCATTAGCACCACGCTCTGCCGACTGAGCTAACGGACCAACTGCGATCGTAAGGTATATGTTGTTTACACCTCGGCGAGTTACACTGAACAGCGATCCAAAAACGACAATATACATCAGCGAGGCGAATTGATATGTATATCTCGGTTCAAATGAATACATGATCATCACGACACTTCAATCTTTGGTGATCCTCATATATTTCCCATTATATTTTAAAAGGACAACTGAACGGTCACACAAAAATCTGAAATTGATATTCTGCCGGCACGGTATAGAGCAATAAGATTATGGGTAATGCTTCTAGCATGCTTCGACCTGGAAAAGTAGTCATTCTAGGCCAGTCAGCTCCGCACGTTTGTTTCAAATTTATTTTGTATATCTTATTGATTATATAAATATAGCCACGGTTACTTTGTATTAACGTAGTAAGTTAATAGTTAGTTCTCTAGCCCTCGGAGAATTGGGGTTGCTGCATTAGGTCGAGCGAGTACACGTTTCCGCACATTTCTACGTTTTTTGGCCACAACCCCAGGGTGGTTTTTTCGTGGTTTTTAGCGGTTTTTCGTATCTGGCAGTTCCCATTAGTTAAAAATACAATTTATAATTGTATTAGAGTACGGAGTTGTCTGGCGACAATCCCAGAATAAACTATACTTATGAAGTCTCTTGTAAGTGTAGTAGGAATCGCATGGTGCTGCCAGGTCACTCTAGTACTAGATACGAACACGATTCTGTCTTGTGAAGCGGTTTATTACTGCGCAGCGAGCAGAGCAGCAATTAATAATTTGGACAACATCTCGCAATGGTTCATTGCGTTAATTCGCTGTTTCGACCACAATCCCTTGCTGGCCAATAACAATGCGCTCGTCCCCTCCACACTGGTGGACATTTTTTGCATGCAGTCACTGACACGATATATACGTATTCTTCGGTTGTTATATACCTTAGCCTGGCCAAAGGTTGATGAATCAGTGGTATACACCGAGGTTAAGGTATATAACCGTCTTATATCATCCTGGCGAGGTTTCCTAATTAATATTTTGGATATTTCCACTGACGTACATTTCGAAGGAGAAGTTTTGCAAGTGAAATTTTAGCTATTTTAAATTTTATCCGTGTGTTCTTTTGGGACCATAGCATGTGTGAATTTGCTCCACGCTTGTTTTCATTATCTGCGAGAGGGAGGTTATCTAGATCTTCGCTGTCAAGTACAAAATAACAACGTAATATCCATAACTTGTCAGGCAGCATGTTGCGAAAATATAAACTGCCATTAGTTGATTGCTCATTTGGAATTTTACCTATTTGTTTTTACATTAATTACGCCTGTTGTCTTAAGTGTAGCTGGAAGCAGTCATGTAGAATTTGGCTTTGTAGATAAACCACATCAGGGAGGGTTGAAGCACTGCAAGCTACAACGTATACAAGTAGAGCACCGCATGTTAATACTGAACAGCCAGAAAGATGCCTTGTGCACATATTCAAGAAGTATCAGTGTCAAAACGAGAATCGGCGAACAGCCCCGACATTTTATACCTCAAGCCTAAGAAAAAGTACAAGCAAGACGAACCGTGGTTCTACAGATTGCAGTCGGCCACAATACTTTAGCTGGGACCGTGAAGAAGCTGTGCGAATAAGCTAAGGAGGCATTGAAGGGTATAAAACTAATCATTCTCTTCGGGTTACGACAGCTACAAGGGGAGTTGAGTTAGGCGTTCCGGATAAGTTGATAATGGGCGGACGGGACACCGAGTTGTTCAGTCGCTACACGCATATCAGCGACCATCGCAGGAATAAAACAAGAAGTATCCAATGCGCTGAATTCTGTCACAACTTTTAATCCTAGTACTGCAGAGAACCGAAAGGCGACTGACCCTGTGGAAGAGGAAAGTGACTCAAACCGTAAGCAGTTACCATGTACATTTTAATGTTATCTTTATAAAGTAACAACGATTATTGTTTCACGCGTATCGACAGATAGTGATTGTCATAAAGAAATTATCGATAAAAAAACGTTACATTTTGTTAAAGAAATAAGAACGGAAACTTTTGGTTGTTAATATATTTATTTATTAGTAACGAGAGTTAGACCTGATTTATTGATTAGTAACGAGAGTTCAAACTCTTAGGCAATAGTCAGAAAATATTTCATGTATAAGTTTTCTTGCTATTCATTTGTAATAATGAAGAAATTACTTATGTGCATTTGACGGGGGAAATAAGTATTAATTTCGTTAGTGTTTTACGGAGTTCAATAAAATACTTTTTGGGTATTTCAAGATTTATTGATGCTGTTGTTGTTGTTTATAACTTTCCTTTACATTAAATAGATCGGGTGTGGCTTTCAATATTTTCAGGATAGAGAGTTGGAGTTGATAAAATATTCAATTTACAGGTTGGTGACTGTGTCACGAATTATTAATGAGGTTAATAACTTGTTTCAGTAGCTTTATCACCCCGCACTCCCCTGGAAATATTCAAAACCGCCCCCGACGTTAACAAACTTGGATTGCTTGGGGTGATGAGTTTGTTATAGTTTACCAGAGAACAAGGATATCGGGCAAAGGATGATATAATGAAGGACAAGATCCGCGCGTCATTGATAAACTATATAATTACTGTGTAGGTTATATGCTTGGTTGTTTGTATATTCTTCAACATTTAAGCTTCCTTCTTAATTCAGGGAATACTGGTACCATAATAGTCTCCATTGGGGAGAGGACCCAAAAATGTTGGCCCTCCCCAAAACATCAGCCCAAAAAATCTTGGCCCTCCGGCCCAAAACATCAAAAAATGAAGTCTTTTTTTTTTTAACAAAAGAGGAAAGCATTTCTTTTGTTTTACTCCTGAAAACCTCGTTATCAAGCAGAATGTTTGAGGTCTCGAACGTTGCCCATTAGCAGCATCCAGCACGCGCTGATTGCTGGTTAAGGGACATTTCCAAGGTGGAGCTGAATGGTCGATTGAAGTAGCTTAAAAATATTGTAAAAGTTTCATTGTTAAAACAGGCGCCCAAAAATTTGTGACCCTCCCCAAATCGAAGCCCAAAATATGTTAGCCCTCCCCCTAAATTTACCGCCCCCCCCCCCCCCCCCCCAGTAATTAATGACCGCTCCCGTAGCTCCGTTTGTAGTCTTACTACAGTTCTGCCTTCAGTGCTCCTTATTAATCTTGTGTTTTGACGTGTGTTTACTAAAACAGCGAGTTTAACCCACAAAATATGTTTTGCAACTTGATGATCATGCATGCTAAGTTGATGCACGAGTCACTGGAGTCGTGTAGGCGATCGGACTCAGTGTTAGCATATAAATCAGTGCAAAGAGCAAGATCTCTCCTGTTATCAAGATGGTGAGCAGCAAATAATTTTCTTCTATTGGCCTTCGATAAAGTCAAGCAGCCGCTTCAAAACACCAATTACCAGTCACAATTACATTCTCAATTACATTTGATTTCCGATGTTTAAACTTCACAAAATGAAAATAAACCGGGACAACATTTGAGAAACCACATGCACCACAGGCTCAAACAGTCGCACGATAGCTCCAAAACTACAAAATATATTCATCTAACACCTTGGCATTTTTATCACCCAGTAATATATGGTTCCTGCCAAAGAGCTACTGTAGGTTTTCTTCTAATACACTTCGTTAACTGAGCGGCAGCATTCACTATACCTATTTATAGGTATACTAGTTAACTTAATGAATTCTTCACAACAAACTTGTGCAAGGCAAAATAGCCGAAAAACAATCATGCACGCAGATAGTCCGAATTTGTTTTGTTTCTGAGGTTTCTAGAGTGCGACGAGCTTAAGCTCGCCAACAGCCCTAAAATTCGCCGTCTAGCTAACTGAGCTGTCTTAAAACTGAGACCCAATAAATAAAGATTAGCGATTTCATCAGCGCTTGCGCGCATCCACGAGTAAAAAAATAATGCAAAAAGTAGGATCTAAAACTGAACCTGTTTTATCACAGGCCTGAGTACAGCCTCTTCAGTGTTAATGATATACTTAACAAAACAATTACTTGAATCTTCGGAAATACCGGAAAAATTAAAGCACCATTTCGTATAAGTAATGAAATATTTAGTACTGTAAAATGAATTTACAGAATTAGACGGGATTTGCTATGACCACAACGCAGCTGTCAGTTTTACAGCAAGCATTCGGAAATTTTCGAAAAATCTTTGGAAAAAATCCTCTACCACAACACTTTACGTAACTCGACTTCATTCTGAAGCTTTTGTTTTCGAATTAGAGATTGTGAAATTCCTGATTTTGAGTGCAATTACAACCAAACAGTGCAATTTGGGATCAGAATCGAGAAATGTTGTTGAGTATATGATTAATAATGGCAATAGAACTGAGTGGAGTGCAAGGCGGTAATCATATGGATTCGAGTGCAATTCGGTATTAAGTTGAACGAGTGAGTTTTGCAATTGCGAATGCAATTTGAGCTCTTTGAAAAATCTCACGATTTCAACTTAATCCAGAATTGCACGAGAAAGCCATGATTACTTGTTAATAATATTCATCCGCGTATATTTGTGCTTTTTGTCGTGACCGTTTATTCATAGGATTTTCAGTGCTAAAGCTTTTCAACTTATCCCAGCTGTAAATATGGAAATCTCTCTTTTTTTTGTTTTGTTTTACATATTTTATTAAACACCATTTTTAACACTACTTTTACAACCTCAAAATAAGACTATAAACTAATAATAATCCACTAATATCCAAAGTACATACATACACACGTAAAACATACGATCAATTTCAAGCATTAAAAAAAGGCAAAGGAGAAAAATAAATGTCAACTTAATATTCCTGTTTAACAGAGAGATAAAAAAGGGGTAAGTTTCTCCCATTTCTGTAAATGAGAGACCATTTTATTATTTCTTTCTGCTATCGATCCTTCAATCCTATAATAATATCGCATCTTTTGAATAAAATCGTCTAATTTTGGCACTTTGCCACGTGCTCTGTATTTGTACAACATTAGTTTGAAAATAAATATAACAAAATTAACAATAGCATTGTTTTCTCCTTGGTCTACTCCTAAAATTATGTTGAAGGCATTCAAGGAAGGTATTACAATATCACAGGTATCTAACCACGTTTTTAAGGTATCATAAAAATTAACTACAGGACGACATTCAACAACAAAATGAATCGTTGACTCCAGCCCGCAGAAAGAACAACGAAAACTCACCAATTAAATTAAATTTATAAAGATCCTTATTAAGGTAAAGGCAATTGTTAAGGATTTTGTATTGAAAGTTTCTAAGGTAAGATTCGATCGTTGTTTTATAGATACGAACATAAATTACCTTCCAATCTAATTCCTCAACTTGTGCAGTAGGTATTCCTGTTTTCTGGGTTATCAGTATATCATATATATTTTTATTAGTTAATTTTTCAGCCTTATAAGTTTTACCCTTTAAATCTATCGTATCAGGGTATATTTCACTGCTATTCACTACTTTACTAGACTTTAGCAGTGACTTCCAGTGCTGAGGGATTGCATGAATGATTCCAAGCCAGCTGAAAAATTCATTCGCACTCAATCCCCTGGATTGAGCTTTTTCCCGTGAGAAGCGCTGTTCATTGTCCCAAAGCTCTCTAACTCGTATAATATTTTTCTCAATAATTCTCCTAAAATACGTCGTGTCTAGTGAAATATATTTATTATTCCACAGACTGGCATAAAATCTTGTCTACGTCCTCCCCCACTGGGTCGTCACTCTACCCATGCCTTCAACATATTTTTATAAAACTGGGGTATATTAGACGGAATTTTTGAAACGTCAAAGTTTTCGTTAACACACTTAATACCACCTATCTCTTTGAAATATATAGCAGGAAATACATGCCAGACCTTAAATACATCCAAGCTTTTTAACTTGATCAACAAAAATGCACTATGTGCCTTAATTCTTGTTTCCAGATCGGGTAATTTCAGACCGCCATGATCATACGAGTTAACAAGAGTCTTATACTTTATCTTTGCCTTTTTCCCTCCCCACACGAACTTCACAACTTCTTTCTCTACCTTTCTAATAAAATCCTTGGGAACACTTAACTTATAGAGCAGACATAAAGAAGCTGAGAAAGTGCCAATGCCCTTATTATTTGTACTTTACCAAACAGCGTAAGGTGGCGCATTTTCCAAATTGATAGTTGCCTTAAATTTTTCAAGAACCGATCAAAAGTTTTTAATTTTTGCAGGGCTTTGTTCAAGGAGAAGTGAATTCCTAGAATTTTTATACTTTCCTTATTTATATCAATCAATTTTCCTCTGACATTTTCCTCTATCCTAGCTCCACCTATCCAGCAGGCATCAGACTTTTCCAAATATATTTTTAAGGAGGAATACCCACTAAACTCCTCTAAATGATCAATAAACGAGTTAAGAGAGTTCACGTCTTTCAGGAAAAAGGTGGTATCGTCGGCGAATAACAATACCTTGTTTTCTATCCCTGCAACCTCTACACCGTGTATGGTAGCGGATGAACGTATCATTTGGGCCATCACTTCAATTACCATAATAAATAAATATGGCGATATCGGATCACCCTGCCTCTTTGTTATTGTAAACACCGCCACCTCTCAGTCAATTCAATTCGTGAGTTCTGGTTGGATATAGTTGTTCACATCCGAAGTATTACATGATTTGGCACTCAGGTATTACATGATTCGGCACTGGTATTACACGATATGGCACTAGTGTTTAGCATAAAAACAGCTGCTCTCATACAGTCAATCCAATTCACGAGTTCTGGTTGGATATAGTTGTTCACATCCGAGGTATTACATGATTTGGCACTCAGGTATTACATGATTCGGTACTGGTATTACACGATTTGACACTGGTGTTTAGCATAAAAACAGCTGCTATCATGCAGTCAATCCAATTCATGAGTTCTGGTTGGATATAGTTTGTTCACATCCGAGGTATTACATGATTTGGCACTCAGGTATTACATGATTTGGCACTGGTATTACACGATTTGGCACTGGTGTTTAGCATAAATACAGCTGCTCTCAGCCAATCAAATTCGAGAACTCGTTGCATGTGTATTATTTACGTCTGAAATCATGAGATTACAAAATTGCACGACAACGAAGCAAGAAACACCAGTGATTTCAAAATGAATATAATTACAACTTTACTTCCCTAAGCCTCGACATGAAACTTAAAGAAAAGGTAAAGCACGACATGACAATACCAAACCAACGTCAATAGTTTATTGATATATTCGAAAAATATATATTATAGCCTTTCGTTAATATATTAGATACATTTTCTTTTTCTCTAGTATATATCCTTTTGACGTTATTCCATGTTGTGAAAAGTTACACAAAAGTTGCGGATTTCCCTGCTGCAGGATTCTCCTATCAGTCTGAAATCCCCCTTCAGTTCCCGACTTTTCCCGGACCACAATGTAATAACCATTTAACATATATACCTATTCCAATAAACGTTGTCGGAAGAAAATAACAAAAGAGAAAAGCTGTGACTAATTTAAATAATAGCCGAGAGAATAGAACAAATGAGAAAATTCCCTATCCCTCAGATAATGACTTCATTAAAAAGACGTTCATCCTTCTCAAGTGAATACAATGGAGCCAGACAGAACACAATAGACTCCCATGATTCAACTTGGTCTCAGCTTTCCTATTTTCCATTTACCTCCGACAACGTTTATTGAAAATAGGTATATACACTTGAGCTTTTGTTACCAGACTAAACCTAAAAAAAAACTCCTGCCTTTTAAGTCAGTTAAGGCCGGGATTAAAAGATTTTCTATAATTTCAGTACGTTTTTCATGTTACGCCTAGAGCAAGTTTACTTTGTCTCCCTTTCGGCACCAGCAATATTTATTAAAGGCCTACGTGAATCGAATCGAAACTTCAAGTTTCTTTAAAACAAAACTACACAAATAACACTCTGAGATAAAAGAGAAATAACATGTGAATGTACTGATATGCTTTTCAAGCTTTTTCGATAGAGGATGGTAAAGATACAAAACTATACAAATAACACTCTTAGATATAAGAGCAATATAAGAGAAATAACATGTGAATGTACTGATATGCTTTTTCGATAGACGATGGCAAAGATTAAAGTGGATTACAAAAGCTTACAGTGAACCGATTTCAAGTTGCTCTAAATTTATCTTAAAATCAGTATTTTTTATCCACTCTAATCTTTGCCATCCATCATCAAAATTGTCTCAAATGTTCTCCAGTCTACCTGGAAAGCATACTCTGCTAATCTGAGGAGTTATTTTGTCTTTCTTCATGAGAAAGTTTATCATTTGGTGGCTGACACAGCCCTCGAGAGGACTTAGTGAACTTATTGTACCTACTGGTTCTCAACCCCCATTTTAAATTAATAATTCAATAAATTTATTTATGCTACTTACGAGTATTACAAAAAAAAAAATCATAATGACAGAAATAATCTCAGGGTATTTGAACCATAAAATATTTACATCATAATGATATAAAAATTACCCAACTGGACCAATCACGATCCAACTGGACCTCAAATTAAAGTGCCTATAGGCCCAAATTTTTAAACATTAAAATCTATTCTCCATCAAGTAAATAGTTGACCTGTAAAATATTTCTTGATTTGGGTGTTGCATCTTTGAGTTATAGAGGTTTCTGTTTCCAATATGCTAATTATGTGACGTCATAGTAGACCAACAAAAGGTCATTTCTTCCTCCTTGTGAATGGAACTATTTCAGATTTATACAAAAAGACAAGGAATCGGCAATTATCCAATATTTGGGGAAATTTTGTTATTCGCCACTTTAAGTGGTAGATAAAATATGAGCGGACGATCTTTTTGGTCATTTACATTGTACATGATAATAAAGATCGGACGCGAATATTTTATCGTGCTTGTGAAATGAAACAATAATTGGTATGCACATTATTGTTATGTGATTATGTGTTATTCTAATTATGGAACTTGAAATGACGATATATGTCCCATAGGAGTTACATATCTTTATCAAACGTTATTCATACTTATTAGCTGAGTACGAAATCTTTATCAAAAGTTAATTTACTCATTAACAATTTTATTGGGATTTACAGTACTGTGCATGTGATCTGAATACTGAGCTGGGATTGGTTTTCACCCTCATTAATTATTCATGAATTTTACAATATACCTTAACATGTTGATCTAAAGCTGAAGGAACTTTCAAAGTTGTTGATATAAATTATTGCACTGTGCCTTGAACATTTCTGCAATGAGATTAACTAGGATCCACTCCATAGAGAGACGCGTACGTTGGAGGATCTACAGAGAGATCCTGACTGCTTCCAACAAATGCCGAGTTATCCAAGCCCCGCGCGTCTCCATCTGGTCGTTCGGTATCAGTCTCCCCCATGTGATCATCACGTGATACAGGTATATCAGCAATTGTTGTCATGGGCTGCTGTCCAGTTGTTTCTTCCACGGCTTCAGCATATGGAGGAGGTCGATCCTCCGCTATTAAGGAGTCCGGTATGTCATCCAGTGTTGGCACGGACTGGTTGGGTAGAGGTGTCAAGGCGTGGTCTCTGCGGGGACGCCTGCGTACTATCAGGCGATACCTTCTTTTTATCGCCCAGTACCCGAGAATTGCTGTTATGGTTACCACAATGAATCCACCGAATACGCCGAGAATAACAGTAATAGCTAAATAAAAAGAAGGCAAGCCTTTAGAATGTAAAAGATACTTCTCTGATATGTTCTTAAAGTGCTTATGATCCTTGGCCAGAAATCGTTGATTTGATAGGAAATTGCATGAACGCGATATTTTGAAAGTTCTGATAATTGCACCAGCCTTTAGGCGAGTGCAATTTGAGAACTTTCAGAATAGTATAATTTAATATAAAGTGTTTTAAATGTTGTTTAACCATTTTTGGGCGATTTGTGGTCGTAATATTGTTTTATAATACGCTATAAATCCTTGAAATGACGTCATTTACTTCAAATTATGCTAATGAGTTGAAAATGAAATTGGGTCATATCATTTAATGTGTTTTGTTTTTCAGGCGTCAGACATTTGCTCCGTGCAATCTTATTGAAATATGTTAAAAAAAAATGGAGCTGACATAAAAACAGAGCAAAAGGAATAGAATTAGCTTTTGATTGAAATGACGTCATTGAAACAAACGAACAATCGAATACGCTAATCATATTATCCATGTAGGTCATTTTGTTTTCCACGTTGACCTTTAAATGAATGATGACAGGCTGGGGCTTATATGCACTTTATCAGCTGCGTAAGACTGCAAACACATTCCTACTATGCTTTATAACATAGAGGACAAAATTACTGAGTTATAATTGGTTATAATGGAGGCATTTGTTTTTGTTAAAGTGCAACCACGACGAAACATTACCATTTTGATTTGCCACTTTTTAGGTCAATCAGCGTTAGAAATATTCAAATTCGTAAAACATATCGCCAAATGAGCAACTTAAACCACAAAATTATAGGAGAGATTACCAGTAAAATCCTGTCCGCCATTAGTGATGTTATACGCGCAACACGATAACCAGCGTGGCTACTTTCTTATGCACACCATTTCGAGCGAACCTCGCAAGGATAAATATAACTTTCTTCTTGTATACGAGAAGACGTTTAAGTAGAAATATGCCTCCAAGACTTTGTGTTGTGTAGGCGAGTGTTGCGCGTATGGTATCACTTGCGCTGAATAAAGGAAACGGCCTCTAGCAATGGCGGCCGTTTAGATTCAATTCTCGGAGTTAAAAAAAGTAAGACTTCCCGTCGTCGTATCGATAAACGATTTGGACTGATAAAATAGCAACTCTACTTTATGAATATGCAAAAACGATGATATGTCAAAATTTGATCGTAGTGGCACTTTAATCAAGAGCATGTTTTCAATGGTAGATGAACGGCTTAGCAACTGGAATAGCAAGCTAGTCAAAGTTGACGATTTTCAGTCCACTTCGACTCGTGTGCACTTCTGATCAAAAATACAAACAGACTTGTTACCATAAGACTTCTTACCATTTACGTAGGCAGAATCGTCGCTAGGGACACCTAAAAGACAACATGACACAGATTAGTACGTCTGGTACGGACAGTTGATTTGTCTATGATATGGCTTGTGTACTCGCAAAATTCAAATAGGCTTTCAGCAACCGAGTTAAACAGGACGTTCGATATAAAAGGGCCATGACCAGGTCAATGACACCTTCAGTTGTGGGGTGAACATCTACGTGATGCTCCGCTTGAGTGCTTCCTGTTGATTGCTTATCGCGCGAAATTCTAATCAAGCACATAGACTTCAAAGTAAGAGCTACTTCAAAGTAAGAGCTACAAAGTTCGCAAACAGTCATAAAGTACCATTGGCGTGCAGTCTTTAAAGGAAACCCTTGCTGTTGGAACAAGTTGCTATTAAATTGTTGCCAATATGGTCTAAGTCGAAAATATGTTGAAAACATTGGGAAATTTATTATACTTTTTGAAAACAAATTGACATTTCGGTGCGGGCGCCGCCATCTTGGATGTGATGACGTTGTTTGGCGGTCCCTATTGTTGCAAGACAAAAGCTTATTGTTTTTAACAATAGCGACCGCCGTGAAACGTCATCAGATCCAAGATGGCGGCGCCCATGCCAAAAATGGCTCACACTCATGCCCAATTTTTTCAAAAACTAAAAGATATTTTCCATTTCTGTCAACCTATTTTCAACCTAGACCATATTGCCAACAATGTAACGGCAACTTGTTCCAACAGCCAGGGATTCCTTTAATGAACAACGATCTTCACTCTGTTTAGTTTTTTTGGCTTGTTAAATGTTAAACCTTAGACATTTAGCACAGTTCTAACAAGAGATGACATGTATACGTGCTTGCTTTCTTCAATGCTCTGCAATTCGAATTTCAACGGCGTGAAAAGAGGAGGGACTATTATACCGGAACTTCTTGTTTAAGTAATGAACCATTGTGCTGAACTAGAATAAATCGTGAAAATAAAGACCAAACGTTTAGTTTCGGTAATTCAATCGAAAAAGAGGATCATCAATGATGAGCAAAGTGGTTCTAGTCTCACTTCTGAAAAGTTGATAATTTTTAGCATCTTTTAAGTAACGCATGCTCTCTTCCCCTCCCCCTCCCCCCCAAAAAAATACGGCCCAGCCCCTCCCCCCTTTTCACTTGAACTTCCTCTGTAAAATATTAGTAATATATATTTACCCTTTTTGAAGGCCACGAATCTCGCTTGGAATCCCTTTGCACGTGTCGAGCCCTTTCCAGACTCGAAGTGAAGCAACAAATGCCGACCTGAAGAGATGACGTCACTCGGGCGAGTAGAGCCACAGTATTTACCTTGTACTTTACTGAATGAGTATAAGCCGTCCATAACTTCCACATAGTCCGAAGAGCAGTTTGAAGCCAAGGCGAATTGAGTGAAGCCCAAGAAAACACGAAAGCCGTGGGGTACCGTTATCTTCCACGTGCATCGGATATCCGGCGGGTATGAGCTCGGATAGGCGGGGCTTGTTACGTGACCATAGGAACTTTCCTGTAAGTTGAGGTTCGTGTTCCAGGACTCAGAAAAAACCTTCGAGCAATTTCCTAACAAGGCAACAATAGATTAGTTACTAAAGGACTAAACATCCACAATCAGTGTAATAATATCTTCACCAATCTAACAAGCCAAAAGTAAGGTGTTGCCAATACACTGCCATTGAAGAAAACTGGGGAGTTCTACGTGTGTGTTTTACTGTGTTAGGTTCGCGGCTGAAAATCCTCAAGGAAGAGCCCAGATCCACCGGACCGAAAAAAAGATGGCGGCCGTACACTTGACCACAATCCCTTGCGAACCTAACACAGTAAAACACGTAGAAATCACATATTCTCTTCAGTGACAGTGTATTGGCAACAACACTTGTACTGGCTTGTTTTTAAGATTTAAAACCTCTCCACAGCGATTTTATAACGGATTTAAAGATTTTCGTGTGCAAAGGATTGTGGGTAAAAATACAAGCCGCGTGGATTATTTTGTATAACCAGTTTAAAACTGAACACAAATACTAATGTAGGCATTTACATTCATCTCCCTAGTTCTACCATTCAGGAGGCAGCTATGAGGAATGAGGATTACCTTATCAATAATTGTAAATATTATTATTATTATATCATTATTATATCTCCTGTCTATGTATTGTAATTCCTTATCTTAATTTATCTATCTTTATAATATAGATACGATAGTACGCGCGCTCTGATTGGTCAAAAAGCCATGTTTTATCAGAGTACATAACATGGTTTGCCGTGTTTTATTGTCTTTAACTGGCGGTTTCCTTTCATCGTGCGTGTAAATTTATATTATAAAACAGATAAAGAAGCCTTAAATCCATGTTTTATACTATCATAAAAGACTCTGGTAAGATAATATATTTATTTCAACTCGGGGGGTTGAGGCTTGTTAAAACCTCTAGCAAGTACATGCTAATCTACTTACAGCTAGTACGTAAATTGAAATCTTATATACGATTACATATAAGTACATTATATTAACCATAACTAGTATTAATATATAAAAAAATTAAAAAAATAAAAAATGGAAAAAATTAAAAAACTGATCGCTTCGAGCGTGAAACTCGAGTAACCCACAGCCTTTCAATTCCCTCCATTTTTTTAAAGTTTCCAACATTTTATTACCGCTCTGCATCCGCATTGAGCACTTTTATGACTGTGGCTACACATTAGCCTTCAACAATTTATATATATACATATGTATCAGTAAAAGTTAAACCAATATGGAATTGGAAATTTTAAACTAGAAATTGAATTGAACAGAGCTGATTTGTTTTTTTGAATGATTTTAAAGTAGGTAATGTGCGCAGAGCATCAGTTAAGCTATTATGGTCATTTGAGAACACTCGACAAATGTTAAAAGCACGCGTCTTCGGCTTGTGCTTTAACATTTCTCATGTTCTCAAATGCCCATCGTGTTTTATGATAGTATAAAACATGGCTATCGCTTCTTTATTTGTTGAATAAGTTATTTATATGTACATATATTACGGAGTCAAATAAAACATTGCCGGATTGAATTGATTTATCAACCTTAAAGGAACCTTCACTGAAAATATGTTTGCTCTCAAATGTTCCGTATGGATGCCTAAATCTATTGCTGTGTTTCGCCCTTTAAATTCTACTCTAGATGTCACTAATACACTGATTTTCCTGTCCACGAAACTCAATTGAATTTCCCAGGCGCCGCCATCTTGGATCTTATGACGTCACCCAGTTGCCTCCATTGTTATACAACAAAAGAGTTATTGTTTTCTGACAATAGACCAGTTTACGGTTTATGCGCAGTTCAAGTCTCTTGTTTCAACTGGCAGGGCACAATTGTCTAACATCTGCCACCCACCAAATAAACAAAGGATTTGTACAACTGCGCATGATTCTATGTTGTATCTTTTATTATGGCTGAAGTAAATAAAAAAAATAAAAAATGGCGGCACGCGGGAAATTCAAATGAGTTTTATGGACAGGATTATCGGTCTGTTAAGCGACATTTAATGTACAACGTACAAGAAACAAACACAGCACTAGATTTAGACATCCATGAGGAGCATTAAGAACAAACGTTGTTTTTACAGTGGATGTTACCTTTAAAGCATCGCGTCCAACAATAAAGGACATAAACCGAACTACTCACCGGCTCGTATCATCTGGTACTTAGCAACAAAGCCCGTATACTCCTGGCTTGTCCCAAACTGCGAATGAAACCTAATAAAAAAGTATCTACTGCTGGAGTACAAACGATTTCCTGGAGATGATCCACAGCGCCTGCTTTTGAGGGAGCTATCCGCAGAGCTGCCGTCGCGGATTTCAACGTAGTCATCAATGCACGGTTGCGGAGGTAGGTTCATTACAGGAAATGCGAGTTCCACGTGATAACCCCATGGTGCACGTGCGTGCCACGTGCACCGCATACCACGTGGGTAAGGTATAGGGTAGTCAGGGCTGATAATGTAACCCTTGGATTTGTTTAGTGATAGATTGTCGTTGACTGAAGATGGGTTTCCCTTGTAGCATACTCCTGGACCTGGGAAGAAAAATATTTTGTTCTCATTGTTTTTGGGAAATATTTTTTTGTACAACAGTCTTTTGAATTGTTTTGCAGTTTTGACGTTGTTTATAAAAAAAAACACTTACAATGTGCATTCTGATTGCCGGCTAAAAATACGTATATATAAGAGGCTAAGCCGTGGAAAGTTATTTATTATATGCACAAGAGTGTTTTACTAAGATCTAAAACATTCGTTGAATCCATATTTCACTCGCTGGAGTAAAATATGAAAAATACAAAATGAACGTTCCGGGCAGAAAAAGCAAAATAAGATCTAAAACTCTAAGGATTTTCTCGACTGCAAGCGAAGAGACAAGAAAACCCGACGAAATTCTCCCAGAAGAGCTTCGAAAGACCACGAAAAGGTTTGTATTAACAGTAAGCAAAATTAATAGATAAGAGTTCATCTATATATTTTGCATAAGCGATATATCCGCAGCGTGTGACTGTTAGCTGTAAAAGGACTATTTAGGTCGACATAAAGTTACGAAATAAGGCCTAGATTTGGAGCAATACAGTACCACTTCCAGACCTGTATTCTGACTGGACCCATTATACTGTAGCTCTATTGTTTTTGTACGAAGTTAGGAAAAAGTTTAGTTTGGTGTCCTGGTAATCTACTCGTTGCGACTTACCATGTTTTACGGCTGAAAATGTTGCGTTAAACCCACTGGATCTTATAGTAGGCTTGCTAATGGAGTTGAAAACAACCGTCAAGGATCTACTCGTGGAGTAGAGTCTCATGGGGTTGTCACTGCCGCAATATCTGCCCAGACTCTGGTTTGTAATCTCGGTTCCATCGTACACCTCAAGATAGCCACCGCCGCACCACGCCTGCAGCTGAAATTTATGGAAGTGAAGTAGCACCCGGTGGAACTCAGGAACAGTAACGTGCCAGGTGCAGTGTATGTTAGGTGGGTAGATGAGCGGGTAGTTGGGACTCGTTATGGATCCAGACCGACCACCAACGTGGATGTTGTTGTTCTCTTTCAAGTTATTTCTCGCAGAGCATTTCCCTGGTTCTGAAATAAAAACAAAAACTATTACTCAATCCACATCAAGAAAACAGTTCCAGAGCAAACCCAAAGCACATCTCCGTAATCTAATGAAATAATGGTGAACAATTCCAGCCTTTTCTTTCAAACGACCTATAATTATATACAACAGCCAAACGGTAAACAATAAACAATAAAAAACAAACAATACTTGCTAATGATGTTTGAAAAGAAGAGTATGTAAATATTCGGTTTAATCATTCGCATGAGCCTCTTGGGTTTCATTTATTTTCTAAATATTTGGAACCCCTGATAAAACACTCCAATTCGTGTTTGAAATAGTACTTCATATCTCAGTACCTGTTGAAGTAGCTGTATTGTATATGTACTTGTAATCGTTTATGGTAAATAAACTGATGGATTGATTGATTGAAGTTTCGTTACAAAAGTGATGTGTCATCATCACGAGCGTCGACCATGATTTTGAAATTTCGTCAAATCAATCAAACATGCACCGAAACAAGCGATCTTTTCCCAATCTAATTTCAGGCAGAGCTATACAGCAATGGTAATACAGTAGGACACAGGGGTAAGGGAGGTGGGGTCCTACTACTATAAACAATTCAAGCGTCTTTAATCATGCAGGTGCGACTATACAATTTCGTATGGAGACCTATCGAGTTGGACAACAAAATAAATGATCAAAATTAACCAAACCAAACTGACTTACCAGGTAAAATAACACTGTAAGATGCCAGAAATCCACTCATTTGTGCACTATAATCTGAAACGAACTTTACCCACAGTTGATTCTGACTAGAGTAGATGTCTGCTGGAGCAGTGTTACCACAATACTTTCCGATTCCTTTGGTTGGACTTGATTCATTTCCTCCATCTCGAACATGGACGAAATCATATTTACAGTCGTGATCCTCAGTACTAAATGTCTTGAAGTGAAGTTTGACTCTCCACGGCAGTGGAACAGTTATAATCCACACACACACGAACTGCGGTGGATAATAGGAAGGATAATTTGGGGTCATTAATAGCCCGTTCATTCCTCCAATACGAATGTTGGAGTTCATCTCCTTGGAGTTGATTTCGGAGCATTTCCCAGTCGCTGTTAAGAGTATAAGAAGGGAAAAAGTGTGAATTCAGCTCTTCCATTTTTGTTTTTTCAATCAGGGTGGAAATCTAGGTTATATATAGGCAACACAAAGTAATCAATCAGGGTGTAAATCCAGGTTATATATAGGCAACTCATAGTAATCAATCAGGGTGGAAATCCGAGTTATATATAGGAACTCATAGTACTCAATCAGGGTGGAAATCCAGGTTATATATAGGCAACACAAAGTAATCAATCAGGGTGGAAATCCAGGTTATATATAGGCAACTCATAGTAATCAATCAGGGTGGAAATCCGGGTTATATATAGGCAACTCATAGTAATCAATCAGGGTGGAAATCCAGGTTATATATAGGCAACTTATAGTAATCAATCAGGGTGGAAATCCGGGTTATATATACTAGGCAACTCATAGTAATCAATCAGGGTGGAAATCCAGGTTATATATAGGCAACTCATAGTAATCAATCAGGGTGGAAATCCAGGTTATATATAGGCAACTCATAGTAATCAACCAGGGTGGAAATTCGGGTTCGCTTTCACAATAACTTTGAAGTCCAAGCCTTGGAGCTTCCCTTTTCTCATAAAACCGGTTCCGGTTCTGGACCTCATAATTGCACATACCTACCCAGTTATCATACAAGTGCAACCTGGGGGTCTTTACAAATTCAAATGTGCTACAATAGGTACGTACAAGAGAACATAAGTAAGAGAGGGAATCTTGTAGCGCGCGTGTGCGATGATGTCAAAGGGAGCAGAGTAGTATTCCCTGAGTATTTTACGTACTTGCTGTCCTTTGTATCGCCGCCATCTTGTTTCGTTGAAGTATTACCGCTGTACTACGGTAAGCGCGCCGAGAGAGAGGGAAAAATGGAAAGGGATGAAACAAAAGTCACGTGATATTAAATGTGCGCTGCAACCTGCTGGTGAAACCGGATGATTACAAATTTTAACGACTCGCAAACTCAAGACCGTTAGATGTAATGAAATCCACATCTACATTGATTAACCGTACGGCGCGGCATGGATATGGAAAAGTGTTATAATTCTGAGCGTGAGAAACAACCATATCGAGAAAAAATTAGTACCAAAGCAGCAGTATCCTTAAAAACAACAAAGTGGTAAGTTAGTTTACATTGTTTTAAACTGTACCGAAGTTATGCGAAGTTTTTAGCAGAGCTCTCGCGCAGGCCGAAGGCCCACGTGAGCGGAGCACCATACATATGGCATGAGAGTGAAATTTTAGCGACATGTTCTTGCCTGCCGTGCACCAGCGCGCGGAACACGTGAGGTTTGCGAGTCCGGAATCGGGTACTCGATTTTGTTTGGCTATTTAACGGCGTTCTGTTCTTTATATTCGATCCTCTGTTTATGGAATTTGCGATTTTCTAAATTATCTCAATGATCAATGTAAATTTTTAGTCGTAATGCGTAAAATATTCAATTTCCAACTTTAATTTCGTCACATCTTCGCATGCATGCATACGCGTCATGTTCTCGTCACCTTTTCCGTTACGTATGCGCGTACAACTCATCTGCATGTGCAGTATTTATTTTCGTAATAGCGTTCTGCCCAGAAACTCATAATTGACGCAAAGCATCATGGGATTGAAATGCGGACAAATATTCCAGAACCCAACTCAAGATTATGTGTAGCTATGAAGAAAGCAGGTGTTACGAAGCACTGTTTTGGGGGTATTTGTCGATCAGATTCACGATATACTGATAAATTAGCGCCAGGAACCTTCGGGTCAACCTTGATTTTAAGAGCAATACATCCTTGCAGCCGATCAACCAATTCTTGTCTTTTTCCCGGCACTTTTTTTCTCCCCGTGGCACTCTAACCAACGTCTTAGCTCCAAAACATTACATTCACCAGGTGGTTTGGTTAATTTGGCACCTGGAACGTACCTCATCTTCTGTGAGTAAAACTCTAAAATCATCCATACCGCACGCAGGAACAACTATGTCCGAGGCAGCCATTTTGAAATATTTGTCCGCATTTCGATCCCACAATGCAATGTTGTCATTATGCTAATATTTTATGACGTCAACTGGGCAGAACGCTATTACGTCTGCACGCACTCATTACATTTCCCGTTACATATGCGCGTGCAACTCAACTGCACGTGTAAATTAATTTCCATTACATATATGCGCGTGCATCTCTTAGTCGTATTTGAGCTGGCTCATAGGCTTGCCTATGTATATATTAGTAACCAGAAGCAGCAGAAAAAAGTGCGTGCTCGCGACAACATTCTCTGGCGTAAAAGGGCGCGAAACTATTTTGCCGCCATGAGATTGTTATCGCGGGCTCATGTACTTGCTTCAGCTCAGCTGTTTCCGGTTACTAAAAATAGATTTTATTCGACATTATCATGGCACAAGCGCGCGTATGGAGCTTCCCTCTCTTGCGCATGCTCTCTCGGTACGTATGAATGTAAGTATAATACTGTATGCTTACCATTAGTAACAGCTCGGTACTGGCCAATAAAACCTCTCTGGTTCTGGTTATCTTTTCGTGTAACAAGCTTGACAAAGAGAAATTCATGCGTAGAATAGATTACCCACGGCATGGATGGACCACAAAACTTCCCTCTATTAATAGCACCATCTAGCACCTCTATATACGCCTCGTCGCATCTACCATAAAACCTAAAGTTCAGAAACTCTAACTTGACTTTGGAACCGGTTGGCACTGTTAATTGCCAGCGGCATTCAAGCTCTTTGTTATATGTCTCTGGAATGTCAGGGTATATGAGATGTCTTGCTTTACTATTTACAGGTAATTTAATGTTCTTGTTCTCCTCGGGAGAGTTCGCAATGGAACACTTTCCTGGATCTGCAATAAAAAAGAGAAATGGTGACTATACTTACTCTGGTATAACAGGTACGTCTATTTCGTGAAGAACTTCCTAAAGCCCGGAGCAAGCAAGGTAACATTGTTGCAAAAACATTAGTGAATTTCAGTGTTGCTTCTGGTGAGCAAACGGGACACATTTGTTTGCCAAAGCAACATTTCCTTCCGCAACATATGTTTCGCGCACGGACAAACGAGGAAACAATGTGGGAAACACTGAAATTCACAATTATTTTCGGCAAGAACGTTCCTCGTTTGCACAATGAGGCCGTAAGGCGTCGATCAAAGAGCTTGAGAGCGCATGACAGTTGATGCGGAGAGTTCAAACTTTCGCTCTCGTTTGACCAGCAACTCTCATGCTGAACCTCATCAAATTGGCATGCGAGTCAACTCTCGTCGATTCTCATCCTCGTTTGACCAGGCTTATGATCGTCGATAAGAGTTGAAGAAAACTCTCATCCAGCTTTCATCCCTCAACTCTCATGTGTTCTCATGCTCGTTTGATCGGGGCTTAGATTAGGGCTGTTCTACTGATTTCACCAAATCTGAATATATGCGTTGCAGACACCGAAACACGACCAGAAAATATCGATTTTCTTCTCACTCTGACCAAAGCAGTTACGTGTCGACACAATTTTACCACATCGTCGCGCATGTGTACGGCTATTTTTAATGCTTCTTACCCCTACATTGATGAAAGCCCTATGAAGTAAGGGTATTTTAAGGACTTTTCTCCCTGGCGGTGGGTTTTGTTCACATGCAGTTTTCCCATAGCTAATACAGGGGATGGTTATGAAACCCAGCGACCTTCTATGTTATGTCTTTGTTCTTTTTTTTTTCAACCGTGCACAAAACACAATAGATATTGCAATATGTTAATCAATTGGCCAATAGAAACGTTTGGGTTCAGTCGTTCAACCGTAGCTAATGAGCCATGACCCTATACAATCTTTTGTTTTACCCCCTTCCAACATAAATCGCAGCGCCTTTGTTAGCCCCTTTGAAGTTTGCCGGATTTCCTAACCACCCCCCCTCTATTAACTAGGGTTTTTCCAAACTTACCTTTAACGGCTTCGAAGTGTGCAGCAAATAAGTTACTGTTCCATTTCGAAATATTAACAGCCTTAAGTCGAATCCACAGATATCTCCCAGGTTGATAAACCACAACAGGAGTATTCACTTCACTGTTGCAGTACTTTTGTATTAAGGTACTTGACTGTTGAAAATTATAGTCGTTGAAAATCTCCACACTACTCACAGCGCAGCTTGTGTTTGCCACAATAGCGAGAGAGGTTATGTTAAGTCTCACCCGGAAACCATCAGGTAGTATGATTTTCCAGGTGCACTGAATTTTATCCAAGTTCCTATTTGCTATATTTGGGGAAAAAGTGAGAGAGCTTCCAGAGCCAATTGTTAAAATAATGTTGTTATTTTCCTCCTCTGTTTGATCTTCTGAGCAATTGGATGCTGAAAGAGGAAACACTCAGGTTCAACATGTGACTCGTGTATACATCGTACATATCAAGTATATAGGAGTTATAAGGGACCTTAAGTAACTAGGACGCCGATGGCAGTGACGGGACGTAGAAAATAAACTTATCCAGAAAGTTGGTTTACTATTTCCTTTGTTTTTCACAACCAGGTTTTCGAAAAATATTAGTACAGAGTTCCGTTCACGCTGAATGAAAAACGGAGTGATTTACATTCTTACGCTCGCGCGTTCGCGGAGGTATCCACGTTGTGTTTTTGCAGAGAACGGTGAAAATGTAGGCAACTGCATGCATTTTCACGTGCAGTTCTTGTATTTTATAATTAAGGCTATTTTTTTATACCGTCGTCCTCGACATTGCCGTTGTGGTTGCTTTTACCGGCTGACAGTATAGAAAAAATACTGTGTTCTCGGTCTTGACATGTGCTCACTGAGGCCGCAGGACTTTCAAGGTTGTCAGTACTTTCAAGACCGAGGCAGGAGCCCATTACAAGGAGCGTCCAAATATACTATACCCGTGAGTCAACGTATGACCGGTTTGAGCTATACTTAGAACATGTTTCCCGGGTAACTGCCTTCTGACTCTGCTGCGATCGTGCATATGCTTCCGTAATTATCGAGATTAAGAATGATCTATTGTTCTTTGAGGTGATTTTACTAACGCTGCATTGTCCTGACTATGGTTTGATTGGATTCCCAAAGTGTGGGCACGTGAACTCCCGTGAGATCTGTTCTAAATATAGCTCAATCCGGTCATACGCTGACTCACAGACCTAGTATGGGAGATGGACGCTCCTGGTAATGGACTCCTGACCGAGGGCACATTATTTCTATATACGGATCGACACTCCGGACCCTAATCCCGTAATTTTCTTTTATATTCTCTTTCGACTTGAGACAACTAGTGCGTGCACTGGTTACCGTGACCGTGGTCAGAGATAAGAAAAAGCCGCCCGCTCCTAGAATCAATCAGGTCGCAGGAAATCGTAGGTTACTGCCCGCACGCGTGGGAAAAATATATGTATGCTTCAACTAGATAATGTTTCACTTATAAAATAAAGTCTTCTTTAACGTGAGCGCAAATTTTAGCATGATATTTTAGTGTGCACGACCTTCGATACAGTTACCGCTTTATTTTATATTGAAATGATTATGCCTTACGTAACAACCTGATTCCTAAATCTCTTTGGTTGTTTGGGGGAAAGCCTTGCACATTGCACAAAGTAATGTTTCTTACACAAACCGGCTTGTGCATACTTGCCATACAACCACGCTTAAAAAAAAAAAAACCACGATTTATGATAGATCGGTTTCCAGCCGTTGGGGTTTCGGTGAGCCCGCGATCCTCTCCCCACTCACGGCTGGGCGCGCGAGCTGAGACATTGTTGGTTTTTAGCCAATCAAAAACTTGCCACTGAAATCCTGTCGCTGAATTGATTTGCACAATTTACATTGTAAACTTTTGAAAGCCGGACCAAAGGCTTTCGATTGCTGTTCCAAAATGCGTTTAAATTTGCTCTGGAAAAGTTTGGTTTCGAAGAATTCAAGGATTCACACAAAGAAGCAGTAAGAGAGTTAGTTTTCGGGTGAAGACACTTTGTCAGTAAACGCACTGGCTCTAGAAGTCACTTGGGAAACCGTCAGCTCAAAGGTCGCGAAGCTCGTAATGTTCAGTCATTTCTCATTTAACTTTACCGATGCAAGACCAAGGTAGCCCGGCTATTCTTACTTCGAAGAAAATTACTGCTGCCTTTATCGGAAAAGAAAAGACGGACGAGTCCATATTAAAAGAGTTTATAGAAGAGAGGAAATCACGTCTGACGCAACAATTCACTTGAAAATCGCTGCATCAAATGAGTTTTACAATTCTTCAAGTCCTATGTACTAAGTTTACACAATTTATGTCTCCAAGACAAGTACTAAGCGGGAATACTCGACTCTAGCTCAGAGTTCCGAGATGGCATCTGAACTTAACTTTTATCCCCGTATAACATTTCGGCTTTTAATTTCTGTCATCTAGTGTCAACAAATAAAGTAACCTGGTTTCAACAGCCGGGCTTTCCTTGAAAACTTGGACTGTGAACATGATAGCTAATAATAACAGGTATTAAATAAAACCTTTACCTACGTCGAATTAATTTCACACTTGGGAGTTTTAGTTTAAAGAATTCCAATGTGTTTTGAAAGTTTACGCGGAAACGAACCTACGCTACACGCAAATAAATGAATAATATTGAAGTTAATCAGATGAGGTCACGGACACGGTGTGTTTACCGCGCGCCCAGCCGTTAGTGGGGGGAGGCTTTGGAGAAACGACACCCCAACGGCTGAAACCGAGCCTAGATTTATGATGGCTTATGGCAGTTTACGGGGTGATTAATCACTGAGAAATAATTACTGCAAAAAAATTACGATGTACCATGATGTACAAACTGGATTCACTCTAAAAATTTTTGGATCAACCCCACCCCCCTGTTTCACGCTAAATTTAATGGTTAATCGTTATATACATGTGATACTAAGGGAGGGGTGGGTGGATAGTTTCCCAGAAACTGTAATTGCCCCATTTCCCTCCTTATTTATTACCTTTTTTGACTGCCAGGTAAGTGCCGTTGAATCCAGAATATGTTATATAACTATCAGTAATTAATACAATCAGCATTGTCCTGCCAGATGAAAGCTGCACAGATGGATTTGTAGTACCACAGTATTTTCCAAGCTGTCGATCATTGGTGGTTGATCCATCATAAACCAAAATGTAGTCATACAAGCATTTATTATGTGGTTCAATATGAAAACTGTCAAATGTCAGCCTGACGGTGTAGTCACGTGGGACTTGAATTAGCCATGAGCAGTTGGCATTGTTAGGATAAGTAGTGGTTGCTATGACTCCAATAGTTCCATTGTGCCAGCTAGGTTGGCTTTGATTTGTGCATCCTGCAGCAAATAAGACAGACAGTAGAATTCGTTATGGTGAAGACACAAACGTTATTGTATACATTGTACTTTTTATTCATATAAAAACCCTGAATGAGGTTTATAACTAAACAAAATGTATGGCCTTCAATCGCATCCTATTATCGTTTTTTTTGTAAGTATAATTTCAGTAATCTTTAATTATATTAGGCATGGTAGTATTATCAGTAACACTGTTATCTCTACCTTGGTACAAATCCTGTATTGGATACCACAGGATTTTATTGGATCTTGTAGGATCCTACATAGGAACTGGATCCTATTCAGGATATATTCATAGGATCCTATCAAATTAAGATCCTATTATAGGATCATATCAAGATTCTTGTCAAGTTCCAGTCAGGATCCTATTTAAGCTCCTGTAGTCTGTACAGGCTGGTTCACACGTGTGAAGCGACAGCGCATTAGAGTGGAGTACGAATTCGCACTCACATCCTCTATTTTAGCAAAATGGAGGACGAGGATGAAATACAGCTATTTCAAGAAAGGTTGTCCCGTACAAACGGCAAACGACATTCACAGACCGAAATGGTTTGTGGTTGTAGCTGAAAGTCTGTTGAAATCGTTTTGTTTTGGGGTCATAAACTTTAAGAGGAATATCAATGTCTCCTGCGAATCGACTTTCGAATCACACTGTAGTTTATCAGTTTCACACAATCCATTTCGATATGGGAACGTCGCTTGTCGATTGTCTTGGCCAACCTTTTTGAAACAGCAGTATACCACACAAGTGAATAGTTCTTTTCGCGCGCTCTGATTGGCTACTCCGGTGTTGAATATCCTTTGCCATTCACCTCCACTTCGGTGAATAATTGTTCATTATCAGCGGCTTTATCTCTGCCGAAGGATTCGAAAAAGACTCTGCAGGCAAGGAAATTAAGTCAAGAAATGCAGCTTAACTGTTTTAAGCCAAGAGCCCATAACCAATCTCCCATACTACCTCTATTCTCAGCGGTCTTACCCAAGTACGAATAAGAGGGAACAACCTACAGAATCACCTCACCATTTGAGCGAGGTCGCCAAACCTTCGACATCTGGTAGTCCTCTCGTCTGTGGTATTATGGCCAAGCAAGTTTTCCACCCACCATAGCATCCATTTATGAATGTCTTGGCTCCCCAAGTACAAACCGAAGACACTCCACCGGCTCAAGCTAACCCAGGTGTTAAACTATTTCCATTCGTGTTTCTTTATTTTGTCGCCGTTCTCGCGTTTATCGGCTTCTTGTGTGCTTGTGTTATGTGAGCGGTCTCGGCAAAAAATGTTTCTAAGCCGCTCTTCTCGTATAAGTCATGGGATGTGTTTGGCTATTTGTTCCCTCGTGGCTGTTATTGGCATGCTTAATCTAATGCATGTGTTATGTGAGCGGTCTCGGCGAAAATATTTCTAACCCGCTCTTCTCGTATAAGTCATGGGATGTGTTTGGCTATTTGTTCCCTCATGGCTGTTATTGGCATGCTTATTGTAATGCATGTGTTATGTGAGCGGTCTCGGCGAAAGTTTTCTACGCCGCTCTTGTATAAGTCATGGGATGTGTTTGGCTATTTGTTCCCTCATGGCTGTTATTGGCATGCTTATTCTAATGCATGTGTTATGTGAGCGGTCTCGGCGAAAAATGTTTCTAAGCCGCTCTTCTCGTGTAAGTCATGGGATGTGTTTGGCTATTTGTTCCCTCATGACTGTTATTGGCATGCTTATTCTAATGCATGTGTTATGTGAGCGGTCTCGGCGAAAAATGTTTCTAAGCCGCTCTTCTCGTATAAGTCATGGGATGTGTTTGGCTATTTGTTCCCTCATGGCTGTTATTGCCATGCTTATTCTAATGCATGTGTTATGTGAGCGGTCTCGGCGAAAAATGTTTCTAAGCCGCTCTTCTCGTATAAATCATTAGATGTGTTGGGCTATTTGTTCCCTCATTACTGTTATTGGCATACTTATTGTATTGTATTGCATGTGTTATGTGAGCGGTCTCGGCGAAAATGTTTCTAAGCCGCTCTTCTCCGCCGTATAAGTCATGGCCTGTGTTCGCCTATTTGTTTCCTCATGGTTGTTACTGGCATGCTTATTGTAATGCATGTGTTAGGTGAGCGGTCTCGGCGAACATTTTTCTAAGCCGCTCTTGTCGTATCAATCATTAGATGTGTTGGGCTATTTGTTACCTCATTACTGTTATTGGCATACTGTATTGTAATGCATGTGTTCATATGTGAGTGGTCTCGGCGAAAGTTTTCTACGCCGTTCTTCTCGTACAAATCATGATATGTGTTGAGCTATTTGTTCCCTCATTACTATTTTTGGCATGCTGTATTTTAGTGCATGTGTTATATGAGCGGTCTCGGTAGCTTTTCTACGCCACACTTTTTGTTTTAGTCATGGGGTGTGTTGGGCTATTTGTTCCCTCATTACTATTATGGGCATACTGTATTTTAGTGCATGTATTATGTGAGCGTTTTTTGCGAAATATATGTTTCCACTGCGCTCTTTCCGTGCAGATCGTATATCGATTTGACTCATTGTTCCTACATTTGGCAGTTCGTTGCCCCTTTCCGCGTACGTCGTGGTACATTCTTGGTTTATTTGACTTGTTCATAACAACAGTTTCAATTATTGTGCATTGGTCAAGTACCTCTCGCTAATTGGGTATTATCTTGCTTTCCATTGCAATTATCTTCACTGGTTGTACCGCTCAGTGTTCCTGTTGTGCCCTGGCCTGGCATTCATTTGTTTATTACCGTTTATTACCATTGTTTTAGCTGTGTTTCAGCTTATATTGTTTCTCCTGCCTTTTTTGGTAATACTACTCCGCATTCCTCAATTTTTGGGTTACCTCATTTGCTTTCGCCACGCCTTTTCATTTTCTCGCTCGAGAGTGACAGCTTTAAAAGGGGAGTCTAATTCCCTCTCGGATTACTGAGGTTTAAGGCTGTCATCCTCTGGGCTGCGCTATTTTTTACTCGCTTGTTTCTTTTCCCAGCGATCATCTAAGCGTTTCAAGCCAAGCTCGCTCTTTCAATACTGGGAACTAACTCAGGGGTTCGACCCTACTCGCGTTACCGACCGTTTTCTCGCCTGGATTCGCCATGACGGCAACGCCTTTACGCACGCGCAGCCCAGGGGTTGGCAGCTGGTAACACCCACATCCCTAGATTTCCTCAGCTCTATGCTTAGGGGCCACGATGTGTCTATGCTGGCCTTCAGGGACCCCAACAGTTTTGTCACCGGAGGTTCTCAACCTTTTTAGCCGTTTTCAGTTCTGGGCCTCTGTGGGTCTCGGAGGTTTGAGGTTTGAGTGTTGGGTTGTCCGGCTTTGCGGGGTTTAGGTTATATAACCATGTTATGATCGTTGGCATTCTAAGATTACTGTGGCTGCCGGATATCCGTAACTCAATGAGTACGGGTGAGACCGATGAGAATAGGATACTATTCTCAGCGGTCTTACCCAAGTACGAATAAGAGGGAACAACCTACAGAATCACCTCACCATTTGAGCGAGGTGGCCGTATTCGGCACGGAGTTCGCCAGCCTCTATATCCATTTCTCATCTCCCCTCATCCTACTCCATATGGCGGCTGCTTCCGGTCCTTTCCCTTCCCACCCACCCTATTGGGTGACTCCTTCTCCTGCATTCAAGGACTGGGAGCGGCCGCCGGATATCCGTAACTCAATGAGTACGGGTGAGACCGATGAGAATAGGATACTATGCTACGGCATTTTCACAAGTTAGGTTATTTTTAGAACGGTTTCCCACTATTATTAACTTGTGAAAACGCCGTAGCATCTATATAAGAGATATGGACGCTCTTGGTTATGGGCTCTTGTTTAAGCCTAAAGATTTCGAATTATCTTCCACAGCAATTTTTTAATTTCTCCCTTAATTTAAAATCTCGGCAATATTCGTCGTATAGAGCGGATTTCGTATGAATGGGACAAAAATACGGCATCTGTATCGTACCTCTGTAATTTGATTGGATCAGAAAGACAAAAACAATGGGAAACCATTTCAATGTCATGTACAGTAATCGTGTCATAAGTCATTGCCGTAACTTGCTCACTCATTCGAAATCTGCTCTAATTACTCGGACCAAATTCGCGTCTGTGTCTAGCTTTTCTTCGTCTTAGCTTCGCAAAAAGAAATTGCATAATAGATCCTGACCTTGATATCCATGTCGGATAACTGAGTGTCTCAAATGACACGGCTGCCACGCCGACACATCAGACTATTTACCTTTTAATTTCTTCCTAACCTTATTATTACTTGGTCCGCGTAAGCGGGTCCGAGTCTTAAAATGCGCACTGTTTTTTACCCCGGTGTCCCATGTGGGAAATTGCATAGTAGGTCCATGATCGTGTTATCGATGTGGGATAAATGAGTTTCTCAGATTACACGGCTACCGCGCCGTAGACTTGCTCCAAGCTAAGTCGACCTCGCTTAGTCACTGCGTAAGCGATTACTGGGTCAAAAAGAGAGCGCGAGAATCGAAGCGAGAGGCGAGTTCGACTTGTTTCACTTGCAGGAAATTGAATCGGGGGATTCTGTTTTGGCGCGAAAACACGTTTCAGGGGCGGAGCTTATATTTCGCGCCTTTGACAAACTCTTTCTGAGTACACTCAAATTATAAATACCACATACAATGCCTGAAGAATTGACGCGTTGTGATTGGGCAACTCTTAGTACGTCATAAGCCACGCCTCCGGTTGAAAAATCAACCGGTAAATTTGGCGCGCTGCAAGTGGGAAAAGTCCTTCGTGCTAAGAAGGACTTTGAGAAAGTCTACCGCGCCGACGCGTCAGACTTTGATATGCGATCTTCTATTTACCTTTTAACTTCTTCCCAACCTTATGATTCTTGTAAATGAACTTTTATTGACCCCAAAAATACATGAATCTTTTCATAATTTGCTGTAATTCTTGCTTCTTAAAATGACGTTATATATTCAAACAGCTAGCTAGCTAGTGACGACAACAGAACAAAGGTCGGTGCCCCGGCAGCGAAACGCAATACATTGAAATCTATACTGACATATCTGAAAACTAAGGAGGGAATCGACACTATCAAATAAAATGTAAGCTTTTAGATGTCATGTTGAAAACACATTAGCATAGATCTGTGATTATCCTGGCTACTTTGCTCGATCTCAATCTTCCTGATCGCGTTTGTCACGCTGAACGGCCTCGCGATGCGTAATTACCTCTGAATTTCTAACGGGACCTGAAATTGGGGCTGATCAAAGCCAGGACCCGGCTAAACCACAGATCGAATTGGAATTTAAAGTTTTGGTTTTTGTCGAGGGAAGAAAACCGGAGGAACCAGAGAAAAACCCTCGGAGCAAGGGCGAGATACCAACAAACTCAACTCACATATGGCGCTGCGTCGGGGGATCGAACCTGGGCCACAGAGGTGAGAGGCGAAGTATTTCACCACTGCGCCATCCCGGCTCACCGAGTACAATGTCCTTTATCGAACAAACGCGGACGTTTACACTAAGGAAAACAAATCTTATTATTTTAACTTCTCCTGGGAATAGAAAACAATAATATGTACATACGCAAGCCTATGGGCGGAGCTCCAGTCATAATCTGATAACGGCTAGTGAAAAGGGAAATAATAGAGATCAAAATTAAAGAAAAACAATTACCAAACTCCTTTTTTGTTGCAGTGATACGTCATCTGGTAGTGATGGCAAAGACTTAACGCATTGGGATTACAAGCACGTGGCCCGAGTCCGATACCAAATGTAGGTTAATTTTCTCACCTTTTTCTTGAGAAAAATAGCAGAACGAGGAAAGTAGAGCAAAATAAAATGATTTCCGTGGTAAAGAGAAAAAAGAAAAAAAAGACGTGTCGGTCGAACCCACGACCTTGCGAAATCTTAAAGTGCATATAAGCCCTGGCTAATTATATTTCTTACGAAGAGACTAGAGGCCATAGACAAAGGATTCCGGAATAAAAAGTTGATTTGATTTATTTGTCATGGTGTATTGGCCGTTCAAAGTTGCCCAAAAACGTGTCTTGGGTTGCCTGTGGACGAATATCAAGCGCGCGAGCGCGCTTTACAAAATTCGCCATTGCATGAAAGGCCTTGCCGAATAAAGCTCTCCCAAACATTTAGCGCGATATTATCAACTTTCTCGGTTATCTATTCAATTATTTTGCAAAAAGCCAACGCCTTATACCCGCGAAGAGACGAGTTATGTTGATGACGTCACATTTTATTGTCGTTTCACTGCATATTGAGGCCTTTATTTTTACGCAATCAAGACAACCATTTGTTTACTGATTTCAGTTATCTTATTCCTTCAGTCATTTCACGTAAAGCACTCGTCGTGTTGTACAATCTGTTACAATAATCCTGCCATCTGCAAGCACTGCTAAGTACATGGGTTGCTCAATGTTCTCACACATTTCCCCAACAAAACGGCCGTCCAGTGTGAACTTCTGAATACGATGATTACCGCAATCACATACAAGTAGGTTACCGTCATTGTCAATAGCGAGACCGTGTGGTTTAGAGAGTTCACCATCTTCACTTCCTTGTCTTCCTATTACAGATCTCCTGGTCGGTGTGTTATCTTGCTGGTCAAAAACCTGAATGGTATGATTATTATGCCGAGATACAACGAACAAGTCATCGTGAATTATAGTAGAGACAGGTGTAATTATCTCGCCCACGAACCCGAGGCAAAACTGAAATTGATAAGTTCCATCTCCTGTAAACACTTGAACGCGGTGATTGTAATAGTCACTGACTATAATACGTCCTTGTTCGTCTACATGCACTCCCGATGGATTAATGAACTCTCCACTACCCTGACCTTGTCTGCCAAAGCACTTCAATGGCTTTCCAGTTGTGCTGTCGAATATCTGTATCCTGTGATTGTACTGATCTGCTACCACCACGTGGTTATCGTCTAGGAATGCGATACCATAGGGGTGATTGAGTTGTCCATCTCCACTGCCTTGTTCACCAAACTGTGCTAGTAACGTACCCTCCATATTGAATACTGCTATAAAGTGGGACCCCCAGTCAGTAATAGCAATACTTCTATTACTTTTGTTAACTGCAATTCCCCAAGGGCTTGTCAGCGGTGCCTTCATCCCTTTCATCTCAAACTGTCCAGTAATCTTCAGCTGTTGTGGTTTCACGTCAATCACCAGCGGGCTATTGGACACATGGTTTCCGTTAATCCTCACGTCAGTTGTGAATTGTCCCGGTACCTTGGGCGTGAATTTCACTTCATATTTCTCTCCAATCCTTTCCGATACTTGTAGCAGTGTCACGTCCTCTTTAGGGCTGATGTTTACCTCTACAACATCGTCAGGGTCGTTGTTTGGTTCTCCTTCAGAGTTTTTAGTAAACACGTTCAGCTTTGCTTCACAGAGTGCTTCTAGTTTTGATTCCACCTGTACGGTGCTCTTTACTGGGTCTGTAAGGTTTGTTTTAATCAAAAAACCGAGACCAACTTCTCGCAGTACAGTAGGCCCCTCGCTAGGAACAAACAAGATCTTAGAGTAGATCTCGGTTAAATCATTTTGTAAAGCAAGAAGTTCGTCACATCTATTTTGTACGGAGTCTTTAGTGTTCATTATTAGATGTGCTGAGCCATATTCAAGCAGCTTGGAGACGTGCTCACTGGCACTGCGAGTTTGATGAAGTAACGACTCTTGCTCGGCTTTCTTTCTAATTATCATTTGCACCCCTTCATCTACCTGACTCAACAAGTCTCTTTTGTTTTGCTCAATAAAGGCAATCAGTTCCTCGGCTGCTTTCATCACGTTGGTTTTCGTTTCTTCGGCGGTAACCTTTATCTTGGAGACAGTTTCTTCTAAAACTTTGAGGTTCGTCTGTTCTTCTGTTTCTTTATTCTTCAATTTCTGAAGTGTATCATTCAAACGCAACTTTTGCATTTCCGCTCTTGATTCAATACTTAATAGGTCATGTGAATCTTCGTGATCCTGCATAATACATTTCTGACACACACAGCTCTCACATGTGTTACAGTAAAATTGCAAGAATTCTTTCGAGTGTAGTGGCTCCTCACAGAACGACTGCTGCTTGAAGAGAACATTATAATCTTCGGTTTGAATATCCGCCAGATTTACAAGTGTATGTCCTACTATGAATACATTGTGAGCATCCACACATTGCTGACAGAGATAACGAGAACAGTTCAAGCAGTGTGATGTTGATGGTTTTTGCTTTTTGCAGGCTGAGCAGTTTACTCCAGAACTGGCTTCAGTAGATGTTGTGATGGACAGGACTTCAAGAATACGCGAGTGAAAGCTGCTTGACTCTAGAGAATCAAAGTCACTACTCTGCGGTAGCTTGATTTTAGTCTGGCACGAAGGACAACTCAATGTTTTCCCTTCTTCTTTCAGCTCAGCGTGTGCAGCCAAGCAACTCTTACAGAATGTATGGAAGCAGTTGAGAATCTTGGGCTCATTCAGGGTCTCATTACACAACGAGCACTTAGTTAGTTGTCTGAGGTTATCGAGTACTGCCTCCATGTTAACAGTAGTAAGACTTGAAAAGCGAATACTAACTGATTTATAGTTTCACGGAATTTGTGAGGTTGTCGCCTGATAGACATGTGACTGTCAGTATCAGCCAATTGAGAGTTATTTCTGTTGACCTCTTTGACCAGAAGCCGAGCGTGAAGCGAGACTGAATTCGTTTTACAAATTCATGGTAAACATTTTAAAAGAGAGTTTATAGTTAGGCTCGGTTTCCAGCCGTTGAAGTTTTGGTGGGGCAGGCTTTGGAGAAACGACATCCAGTCATAAATCTAAGAAAACTCTAGGCGATCCTTTCTTCGACAATAAATCCCTATTTTTGCGTTCGACGAAGGAGAACGCAACCTAATCTGGTGACGGGTTCCCTGTGCCTGTGTGTAACGTGTTGCGTCCGGTGTATTACAAAATGCCTCGATATCATGAACGGCCGGGAAACTGGTAACTATATACACGATGCTCGGAGCAACGTCGAGTATAAGTATTTTCCCAATCCAATGCAATAATGTTTAAAAAGTTAACAAGCACGATATATCAAAGCCTTAGGAAAGTATGTGCTATATCTGTAGCATTCGACAAAGTCTGATGTCCAAACTATATCAAGTCAAACATGGCCGTCTGTTTTGTCGGCGCGGTATACAATTAATCAACTTGGCCATCATTTGTGCTGTCCAGTAACAACCGAGTGAATTCTGTTGGCTTGCTCGCTGTATTGGATTCTGCTTTTCGCTGTACACACAGATACCAAAACTACAAACAGTAAGATGACCTAGCTCAGTGAAGAGAAATCTGGGTCTCTTGTATGAGTTGCGACACTGTGTACATCTTGGTTATACAAATATTCAACACTAACATATTCAGGAAGAGAGTTAATCTATAGCGACACTTTCGTATGCCAATTAGGAACTGGAAAATTAACACAATACGAGGTGAGGGAAATTTAAAGTACTGAGTTCATTGCTGTGTTCCCTAATCGATTAATCTACACTGAATTTCTGACGGGCCTGAAACAAGGCTGATCAAAGCCAGGACCCGGCTACCAACATTGACCATAAATTATTCTGCAACTGTCAATGGCAGCCAACCTTGTTTTCACTTGAAAAATACCGTGAATGATCTAAGGAACTGCATGGGGTGTACTTTATACACATGCATATATAGTTTATGTTCTACACTGGAATGTACTTAGAATTGTGAATGCTAGGAACTGGAATGCAGTTTATACACATCTGAATAGCCATAGCTAGCTAATAGGGTTGATTTGTGTTCTACACTAACTCCAATTATTGCTGTACCATATACCACACAGCAAAATGTGCTATGAATGCTCAAATGAATGCCATAACCATATAAAACACACATGTATACATATAGCCACATAAGCATTGCATCCAATGATTTAATGTTACCGTGACAAAGATAGTTACAGTTTATACCCAGATGCATTCCCTTGTATATTAACTTTTAAGTCACGCCATCAAAATTTTCACATTAGTTAAAAACAAGCATTTTTGATCAGAATTACTTACACCGTCAACATCATTGCAGCAATCTTTCAGCCTTTTGTGAAATCACAGTCCTTTCTCTTACAAAAAAATATGCCGAACGCACTTTGATAATCTACAATTACTACTAGTTATATCTATTTTCAATGAAAGATTAATCTATTATGAAACTTTTATGAGATTTTGGAGTTATCGAAAGAATTATTATAAGAAGTATCGATGTTAAATTGTATTTGACATTTATTTAGTATATGTTCTATTGTCATTTTACCAATGTATCTGCATGTAGAGATATAAGGTTTAATAAATTATTGCATCTATGGAATGCTCTTCATGCTGACATTAGATCCACGAACACTATTGAGACACTGTTGAGACTTTCAAATGTAAGGTTACGACAATAGGGTATAGAATGGTCAAATCCGAGACTCAACAAGACTCTTGTTTCAAAATCCGAGCCCGAGACTTACTTCTCTAAGGGTATAGAATGGTCCTGAATGGTCAAATCCGAGACTCAACGAGACCCTTGTTTCAAAATCCGAGCCCGAGACTTACTTCTCTAAGGGGTATACATGTAGAATGGTCAAATCCGAGACTCGCCGAGACCCTTGTTTCAAAATCCGAGCCCGAGACTTACTTCTCTAAGGGGTATAGAATGGTCAAATCCGAGACTCGCCGAGACCCTTGTTTCAAAATCCGAGACTCTTTTTGAAACGCCGAGATTTCGAGACTTGCTATAGCCGTTTATTAATATTATAGTAGATTTCTATGAGGTTATGACCGTTGTAAATTAGGTTACTTTTTACTGCTTGTATAGACTTGTTTATAAGATAGCTTTTTATTCATATTTAGTATATGTTTAGTAGACAATGAATGTTAGTTTTACTGTTTACATTAGTATAGTTACTGTACATTATAAGCTTAGTCTAATTTTATTACCATTATTGTATTTATTAGGCTTTATGTTATGTATTTTTCACGTTTTACTTTTAATTATAATGCGCATTTGAACATTGTATGGATATTTGCGCAATATAAATTATTTTTATATATTAGTATTATTATTTACTCATTTTGCGATCCTCCTCTTCACCTCATATGTAACACACAGTACACCTATTTCAAAAAGACTGTCCGGCAATCAACAAGCAACAATTACAGCCCGATTTACACGACAAGTATCATTGGCCACTCTTAAATTTGGGCCTGTGGGCCGATAAGTTTGGACCGGCACTCATGATTTTTCCGCGTAAACGAAGTCGCGCCGTGCCCTAAATTTTCAGCACTCCTGATTTTTTTCGTGTAAATCAAGAATGCCGTTGTCCCAGGAATTGCCGAAAAGAATGTCGTCGGTACTTTTGACGCTAAAAATTATACGAGCCAAACAGCGCGTCAGCGCAGTTCTATGCGTTATACTATTAGGAGTTGGCATCACTTGGCCATGGTGTTGATAAAACGTACGCAATACGAGGCTATGATCATGAAGTACTGATCATTCATATGAACCAGAGGACCTAGCGGTCTTGGCTCGTGTTGATTTTGATTGGACAACCTGTTTTGAATTAGAGTATAACGTTCAGGTTTTGTAATCTTTGGAAGCGTTACACATACACTTAATACGCCCTTTTCAGGAAACAGTCACGCGTTGATATATCACTTCAATAACCAATGAATAGATCTTCCAGCTTGCTTCTTTGTTGACCTATTTCAGACCACATGACTTTTCCCTTGAGCAATGTCTTTTTGGGTTTTTCTGTACCTAAGTCGAAGAGCAAATGTATCAATTTCTATAATTGGAAAACGAAGCACTGAATCCTCTGGAAAGCTGTCACATGATCTGAAATGGGACAACAGAGGCAAGCTGAAAGGGTCTATTGCGTTCGTGATCCCATGGGATAGGTTTTACTGGACCTCAAACAAACTTCCAAACGCTGTTTTAGAAAGATCGACGATCGATTGGAGGTGGAAAATAGCATTTACAAATAGGTTTTGTTAATAACAATACGGATCTCGTACAAGTGTACCCTGCGTTGCGGCTCTGGAATATCGGAGCGCTGCGAGCGGAGATTAGGGGGATTGGGGTGAGAAAAAAAAAGAGGCACCCCCCTCCCCCCTCTCTTTCTCTCTCGCCCCAATCCCCCTAATCTCCGCTCGCTGCACTCCGATATTACAGAGCCGCAACGCAGGCTAGTACAAGTGCCTTTAAATAAATTGAAGTCAGATTGTTTTTGCCATCCAGTACAACCACGCGATTCCATTCCTGCAAAAGGTCCATTTCGAGAACATTGACCAGTATTTAAAAAACAAACAATAGAAACAACAGCGATGCGCTCCGCTGTTGTAAACATAGTCTTGTTTTTATTATTATTTTTATTTGACAATGTTCATGCACTGATTAGGTTATTTATCTTCACTCTCTGTTATAATAGCGGAGCTCCTGCCGCGAGCAGAGCACCATGGGCTGTTATCGCAGTTCGGCCATCTTGGATAAAACAATAGTTTTGGCCCCGGTAGCCTCGCACTGGTTGGTTTCAAAACGAGTTTACCGGACGAAAACAAAGGTTTTATTCTCCTGGGACTCAACATTGCCGCCGTGCGATAAAAGCCCATACATGTAGGATGAGAGCGCGACGTGCCTGAAAAAGTGCTGTACCTGCGTGCGCACTGTTGAACCTTGGCCAGTTGCTAAGCAACCATCCTTGGATAAGCAACTGGCAAGGTTCAACAGTGCATGCGTTTGTTTTCTTTATATAATTTATCGTTATTTTTGGGTAGTTACCTCAGTTCAGATAACTGGGAGCTCCGTTTCTAGGTTTGCCTAAATATATATATTACGATTGTATTTAATAAATTTGATGAGATCGTTTGCCCCAATAGGAGGGGAAAATTGGTAGGTTTGGAATTGATAGAGACAAAGTACCCATTGTCTGGCTCCTCGACCTGGAACAGTAATGCCCCTTATGTTTTCAAACATACTCATATTGCCTACACTTTAAGATTTGTATTTTCACTGTAGGATAGTTCAGGATCCTGTGTAGGATCCTATAGAATAGCTGAGGACGTTATCTATTAGAGAAAATCAGTATCTTATTTAGGAATCCTATAAGATCTTACTGATAAAGGATCTTATTCAGTTTCCTATAGGACCTTATAAGAACCTAAATGATCTTGTACAGGATGTTATAGTGATCCTAAATTAGGATCCTATAAAAGTTAGGATCCTATACAAGAGCATGTAGGATTCTAAATAGGATTCTATCCAGGATTTGTACCAGGGTTAAGCAGCCTTGGAAATGCAGGGGAAAAACAGTATTTGAGTTTTCAAACACACACGATCCTCTCACACCACCATGAAAATTTGAATTAGTGTCCTGTATCCAATAAGTGCCCTGGGTAGCAAGTGTTTTTTTTAATAAGTGACCCTATTCTAGTTAGCAATAATTTATTAACCTCCGGCCCTGTCATCATATACCATTAATCACTACTATTCTAATAAATATATGTGCCTGTAAACTTGTCATATAAACAACTCAGCTAATGTATATACAATGTAGCTGTAGTATGTCATGTTTTATTTCCCACATACAATGTATGCACTAAACAGAAACTAGTCTCACTACATGTATATGCAGTCTCAATTCTTATTAGAAAAAATACCTTGTCTCTATCACTGCCCAACCTCCATGCAGGCCCCAAAATGGGGTGCTTTTAATTCGATTTACATTTATGGTTCCATAGCTGTATTTAAGATTACTTACTTTTGAACTGGGTTTGGGGTATGGCATGTGTTTGGTAATTAATTGATATTTCATGTCTTACTGCACTACCATATAGTGAAAAGGGGAAATAATAGAGGTCAAAATTAGAGAAAAACAATTACAAACTCCTTTCTGTTGCACTGAAACATCATCTGGTAATGATGGCAAAGACTTAATGCATTGCATGGGCTTGATTGATCAGGTTAATTTTCCCACCTTTTCTTGAGAAAAATAACAGAACGAGGAAAGAAGAGCTTAATAAAATGATTTCCGGTGTAAAAAGAAAAAAAGAGGCGTCTCGGCCGTGGTCTCGAACCCACGACTTTACGAAATCTTAAGTTGAGAGTGCGCTGTCTATTTCGTTCAGAGAGAATTACTCAAAGTGCTACAAATAGCAGAGGTGCATGGAGCGGTCGATGAGTCGGGCGAAAAGATAGCATTTTTTTATATCGATCGCTGTGCCTGTGCTGTGTTCGCGTTCGGCCCACGCAGGAGCTCCGCTATGAATCCTTGGTGTAAACATCGAGCAAAGTCGGAGAATTACAGATACTATTAAAACCAAGTACTCAGGGCCTTGTTACAATGCATATTGATCCCTTTAAGGCTTTATTCTTACGCAATCAAGACAACCATTTGTTTACTGATTTCAGTTATCTTATTCCTTCAGTCATTTCACGTAAAGCACTCGTCGTGTTGTACGATCTGTTACAATAATCCTGCCATCTGCAAGCACTGCTAAGTAGATGGGTTGCCCAAAGTTCTCACACATTTTCCCAACAAAACGGCCGTCCAGTGTGAACTTCTGAATACGATGATTACCGCAATCACATACAAGTAGGTTACCGTCATTGTCAATAGCAATACCTTGTGGTTTAGAGAGTTCACCATCTTTACTTCCTTGTCTTCCTATTACAGATCTCCTGGTCGGTGTATTATGATCTTGCTGGTCAAAAACCTGAATGGCATGATTATTATGCTGAGATACAACGAACAAGTCATCGTGAGTTATAGTAGAGAAAGGATGAATGATCTCGCCCACTAACCCGAGGCAAAACTGAAATTGATAAGTTCCATCTCCTGTAAACACTTGAACGCGGTGATTGTTATAGTCACTGACTATAATACGTCCTTGTTCGTCTACATGTACTCCCAATGGATTATTGAACTCTCCACTACCCTGACCTTGTCTGCCAAAGCACTTCAATGGCTTTCCAGTTGTGCTGTCGAATATCTGTATCCTGTGATTGTGCTGATCTGCTACCACCACGTGGTTATCGTTTAGGAATGCGATACCATAGGGGTGATTGAGTTGTCCATCTCCACTGCCTTCTTCACCAAACTGTGCTAGTAACGTACCCTCCATATTGAACACTGCTATAAAGTGGGACTCCCAGTCAGTAATAGCAATACTTCTATTACTTTTGTTAACTGCAATTCCCCAAGGGCTTTTCAGCGGTGCCTTCATTCCTTTCATCTCAAACTGTCCAGTAATCTTCAGCTGTTGTGGTTTCACGTCAATCACCAGCGGGCTATTGGACACATGCTTTCCGTTAATCCTCACGTCAGCTGTGAATTGTCCCGGTACCTTGGGCGTGAATTTCACTTCATATTTTTCACCAATCCTTTCCGATACTTGTAGCAGTTTGCTTCTAGTTTTGATTCCACCTGTACGGTGCTCTTTACTGGGTCTGTAAGGTTTGTTTTAATCAAAAAACCGAGACCAACTTCTCGCAGTACAGTAGGCCCCTCGCTAGGAACAAACAAGATCTTAGAGTAGATCTCGGTTAAATCATTTTGTAAAGCAAGAAGTTCGTCACATCTATTTTGTACTGAGTCTTTAGTGTTCATTATTAGATGTGCTGAGCCATATTCAAGCAGCTTGGAGACGTGCTCACTGGCACTGCGAGTTTGATGAAGTAACGACTCTTGCTCGGCTTTCTTTCTAATTATCATTTGCACCCCTTCATCTACCTGCCTCAACAAGTCTCTTTTGTTTTGCTCAATAAAGGCAATCAGTTCCTCGGCTGCTTTCATCACGTTGGTTTTCGTTTCTTCGGCGGTAACCTTTATCTTGGAGACAGTTTCTTCTAAAACTTTGAGGTTCGTCTGTTCTTCTGTTTCTTTATTCTTCAATTTCTGAAGTGTATCATTCAAACGCAACTTTTGCATTTCCGCTCTTGATTCAATACTTAATAGGTCATGTGAATCTTTATGATCCTGCATAATACATTTCTGACACACACAGCTCTCACATGTGTTGCAGTAAAATTGCAAGAATTCTTTCGAGTGTAGTGGCTCCTCACAGAACGACTGCTGCTTGAAGAGAACATTATAATCTTCGGTTTGAATATCCGCCAGATTTACAAGTGTATGTCCTTCTATGAATACATTGTGAGCATCCACACATTGCTGACAGAGATAACGAGAACAGTTCAAGCAGTGTGATGTTGATGGTTTTTGCTTTTTGCAGGCTGAGCAGTTTACTCCAGAACTGGCTTCAGTAGATGTTGTGATGGACAGGACTTCAAGAATACGCGAGTGAAAGCTGCTTGACTCTAGAGAATCAAAGTCACTACTCTGCGGTAGCTCGATTTTAGTCTGGCACGAAGGACAACTCAATGTTTTCCCTTCTTCTTTCAGCTGAGCGTGTGCAGCCAAGCAACTCTTACAGAATGTATGGAAGCAGTTGAGAATCTTGGGCTCATTCAGGGTCTCATTACACAACGAGCACTTAGTTAGTTGTCTGAGGTTATCGAGTACTGCCTCCATGTTAACAGTAGTAAGACTTGAAAAGCGAATACTAACGAATATTCTGATTTATAGTTTCACGAAATTTGTGAGGTTGTCGCCTGATAGACATGTGACTGTCAGTATCAGCCAATTGGGAGTTGTTTCTGTTGACCTCTTTGACCAGAAGCCGAGCGTGAAGCGAGACTGAATTCATGGTAAACATTTTAAAAGAAAGTTTATAGTTAGGCTCGGTTTCCAGCCGTTGAAGTTTTGGTGGGGCAGGCTTTGGAGAAACGACATCCAGTCATAAATCTAAGAAAACTCTAGGCGATCCTTTCTTCGACAATAAATCCCTATTTTTGCGTTCGACGAAGGTGAACGCAACCTAATCTGGTGACGGGTTCCCTGTGCCTGTGTGTAACGTGTTGCGTTGTATTACAAAATGCCTCGATATCATGAACGGCCGGGAAACTGGTAACTATATACACGATGCTCGGAGCAACGTCGAGTATAAGTATTTTCCCAATCCAATGCAATAATGTTTAAAAAGTTAACAAGCACGATATATCAAAGCCTTAGGAAAGTATGTGCTATATCTGTAGCATTCGACAAAGTCTGATGTCCAAACTATATCAAGTCAAACATGGCCGTCTGTTTTGTCGGCGCGGTATACAATTAATCAACTTGGCCATCATTTGTGCTGTCCAGTATTAAACCGGCAACCGAGTGAATTCTGTTGGCTTGCTCGCTGTATTGGATTCTGCTTTTCGCTGTACACACAGATACCAAAACTACAAACAGTAAGATGACCTAGCTCAGTGAAGAGAAATCTAGGTCTCTTGTGTGAGTTGCGACACTGTGTACATCTTGGTTATACAAATATTCAACACTAACATATTCAGGAAGAGAGTTAATCTATAGCGACACTTTCGTATGCCAATTAGGAACTGGAAAATTAACACAATACGAGGTGAGGGAAATTTAAAGTACTGAGTTCATTGCTGTGTTCCCTAATCGATTAATCTACACTGAATTTCTGACGGGCCTGAAACAAGGCTGATCAAAGCCAGGACCCGGCTACCAACATTGACCATAAATTATTCTGCAACTGTCAATGGCAGCCAACCTTGTTTTCACTTGAAAAATACCGTGAATGATCTAAGGAACTGCATGGGGTGTACTTTATACACATGCATATATAGTTTATGTTCTACACTGGAATGTACTTAGTATTGTGAATGCTAGGAACTGGAATGCAGTTTATACACATCTGAATAGCCATAGCTAGCTAATAGGGTTGATTTGTGTTCTACACTAACTCCAATTATTGCTGTACCATATACCACACAGCAAAATGTGCTATGAATGCTCAAATGAATGCCATAACCATATAAAACACACATGTATACATATAGCCACATAAGCATTGCATCCAATGATTTAATGTTACCGTGACAAAGATAGTTACAGTTTTATACCCAGATGCATTCCCTTGTATATTAACTTTTAAGTCACGCCATCAAAATTTTCACATTAGTTAAAAACAAGCATTTTTGATCAGAATTACTTACACCGTCAACATCATTGCAGCAATCTTTCAGCCTTTTGTGAAATCACAGTCCTTTCTCTTACAAAAAAATATGCCGAACGCACTTTGATAATCTACAATTACTACTAGTTATATCTATTTTCAATGAAAGATTAATCTATTATGAAACTTTTATGAGATTTTGGAGTTATCGAAAGAATTATTATAAGAAGTATCGATGTTAAATTGTATTTGACATTTATTTAGTATATGTTCTATTGTCATTTTACCAATGTATCTGCATGTAGAGATATAAGGTTTAATAAATTATTGCATCTATGGAATGCTCTTCATGCTGACATTAGATCCACGAACACTATTGAGACACTGTTGAGACTTTCAAATGTAAGGTTACGACAATAGGGTATAGAATGGTCAAATCCGAGACTCGCCGAGACCCTTGTTTCAAAATCCGAGCCCGAGACTTACTTCTCTAAGGGGTATAGAATGGTCAAATCCGAGACTCAACGAGACTCTTGTTTCAAAATCCGAGCCCGAGACTTACTTCTCTAAGGGTATAGAATGGTCCTGAATGGTCAAATCCGAGACTCAACGAGACCCTTGTTTCAAAATCCGAGCCCGAGACTTACTTCTCTAAGGGGTATACATGTAGAATGGTCAAATCCGAGACTCGCCGAGACCCTTGTTTCAAAATCCGAGCCCGAGACTTACTTCTCTAAGGGGTATAGAATGGTCAAATCCGAGACTCGCCGAGACCCTTGTTTCAAAATCCGAGACTCTTTTTGAAACGCCGAGATTTCGAGACTTGCTATAGCCGTTTATTAATATTATAGTAGATTTCTATGAGGTTATGACCGTTGTAAATTAGGTTACTTTTTACTGCTTGTATAGACTTGTTTATAAGATAGCTTTTTATTCATATTTAGTATATGTTTAGTAGACAATGAATGTTAGTTTTACTGTTTACATTAGTATAGTTACTGTACATTATAAGCTTAGTCTAATTTTATTACCATTATTGTATTTATTAGGCTTTATGTTATGTATTTTTCACGTTTTACTTTTAATTATAATGCGCATTTGAACATTGTATGGATATTTGCGCAATATAAATTATTTTTATATATTAGTATTATCATTTACTCATTTTGCGATCCTCCTCTTCACCTCATATGTAACACACAGTACACCTATTTCAAAAAGACTGTCCGGCAATCAACAAGCAACAATTGCAGCCCGATTTACACGACAAATATCAGTGGCCACTCTTAAATTTGGGCCAGTGGGCCGATAAGTTTGGACCGGCACTCATGATTTTTCCGCGTAAACGAAGTCGCGCCGTGCCCTAAATTATCAGCACTCCTGATTTTTTTCGTGTAAATCAAGAATGCCGGTGTCCCAGGAATTGCCGAAAAGAATGTCGTCGGTACTTTTGACGCTAAAAATTATACGAGCCAAACAGCGCGTCAGCGCAGTTCTATGCGTTATACTATTAGGAGTTGGCATCACTTGGCCATGGTGTTGATAAAACGTACGCAATACGTGGCTATGATCATGAAGTACTGATCATTCATATGAACCAGAGGCCCTAGCGGTCTTGGCTCGTGTTGATTTTGATTGGACAACCTGTTTTGAAATAGAGTATAACGTTCAGGTTTTGTAATCTTTGGAAGCGTTACACTTAATACGCCCTTTTCAGGAAACAGTCACGCGTTGATATATCACTTCAATAACCAATGAATAGATCTTCCAGCTTGCTTCTTTGTTGACCTATTTCAGACCACATGACTTTTCTCTTGAGCAATGTCTTTTGGGGTTTTTCTGTACCTAAGTCTAAGAGCAAATGTATCAATTTCTATAATTGGAAAACGAAGCACTGAATCCTCTGGAAAGCTGTCACATGATCTGAAATGGGACAACAGAGGCAAGCTGAAAGGGTCTATTGCGTTCGTGATCCCATGGGATAGGTTTTACTGGACGTCAAACAAACTTCCAAACGCTGTTTTAGAAAGATCGACGATCGATTGGAGGTGGAAAATAGCATTTACAAATAGGTTTTGTTAATAACAATACGGATCTCGTACAAGTGTAGCCTGCGTTGCGGCTCTGGAATATCGGAGCGCAGCGAGCGGAGATTAGGGGGATTGGGGTGAGAGAAAAAAAAGAGGGCACTCCCTCCCCCCTCTCTTTTCTCTCTCGCCCCAATCCCCCTAATCTCCGCTCGCTGCGCTCCGATATTCCAGAGCCGCGACGCAGGCTAGTACAAGAGCCTTTAAATAAATGAAGTCAGATTGTTTTTGCCATCCAGTACAACCACGCGATTCCATTCCTGCAAAAGGTCCATTTCGAGAACATTGAACAGTATAAAAAAAATAAAAAATAGAAACAACAGCGATGCGCTCCGCTGTTTTAAACATTGTCTTGTTTTTATTATTATTTTTATTTGACAATGTTCATGCACTGATTAGGTTATTTATCTTCACTCTCTGTTATAATAGCGGAGCTCCTGCCGCGAGCAGAGCACCATGGGCTGTTATCGCAGTTCGGCCATCTTGGATAAAACAATAGTTTTGGCCCCGGTAGCCTCGCACTGGTTGGTTTCAGAACGAGTTTACCGGACGAAAACAAAGGTTTTTATTCTCCTGGGACTCAACATGGCCGCCGTGCGATAAAAGCCCATACATATAGGATGAGAGCGCGACGTGCCTGAAAAAGTGCTGCGCCTGCACACGCACTGTTGAACCTTGGCCAGTTGCTAAGCAACCATCCTTGGATAAGCAACTGGTAAGGTTCAACAGTGCGTGCGCAGGTGCATGCAATTGATAACTTTTTCTTTCTTTTTTCATTTTCCGTTATCTTCTTTTATCTTCTAAACCTTTTGCACTTATTTCCTTTGATTCTACCAGGCAGTTATTTTTTTGTTTTTCTGTTTGTTTTCTTTATATAATTTATCGTTATTTTTGGGTCGTTACCTCAGTTCAGATAACTGGGAGCTCCGTTTCTAGGTTTGCCTAAATATATATATTACGATTGTATTTAATAAATTTGATGAGATCGTTTGCCCCAATAGGAGGGGAAAATTGGTAGGTTTGGAATTGATAGAGACATAAAGTACCCATTGTCTGGCTGCTCGACCTGGAACAGTAATGCCCCTTATGTTTTCAAACATACTCATATTGCCTACACTTTAAGATTTGTATTTTCACTGTAGGATAGTTCAGGATCCTGTGTAGGATCCTATAGAATAGCTGAGGACTTTATCTATTAGAGAAAATCAGTATCTTATTTAGGAATCCTATAAGATCTTACTGATAAAGGATCTTATTCAGTTTCCTATATAGGACCTTATAAGAACCTAAATGATCTTGTACAGGATGTTATAGTGATCTAAATTAGGATCCTATAAAAGTTAGGATCCTATACAAGAGCATGTAGGATCCTAAATAGGATTCTATCCAGGATTTGTACCAGGGTTAAGCAGCCTTGGAAATGCAGGGGGAAAACAGTATTTGAGTTTTCAAAAACACACGATCCTCTCACACCACCATGAAAATTTGAATTAGTGCCCTGTATCCAATAAGTACCCTGGGTAGCAAGTTTTTTTTTTTTTACAAGTGCCCCTATTCCAGTTAGCAATAATTTATTAACCTCCGGCCCTGTCATCATATGCCATTAATCACTACTATTCTAATCAATATATGTGCCTGAAAACTTGTCATATAAACAACTCAGCTAATGTACAATGTAGCTGTAGTATGTCATGTTTTATTTCCCACATACAATGTATGCACTATATATAAACAGAAACTAGTCTCATTACATGTATATGCAGTCTCAATTCTTATTAGAAAAAAATACCTTGTCTCTATCACTGCCCAACCTCCATGCAGGCCCCAAAATGGGGTGCTTTTAATTCGATTTACATTTATGGTTCCATAGCTGTATTTAAGATTACTTACTTTTGAACTGGGTTTGGGGTATGGCATGTGTTTGGTAATTAATTGATCTTTCATGTCTTACTGCACTACCATATAGTGAAAAGGGAAAAACAATTACCAAACTCCTTTCTGTTCACTGAAACATCATCTGCATGGTAATGATGGCAAAGACTTAATGCATTGGGCTTGATTGATCAGGTTAATTTTCCCACCTTTTCTTGAGAAAAATAACAGAACGAGGAAAGAAGAGCTAAATAAAATGATTTCCGGGTTAAAAATGATGAAATCGAATCATCCCCAACTCTAGCGACCTATAAAAGAAAACTCAGACACTTCTTCTTTCATAGGCTAAAGCATGCATTCAACCAAGACGACATTCGCAGCTACAAGCTTATATGTCCTATTTTTAGTGTCGTCGAACCAATGCTTTTATTATCTGTTCTTGCTAGATCCTTCTTTTGCTTTATTATTATCTTTGCTTTACTATCTTATTATCTTAATCCAAGGGTGTAACTGGGGACGGGTGTGATCGGGTTTTATTGTGGGCTGGGTCACTGGTGCTTAAACCTTGTAGGGGACTTCGTGTCCTTTTGTTTCTCCACCATGCATGTTATGCTAAATCCTTAAATAAATAAAAATAAATAAATAAATAAAAAAGAAAAATAGAGGCGTCTCGGCCGTGGTCTCGAACCCACGACTTTGCGAAATCTTAAGTTGAGAGTGCTACAAATAGCAGAGGTGGGGCGGTCGGTCAGACGGGCGAAAATAGATCGATCGCTGTCTATTTCGTTCAGAGAGAAAGTGCTACAAATAGCAGAGGTGGATGGAGCGGTCGGTGAGACGGGCGAAAAGATAGCATTTTTTTAGATCGATCTCTGTGTGGTGCTGTCTTCGCGTTCGGTCCACGCAGGAGCTCCGCTATGAATCCGGATACTTTTTCCTTGGTGTAAACAATGTCTTTCAACAAGCAAAGTCGGAGAATTACGGACACTTTTAAAACCAAGTACTCAGGGCCTTGTTACACTGCATATTGATCCCTTTAAGGCTTTATTCTTACGCAATCAAGACAACCATTTGTTTACTGATTTCAGTTATCTTATTCCTTCAGTCATTTCACGTAAAGCACTCGTGTTGTACTATCTGTTACAATAATCCTGCCATCTGCAAGCACTGCTAAGTACTTGGGTTGCCCAATGTTCTCACACATTTTCCCAACAAAACGGCCGTCCAGTGTGAACTTCTGAATACGATGATTACCGCTATCACATACAAGTAGGTTACCGTCATTGTCAATAGCGAGACCGTATGGATAGCTGAGTTCACCATCTTCACTTCCTTGTCTTCCTATTACAGATCTCCTGGTCGGTGTATTGTCTTGCTGGTCAAAAACCTGAATGGCATGATTACCATGCCGAGATACAACGAACAAGTCATCGTGAGTTATAGTAGAGACAGGAGTAATTACCTCGCCCACTAACCCGAGGCTAAACTGAAATTGATAAGTTCCTTCTCCTGTAAACACTTGAACGCGGTGATTGTTACAGTCACTGACTATAATACGTCCTTGTTCGTCTACATGTACTCCCCATGGATAAATGAACTCTCCACTAGCCTGACCTTGTCTGCCAAAGCACTTCAATGGCTTTCCAGTTGTGCTGTCGAATATCTGTATCCTGTGATTGTGATGATCTGCTACCACCACGTGGTTATCGTTTAGGAATGCGATACCACAGGGGTGATTGAGTTGTCCATCTCCACTGCCTTGTTCACCAAACTGTGCTAGTAACGTACCCTCCATATTGAACACTGCTATAACGTGGGACCCCCAGTCAGTAATAGCAATACTTCTATTACTTTTGTTAACTGCAATTCCCCAAGGGCTTTTCAGCGGTGCCTTCATCCCTTTCATCTCAAACTGTCCAGTAATCTTCAGCTGTTGTAGTTTCACGTCAATCACCAGCGGGCTATTGGACACATGCTTTCCGTTAATCCTCACATCAGTTGTGAATTGTCCCGGCACCTTGGGCGTGAATTTCACTTCATATTTCTCTCCAATCCTTTCCGATACTTGTAGCAGTTTCACGTCCTCTTTAGGGTTGATGTTTACCTCTACAACGTCGTCAGGGTCGTTGTTTGGTTCTCCTTCAGAGTTTTTAGTAAACACGTTCAGCTTTGCTTCACAAAGTGCTTCTAGTTTTGATTCCACCTGTACGGTGCTCTTTACTGGGTCTGTAAGGTTTGTTTTAATCAAAGAACCGAGACCAACTTCTCGCAGTACAGTAGGCCCCTCGCTAGGAACAAACAAGATCTTAGACTTAGAGTAGATCTCGGTTAAATAATTTTGTAAAGCAAGAAGTTCGTCACATCTATTTTGTACTGAATCTTTAGTGTTCATTATTAGATGTGCTGAGCCATATTCAAGCAGCTTGGAGACGTGCTCACTGGCACTGCGAGTTTGATGAAGTAACGACTCTTGCTCGGCTTTCTTTCTAATTATCATTTGCACCCCTTCATCTACCTGCCTCAACAAGTCTCTTTTGTTTTGCTCAATTAAGGTAATCAGTTCCTCGGCTGCTTTCATCACGTTGGTTTTCGTTTCTTCGGCGGTAACCTTTATCTTGGAGACAGTTTCTTCTAAAACTTTGAGGTTCGTCTGTTCTTCTGTTTCTTTAATCTTCAATTTCTGAAGTGTATCATTCAAACGCAACTTTTGCATTTCCGCTCTTGATTCAATACTTAATAGGTCATGTGAATCTTCGTGATCCTGCATAATACATTTCTGACACACACAGCTCTCACATGTGTTACAGTAAAATTGCAAGAATTCTTTCGAGTGTAGCGACTTCGCACAGAATGAATGCTGCTTGAAGAGAACATTATAATCTTCGGTTTGAATATCCGCCAGATTTACAAGTTTATGTCCTTCTATGAATACATTGTGAGCATCCACGCATTGCTGACAGAGATAACGAGCACAGTTCAAGCAGTGTGATGTTGATGGTTTTTGCTTTTTGCAGGCTGAGCAGTTTACTCCAGAACTGGCTTCAGTAGTTGTTGCGATGGACAGGACTTCAATAATACGCGAGTGAAAGCTGCTTGACTCTAGAGAATCGAAGTCACTACTCTGCGGTAGATCGTGTTTCGTCTGACACGAAGGACAACTCAATGTTTTCCCTTCTTCTTTCAGCTCAGCGTGTGCAGCCAGGCAACTCTTACAGAATGTATGGAAGCATTTGAGAATCTTGGGCTCCTTCAGGGTCTCATTACACAACGAGCACTTAGTTAGTTGTCTGAGGTTATCGACTACTGCCTCCATGTTAACAGTAGTAAGACTTGAAAAGCGAAAGCTATTAGCGAATATTCTGATATAATAGTTTCATGGAATTTGTGAAGTTGTCGCCTGATTAGACATGTGACTGTGATTATCAGCCAATTGGGAGTTGTTTCTGTTGACCTCTTTGACCACGAAGCCGAACGTGAAGCCGTCGAAGCGAGAGTTCGGTTTCCAGCCGGGGCAGGCTTTGGAGAGAGTATGGAATCCTCCCGAGAGAGACGTCCAGTGACGTCAAAGGGGATTAACATTTTAATTTATGCAAATACAACTGTAAAGAGTTCGTTGGGTCACAAAAACAAAGCTCTCGCCTTGAGAAATTATTTGAGATTATGTCAAAATTAAGACCTAAATTAATTTGCTTCTCAAGTGCCTCTTAAATGTATGCTGTGAAAACTTTTTTGAAGCAACAAATCGTTCAGTAACATTTGAGGCCTTCGTCTTCCGTTTACTAGTAAAGTCTCTCGATCTGCCCGGTTCGGTTCGAGACAGGGAGAGATTACCCCGGGAGATTACCTTTGTAAATAATGCAGCAGAAAAGTAGAAAAGTATCGAAGGATATTTGGAGAATTTACAAAGAAGTTCGAAGACACTTTTACGGGAAAGAACAGTTCCTAGAAGAGAGTAGTGACAGCTTTACCACTGAGTGCGTGTGAACGAATAATCGATTATCAACAACCCCGCGAACGCGACTGGCAACATGAAAAAAACGTACATGTTTACAGAACAGCCGGCCGGTTATTTTGCAGGACACTTTCAATCAATTTCCAGTTGTTTTCCTTACGAATTTAAGGTCTTTGCCAAAGACAAGCACTCCATTGAAACCCATCGCGAGTCCAAAACAGAAACAAAAAATCCTGTCGTCTTCTCTGATGAGTTACTTATGAGAATCATGCGAAATTATAAAATATGAACCAATCAAAGATCACTACCAGGCTTTCTGGTAGTGACGTCACTGGACGGCATTTCAGACGTCTCTCTCGGGAGGAACGAACCGGAGGAGACGGCTGAAATTCAGGCTAAGTATGGAATAGTATACCGGATTCCATTGAATATAAAAGCTAGTTCGTCTCTTGAAACTTTCAAACGGTCTTACACAGATCACATCATCTCGATATCATAATGTTTTATGGTTGCTCTTGCTTGTCCATTATTTCTTTAAATGTTTATTAAATTAATTTAGATTCGACTCAATGTAATCACATTTATATATTTTATCAATTTAATTAACGTTTATATTTAGTCCATGCGCTCATGCTATATATCATAGTAGCTAATGGTGAGTAGGCATGCACCCTTGGGTTGTTCGCATACTTCCCCCACATGTTACCATTTCTATATTTCTCTTAATCTTAATGTAAACATATCTACATGTGGAAATAAAATCCTATATCCTGGAGAAACGACACCCTAATGGATGAAACGGACAGTAGGTCTTAACATCCAGGACCTCCGTTTGCGATTGGCCAAGGGAAGTGACCAATAAGAACGCTTCGCGGGAAAAGCTATCCAATGAGAGCATTCGATCGATTCGCATAATTCGAATACATTCTCGATCACGGCGTCGCGTCAGTTATCATTCGAATTTTACTCTACAACGTTACAAGTCTATTTGCTCTACTGACTTTGATATACATTACTGTTATAGTACTTTAAAAATTAGCGTTCCTAATTAGCATATTAAAATCTTCCCGGTTGAGCGAGCATTCGTGAGTAGGTCGCAAAAGGGAGGGCTGGCTGACGGCCCTGTATTAGGGAACCACGTACGTTGCAACAATGGCTTCAGAGTCGATGGAGGAAGAAGTTCAGTTGGATGTGATAACATTTGGACAAATAGTTATGTTCTTAGAATGAAATGAATAAAGCGCCTTGAGTTGTAGAAAAGAGCTCAAATATCAGTCCATCTGGACTATGTCGGGAAGATTTATCTTCGTAAGGACGAGCACAGCCGGCGATTTTTGTCAAGTCCGAGCAAGTCCTCGTTCACCTCAGGCGACAGGAAGGTCAACACTAATAGAGCAGCTTCATATTTATTTACTGTAGCCACTTATTATCCAGTATTTCTTACAATGTACAATTCAAGTATTTATATTTATAATTTCCTCAATTAAATAATGTTGTAAATATTGTCTTGTTTTTATTATTATTTCTATTTGACAATGTTCATGCACTGATTAGGTGTATTTATCTTCATTCTTTGTTATAATAGCGGACCTCCCGCCGCAAGCGGAGCACCATACATGTAGGATGAGAGCGCGACGTGCCTGAACAAGTGCTGTACCTGCGCGCGCACTATTGAACCTTGGCCAGTTGCTAAGCAACCATCATTGGATAAGCAACTGGCAAGGTTCAACAGTGCGCGCGCAGGTGAATGCTATTGATAACTTTTTCTTTCTTTTTTTTTCATTTTCCGTTATCTTCTTTTATCTTCTAAACCTTTTGCACTTATTTCCTTTGATTCTACCAGGCAGTTATTTTTCTGTTTTTCTGTATGTTTTCTGTATATAATTTATCGTTTTCTTGAGGGGTCGTTACATCAGTTACGTTCAGATAATTGGGAGCTCCGTTTTTAGGCTTGCCTATATATATATTACGATTGTATTTATTAAATTTGATGAGATCGGTTGCCCCAATACTTCTATATAAAAAACTACATTATCTTTAATCTGAGAAGAAAAATATTCAAGTATTATGTAAGAAAGAACTTGTGCAATTTAAAGAAATATCATTTTCGCCCTAGGAAACAGAATCTTCTTACAGAATGTTTTAAGAATCCATCTACACACTGTTTTATGTTGTGTGGTTTTGTCTACCAAAAATGAAAACAAAAATCATGGCACGCTTGTTATATTATTACTGTAAAAAAAAAAAAAGAGATTTTCGCGCTACCATTCACTGCGCACACAGAAAACCCCTTCAAGCCTAATTGACTGAGTTTTTGTCCCAGGGGTGGGGCATTTGCCAGCAAAGAAAAGTTGGAGGGGGGGGGGGGGGGGGGGGGGGGTAAAGGGGGTGGAGAATTGTCTTCTTTACAGTTCCAGCGCCATATTGGAATAATAATCGCGCAAACAGCAGCCAGCGCAGTCCAGCCGCTTCAACAAAGGAGAAGAAAAGAAAGCACTTTGCCACTTTCGGTTGTTCAAGTAGCTTTTCCAATGAAAACGGTTTATAGGCCGCTCTCAAAACCTGTTTGCCGTCTTCTCACTCAAGGAAGAACATTAAAATTTTGCTTTTATGTAGACTTTGTTGTATGACTTTTAATTTCTAGCGGTTTAATATTTCCTTTGAAAAAACCTGACATGACTTTAATATTTTTGTAGTTTGTTACCTACAGAACTATATGGCGATATGTACGTGTTGAAACAACAAGGTAGTCGTACAGTTGGACGAAGTTCATCGATGATCACTTGTCGACGATTGATTGACCGGCATCCAAGAGCTGATACAATATTGTTCTCATCCAGGTCGCATCGTTTTGGAAATCGTCCTGTTCTTGTGGATTTTTATTTATTTCCCCCTTAATTCGTATTAGATCACAGTACACAACGCATAACTATAGCAAAGCGAAACTTTCACGTCCAAGTTTTGATTCCGAATTGCACTGATCTTAAAATTTCTCTAAGATCTTTAATAGCCTTGAGTCTTTGGATGCCACCTAATGTCGCGATGTCCCTATGTTTGTGTATTATGACCATTCTGACAGAAAAGCACAACGAAAGAAGTCTTTACTTAAAAAAACTACTAAAACAGCTGTTTGAACCTTTCACAGGTCAACGCCTGCTTCGTGCTCATGCTTGCGTGGTTATGATTCCAATATGGCGCGGGAACTCATGTGAAGAGGACTATTAGTCAAAGAGTGTCAAAATAGCGAATGTTACATCAATGCTTATAACAGATATGCACTCGTTCCAAAGTCCTACGGTGGGCCATTTGCATAGCATAGCTGACCCCACGGTGGGAATTCAAAAATGTCAATGTCAAATGCCTCACAAATTCTGGGGGGGGGGGGGGGGGATGGGTAGGTTTGGAATTGATAGAGACATAAAGTACCTATTGTCTGGCTGCTCAACCTCGAATAGTAATGTCCCTTATGTTTTCAAACGTACTCATATTGCCTACAATTTAAGATTTGTATTTTCGCAGTTTCCATTACTTAGAGATGCCTGCAGAGGAGGTTAGAGCTCCTGTGTAGGATCCTGTAGGATAGTTCAGGATCCTGTGTAGGATCCTATAGAATAGCTGAGGACCCTATATCTATTAGAGAAAATCAGTATCTTATTTAGGAACCTATAAGATCTTATAAAGGATCTTATTCAGTTTCCTATAGGATCTTATAAGAACCTAAATGATCTTGTACAGGATGTTATAGTGATCCTAAATTAGGATCCTATAAAAATTAGGATCCTATACAAGAGCATGTAGGATCCTGAATAGGATTCTATCCAGGATTTGTACCAGGGTTAAGCAGCCTTGGAAATGCAGGGGGAAAACAGTATTTGAGTTTTCAAACACACACGATCCTCTCACACCACCATGAAAATTTGAATTAGTGCCCTGTATCCAATAAGTGCCCTGGGTAGCAAGTATTTTTCTATAAGTGCCCCTATTCCAATTAGTAATAATATATTAACCCTCCGGCCCTGTCATATTCCATTAATCACCCCTATTCTAATAAATATATGACCCTGAAAACTTGTCATATAAACAACTCAACTAATGTACAATGTAGCTGTAGTATGTCATGTTTTATTTCCCACATACAATGTATGCACTAAACAGAAACTAGTCTCATTACATGTGTATGCAGTCTCAATTCTTATTAGAAAAAAATACCTCGTGCTTTTAATTCGAATTACATTTATGGTTCCATAGCTGTATTTAAGATTACTTCACTTTTGAACTGGGTTTGGGGTATGGCATGTGTTTGGTAATTAATTGATCTTTCACGTCTTACTGCACTAACATATAGTGAAAAGGGGAAATAATAGAGGTCAAATTAGAGATAAACAATTACAAACTCCTTTCTGTTGCTCTGAAACATCATCTGGTAATGATCAGTGGCAAAGACTTAATGCATTGGGCTTGATCATGTTAATTTTCCCACCTTTTTCTTGAGAAAAATACCAGAACGAGGAAAGAACTAAATAAAATGAGTTCCGGGGTAAAAAGAAAAAAGAAAAAAAAGGCGTCTCGGCCGTGGTCTCGAACCCACGACTTTGCGAAATCTTAAGTTGAGAGTGCGCTGTCTATTTCGTTCAGAGAGAAAGTGCTACAAATAGCAGAGGTGGAGTTGTCGGTGAGACCGGCGATTTTTTTTTTTTCGATCGATCGCTGTGCCTGTGCTGTGTTCGCGTTCGGCCCACGCAGGAGCTCCGCTATTATGAATCCTTGGTATAAACATCGTCTTTGAACAAGCAAAGTCGGAGAATTACAGACACTTTTATCTTATTCCTTCAGTCATTTCACGTAAAGCACTCGTCGTGTTGTATACTATCTGTTACAATAATCCTGCCATCTGCAAGCACTGCTAAGTACATGGGTTTCCCAATGTTCTCACACATTTTCCCAACAAAACGGCCGTCCAGTGTGAACTTCTGAATACGTTGATTACCGCAATCACATACAAGTAGATTACCGTCATTGTCAATAGCAATACCTTGTGGTTTAGAGAGTTCACCATCTTCACTTCCTTGTCTTCCTATTACAGATCTCCTGGTCGGTGTATTATCTTGCTGGTCAAAAACCTGAATGGTATAACGTATGATTACTATGCCGAGATACAACGAACAAGTCATCGTGAGTTATAGTAGAGAAAGGATGAATGATCTCGCCCACTATTAACCCTAGGCGAAAATGAAATTGATAAGTTCCTTCTCCTGTAAACACTTGAACGCGGTGATTGTAATAGTCACTGACTATAATACGTCCTTGTTCGTCTACATGTACTCCCAATGGACTACTGAACTCTCCACTACCCTGACTTTGTCTGCCAAAGCACTTCAATGGCTTTCCAGTTGTGCTGTCGAATATCTGTATCCTGTGATTGCACTGATCTGCTACCACCACGTGGTTATCGTTTAGGAATGCGATACCACAGGGGTGATTGAGTTGTCCATCTCCACTGCCTTGTTCACCAAACTGTGCTAGTAACGTACCCTCCATATTGAACACTGCTATAACGTGGGACCCCCAGTCAGTAATAGCAATACTTCTATTACTTTTGTTAACTGCAATTCCCCAAGGGCTTTTCAGCGGTGCCTTCATCCCTTTCATCTCAAACTGTCCAGTAATCTTCAGCTGTTGTGGTTTTACGTCAATCACCAGCGGGCTATTGGACACATGCTTTCCGTTAATCCTCACATCAGTTGTGAATTGTCCCGGCACCTTGGGCGTGAATTTCACTTCATATTTCTCTCCAATCCTTTCCGATACTTGTATAGCAGTTTCACGTCCTCTTTAGGGTTAATGTTTACCTCTACAACGTCGTCAGGGTCGTTGTTTGGTTCTCCTTCAGAGTTTTTAGTAAACACGTTCAGCTTTGCTTCACAGAGTGCTTCTAGTTTTGATTCCACCTGTACGGTGCTCTTTACTGGGTCTGTAAGGTTTGTTTTAATCAAAAAACCGAGACCAACTTCTCGCAGTACAGTAGGCCCCTCGCTAGGAACAAACAAGATCTTAGAGTAGATCTCGGTTAAATCATTTTGTAAAGCAAGAAGTTCGTCACATCTATTTTGTACGGAGTCTTTAGTGTTCATTATTAGATGTGCTGAGCCATATTCAAGCAGCTTGGAGACGTGCTCACTGGCACTGCGAGTTTGATGAAGTAACGACTCTTGCTCGGCTTTCTTTCTAATTATCATTTGCACCCCTTCATCTACCTGACTCAACAAGTCTCTTTTGTTTTGCTCAATAAAGGCAATCAGTTCCTCGGCTGCTTTCATCACGTTGGTTTTCGTTTCTTCGGCGGTAACCTTTATCTTGGAGACAGTTTCTTCTAAAACTTTGAGGTTCGTCTGTTCTTCTGTTTCTTTATTCTTCAATTTCTGAAGTGTATCATTCAAACGCAACTTTTGCATTTCCGCTCTTGATTCAATACTTAATAGGTCATGTGAATCTTTATGATCCTGCATAATACATTTCTGACACACACAGCTCTCACATGTGCTACAGTAAAATTGCAAGAATTCTTTCGAGTGTAGTGGCTCCTCACAGAACGACTGCTGCTTGAAGAGAACATTATAATCTTCGGTTTGAATATCCGCCAGATTTACAAGTGTATGTCCTTCTATGAATACATTGTGAGCATCCACACATTGCTGACAGAGATAACGAGCACAGTTCAAGCAGTGTGATGTTGATGGTTTTTGCTTTTTGCAGGCTGAGCAGTTTACTCCAGAACTGGCTTCAGTAGATGTTGTGATGGACAGGACTTCAAGAATACGCGAGTGAAAGCTGCTTGACTCTAGAGAATCAAAGTCACTACTCTGCGGTAGCTTGATTTTAGTCTGGCACGAAGGACAACTCAATGTGTTCCCTTCTTCTTTCAGCTCAGCGTGTGCAGCCAAGCAACTCTTACAGAATGTATGGAAGCAGTTGAGAATCTTGGGCTCATTCAGGGTCTCATTACACAACGAGCACTTAGTTAGTTGTCTGAGGTTATCGAGTACTGCCTCCATGTTAACAGTAGTAAGACTTGAAAAGCGAATACTAACGAATATTCTGATTTATAGTTTCACGGAATTTGTGAGGTTGTCGCCTGATAGACATGTGACTGTCAGTATCAGCCAATTGGGAGTTGTTTCTGTTGACCTCTTTGACCAGACTGGGCGCCCACGAAGCCGAGCGTGAAGCCGTCGAAGCGAGACTGAATTATATAAAAACAAAAACATGGAATCTCTTCAAATTTTACTTGGTTTCCAAGAGAACCGTTATGTATCAGTCAATTCCAAACCCGTGCATGGCCCCCTCGGGCCACCCCCGGGCATTTGAACATTTTGAAAAAAATTCGATCAAATGCCCCACTACCAAGGAAGAAAAACTGTTCAAATGCCCCACCAGTTTTTCATCCAGGCTGTTCAAATGCCCCACCATCGGGGTCCGGATTGAAAAATTTCGACCAAGAGAAGGCAAAGACTATTGACAAATAAATGAAATCATTGTTTTATTGACAATCTCTAACTCAAGCAATTCACAGGAAACACCGACGTTGAAAGCCACCTTCAACCGGTCAGGGATGAGAACAATCATTTCTACCGGCTCGATCGTTCTTGGTTTCCGTTGTATACTTTATAATAAACGTAATGGTTTGAAATTTACCGATATAATAATTATGTTTTTAACTCACGCGCTGTCTAGGGTCGCAGCAAAACTCACCTTATATATTATAAAGTATATAAATGTCATGCACTTAATATCACGCAGTCGGTCAAAGTTCACGAAGCAAAGGAAAACAACATAGTTTATAGGTTTATTAAAACATAAACAATTTACCTCTGAAAGTGGCCTTCAAATTTGGCAGGTTCACTCTTTCAAGCCAGGCCTCTACGAATGCGCAATCCTTATCTTGGAAGTCCTCGAAGACACGGCGTACGTTCGCCATTTCGACGCGAGCAATGCGAAGTAGACAGACAGTATTTTTTAAACTCCGATCAAATGCCCCACCGGCACCCAGATACTCGTCAAATTCCCCACCCTCGGGAGCAAGCCTCTGATCAAATGCCCGGCGTTTGCCCGGGGGGGGGGGGGGATGCACGGGTTTGGAATTGACTGATACATTACAATAAGTTAATATATTTAAATGTAAATAATATAATTACGAAACTCACGTTAAACATATACATTTTTTTTTTATTATAAACAGTCCATGAGTAAATTCATGGTAAACATTTTAAAAGAGAGTTTAGTTAGGCTCGGTTTCCAGCCGTTGAAGTTTTGGTGGGGCAGGCTTTGGAGAAACGACACCCCAACGGCTGAAATGAGACTTTCAAATGTAAGGTTAAGACATTCTTGTTTGAGAGAGCTTTTTATTAATATTATAGTAGATTTCTATGAGGTTATGACCGTTGTAAATTAGGTTACTTTTTACTATACTTATAGAGACTTGTTTAAGATGGCTTTTTATTCATATTTAGTAGATGTTTAGTAGACAATGATCGTCAGTTTTACTTTTTACATTAGTATAGTTACTGTACATTATAGCTTAGTCTAATTTTATTACCATTATTGTATTTATTATAGACTTTATGTTATGTTATGTTGTTTATTTTTCACGTATTTACTTTGAATTATAATGCACGTCAGCGCAGTTCTATGCGTTATACTATTAGGAGTTGGCATCACTTGGCCATGCTGTTGATATATAAAACGTACGCAATACGTGACTATGATCATGAAGTAATCATTCATATGAACCAGAGGCCCTAGCGGTCTTGGCTCTAGTGTTGGTTTTGATTGGACAACCTGTTTTGAAATAGCTGTATCCATTCCTTATTTATTATTTGACTTACAACAAGCTCCAATATAAATGCAGAGTATAACGTTCGTTCAGGTTTTGTAAACACATCTAATAGGCATTTTTCCAGTCACGCGTTGATATATCACTTCAATAACCAATGAATAGAGATCTTCCAGCTTACCTCTTTGTTGCCCTATTTCACCCTTGAGTAATGTCTTTGCTTTTTCTGTACCTAGCTAAGAGCAAATGTATCAATTTCTATAATTGGAAAACAAAGCACTGAATCCTCTGGAAAGCTGTCACATGATCTGAAATGGGACATCAGAGGCAAGCTGAAAGAGACAGTCTATTGCGTTCATGATCCCATGGGAAAGGCTTTTGTCTACCAAAAATGAAATAAAATCACGGCACGCTTGTTATATTAGCACTGTTAAAAAAAATTCATGCTACCATTCACTGCGCACACAGAAAATCCCTTCAAGCCTAATTGACCGAGTTTCTGTCCCAGGGGTGGGGCATTTGCCAGCAAAGAAAAGTTGGAGAGGGGGGTGAAGGGGGTGGAGAATTGTCTTCTTCATTTTATAGCCATGCTTGGTCATCACAATTGTCCTGGGAATAACTAACTAAGAAGTAAAGGATGGTCCGTATGGGGCTCGAACCCATGACATTGGCGTTATTAGCACCACGCTCTGCCGACTGAGCTAACGGACCAACTACGATAAAAAGTAGAAGGAATATCATTGTAAATGAAATCTTACTATCATAATAATAACACAGTCGCTTTTTCCTTTTCTTGTTATTTGTGGATTTTCTAGGTCAGTTACTCTAACGATTTTGAATTGCGCAACAACAAAAAAACAATTATTCTAATAAGCGGTGACTTGTTTCTCATTTTATAGCCGCGGTTGGTCATCACAATTGTCCTGGGAATAACTAACTAAAAAGTAAAGGATGGTCCGTATGGGCTTGAAGCCATGACATTGGCGTTATTAGCACCACGCTCTGCCGACTGAGCTAACGGACCAACTGCGATCGTAAGGTATATGTTGTTTACACCTCGGCGAGTTACACTGAACAGCGATCCAAGGACGACAATATACATGAGCGAGGCGAATTGATATGTATATCTCGGTTAAAATAAATACATGATCATCACGACACTTCAATCCTTTGGTGATCCTCATATATTTCCCATTATATTTTAAAAGGGCAACTGAACGTCACACAAAATCTGAAATTGATATTCTGCTGGCACGGTAAAGAGCAATATGATTATGGGTAATGCGACTAGGATGCTTCGACCTGGAAAAGTAGTCATTCTAGGCCAGTCAGCTCCGCACGTTTGTTTTAAATTTATTTTGTATATCTTATTGATTATAGCCACGGTTATTTTGTATTAACGTAGTAAGTTAATAGTTAGTTCTCTAGCCCTCGGAGAATTCGGGTTGCTGCATTAGGTCGAGCGAGTACACGTTTCCGCACATTTCCACGTTTTTTTGGCCACAACCCCAGGGTGGTTTTTTCGTGGATTTTAGCGGTTTTTCGTATCTGGCAGTTCCCATTAGTTAAAAATACAATTTATACTAATTAATAATTGTATTAGAGTACGGTGTTGTCTGGCGACAATCCCACAATAAACTATACTTATGAAGTCTCTTGTCAGTGTAGTCAGAATCGCATTGTGCTGCCAGGTCACTCTAGGCTAGATACGAACACGATTCTGTCTTGTGAAGCGGTTTATTACTACGCAGCGAGCAGAGCAGCAATTAATAATTTGGACAAAATCTCGCAATGGTTCATTGCGTTAATTCGCTGTTTCGATCACAATCCCTTGCTGGCCAATAACAATGCGCTCCTCCCCTCCCCACTGGTGGACATTTTTTGCGGCCATCCCTTCATGTAGGACGACACGAATTGCTACCAAATTGTATTCTATTGTATTGTATTGTGTTGCGTTCTATTGTTGTATTGAATTGTATTGTGTTGTATTCTATTGTATTTTTGTTAAAAAATTCTTGTCGTCCTACATAAAGGGATTGCCTTTTTTGCAGTCACTGACACGATACGTATTCTTCGGTTGTTATATACCTTAATTAACCAGGCGGAAGGTTGATCAATCAGTGGTATACACCGAGGTTAAGGTATATAACCGTCTTATATCATCCTGGCGAGGTTTCCTAATTAATGTTTTGGATATTTCCACTGACGTACATTTCGAAGGAGAAGTTTTGCAAGTGAAATTTTAGGTATTTTTAATTTTATCCGTGTGTTCTTTTGGGACCATAGCATGTGTGAATTTGCTCCACGCTTGTTTTCATTATCTGCGAGAGGGAGGTTCTCTAGATCTTCGCTGTCAAGTACAAAATAACAACGTAATATCCATAACTTGTCAGGCAGCATGTTGCGAAAATATAAACTGCCATTAGTTGATTGCTCATTTGGCATTTTACCTATTTGTTTTTATATTAATTACGCCTATTGTCTTAAGTGTAGCTGGAAGCAGTCATGTAGAATTTGGCTTTGTAGATAAACCACACCAGGGAGGGTTGAAGCACTGCAAGCTACAGCGTATACCAGTAGAGCACCATGTTAATACCGAACAGCCAGAAAGATGCCTTGTGCACATATTCAAGAAGTATCAGTGTCAAAACGAGAATCGGCGAACAGCCCCGACATTTTATACCTCAAGCCTAAGAAAAAGTACAAGCAAGACGAACCGTGGTTCTACAGATTGCAGTCGGCCACAATACTTTAGCTGGGACCGTGAAGAAGGTGTGCGAATAAGCTAAGGAGGCATTGAAGGGTATAAAACTAATCATTCTCTTCGGGTTACGACAGCTACAAGGGGAGTTGAGTTAGGCGTTCCGGATAAGTTGATAATGGGCGGACGGGACACCGAGTTGTTCAGTCGCTACACGCATATCAGCGACCATCGCAGGAACAAAACAAGAAGTATCCAATGCGCTGAATTCTGTCACAACTTTTAATCCTAGTACTGCAGAGAACCGAAAGGCGACTGACCCTGTGGAAGAGGAAAGTGACTCAAACCGTAAGCAGTTACCATGTACATTTTAATGTTATCTTTATAAAGTAACAACGATTATTGTTTCACGCTATCGACAGATAGTGATTGTCATAAAGAAATTATCGATAAAAAAACGTTACATTTTGTTAAAAGAAATAAGAACGGAATACTTTTGGTTGTTAATATATTTATTGATTAGTAACGAGAGTTAGACCTGACTGATTTATTGATTAGTAACGAGAGTTCAAACTCTTAGGCAATAGTCAGAAAATATTTCATGTATAAGTTTTCTTGCTATTCATTTGTAATAATGAAAAAAATACTTATGTGCACGTCTTCGCGGCATTTGACGGGGGAAATAAGTATTAATTTCGTGAGTGTTTTACGGAGTTCAATAAAATACTTTTTGGGTATTTCAAGATTTATTGATGCTGTTGTTTATAACTTTCCTTTACATTAAATAGATCGGCTGTGGCTTTCAATATTTTCAGGATAGATAGTTGGAGTTGATAAAATATTCAATTTACAGGTACGTGACTGTGTCATGAACTATTAATGAGGTTGATAACTTGTTTCAGTAACTTTATCACCCCGCACTCCCCTGGAAATAACCGCCCCCGACTTTAACAAACTTGGATTGCTTGGGGTGATGAGTTTGTTATAGTTTATCGGAGAACAAGGATATCGAGCAAAGGATGATATAATGAAGGACAAGATCCGCGCGTCATTGATAAACTATATAATTACTGTGTAGGTTATATGCTTGGTTGTTTGTATATTCTTCAACATTTAAGCTTCCTTCTTAATTCAGGGAATACTGGTACCATAATAGTCTCCATTGGGGAGAGGAGGAGGAATCCTTTGACGGGTTTATGTTCTTCGCATTCCTTGCAGCTTGGTATCTAGAGGAGAGCGATTTACGCAAATTTGCGAGTGCTTTGTCGTATGCTGTACTTCAGGCTAATTCTGATCGTCTTTAAGCTCCGTTTGTAGTCCTACTACAGTTCCGCCTTCAGTGCTCCTTACTAGTCTTGTGTTTTGACGTGATGTTTACTAAAACAGCGAGTTTAACCCACAAAATATGTTTTGCAACTTGATGATCATGCATGCTAAGTTGATGCACGAGTCACTGGAGTCGTGTAGGCGATCGGACTCAGTGTTGGCATATATATCAGAGCAAAGAGCAAGATATCTCCTGTTTTCAAGATGGTGAGCAGCAAATAATTTTCTTCTATTGGCCTTCGATAAAGTCAAGCAGCCGCTTCAAAACACCAATTACCAGTCACAATTACATTCTCAATTACATTTGTTTAAACTTCACAAAATGAAAATAAACCGGGACAACTTTTGAGAAACCACATGCACCACAGCTCAAACAGTCGCACGATAGCTCCAAAACTACAAAATATATTCATCTAACACCTTGGCATTTTTATCACCCAGTAATATATGTTTCCTGTCAAAGAGCTACTGTAGGTTTTCTTCTAATACACTCCGTTAACTGAGCGGCAGCATTCACTATACCTATTAGGTATACTAGTTAACTTAATGAATTCTTCACAACAAACTTGTGCAAGGCAAAATAGCCGAAAAACAATCATGCACGCAGATAGTGGTGGCACTCTTATACCTTCGAAATGCTAGAGTGCGTTTCTGAGGTTTCTAGAGTGCGACGAAGCTTAAGCTCGCCAACAGCCCTAAAATTCGCCGCCTAGCTAACTGAGCTGTCTTAAAATAGACCCAATAAATAAAGATTAGCGATTTCATCAGCGCTTGCGCGCATCATGCAAAAAGTTGGATCTAAAACTGAACCTGTTTTATCACAGGCCCGCTGAGGCCTCTCAGTTCAGTGTTAATCATATACTTAACAAAACAATTACTTGAATCTTCGGAAATACCGGAAAAATTAAAGCACCATCTCGTATAAGTAATGAAATATTTAGTACTGTAAAATGAATTTACAGAATTAGACGGGATTTGCTGTGACCACAACGCAGCTGTCAGTTTTACAGCAAGCATTCGGAAATTTTCGAAAAATCTTTGGAAAAAATCCTCTATCACAACACTTTACGTAACTCGACTTCATTCTGAAGCTTTTGTTTTCGAATTAGAGATTGTGAAATTCCTGATTTTGAGTGCAATTACAACCAAACAGTGCAATTTGGGATCAGAATCGAGAAATGTTGATGAGTATATGAATAATAATGAATATAGAACTGAGTGGAGTGCAATTTATATACGTAATCATATGGATTCGAGTGCAATTTATATACGTAATCATATCAGTGGATTCGAGTGCAATTTATATACGTAATCATATGGATTCGAGTGCAATTTATATACGTAATCATATGGATTCGAGTGCAATTTATATACGTAATCATATGGATTCGAGTGCAATTCGGTATTAAGTTTAACGAGTGAGATTTTCAATTGCGAATGCAATTTGAGCTCTTTGAAAAATCTCACGATTTCAACTTAATCCAGAATTGCACGAGAAAGCCATGATTACTTGTTAATAATATTCATCCGCGTATATTTGTGCTTTTTGTCGTGACGTTATTATTCATAGGATTTGGCTTAAAGCTTTTCAACTTATCCCAGCTGTAAATATGGAAATCTCTTTTTTTTGTTTTGTTTGACATATTAAACACCATTTTTAACACTACTTTTACAACCTCAAAATAAAAGACTATAAACTAATAATAATCCACTAATATCCAAAGTACATACATACACACGTAAAACATACGATCAATTTCAAGCATTAAAAAAAGGCAAAGGAGAAAAATAAATGTCAACTTAATATTCCTGTTTATTAGAGAGATAAAAAAGGGGTAAGTTTCTCCCATTTCTGTAAATGAGAGACCATTTTATTATTTCTTTCTGCTATCGATCCTTCAATCCTATAATAATATCGCATCTTTTGAATAAAATCGTCTAATTTTGGCACTTTGCCACGTGCTCTGTATTTGTACAACATCAGTTTGAAAATAAATATAACAAAATTAACAATAGCATTGTTTTCTCCTTGGTCTACTACTAAAATTATGTTGAAGGCATTCAAGGAAGGTATTACAATATCACGGGTATCTAACCACGTTTTTAAGGTATCACAAAAATTAACTACAGGACGACATTCAACAACAAAATGCATCGTTGACTCCAGCCCGCAGAAAGAACAACGAAAATCACCAATTAAATTAAATTTATAAAGATCCTTATTAAGGTAAAGGCAATTGTTAAGGATTTTGTATTGAAAGTTTCTAAGGTAAGATTCGATCGTTGTTTTATAGATACGAACATAAATTACCTTCCAATCTAATTCCTCAACCATTAGACTTCTTTCCCACTTAGCTTGTGGAGTAGGTATTCCTGTTTTCTAGGTTATCAGTATATCATATATATTTTTATTAGTTAATTTTTCAGCCTTATAAGTTTTACCCTTTAAATCTATCGTATCAGGGTATATTTCACTGCTATTCACTACTTTACTAGACATTAGCAGCAGTGACTTCCAGTGCTGAGGCATGGATTGCATGAATGATTCCAAGCCAGCTGAAAAATTCATTCGCACTCAATCCCCTGGATTGAGCTTTTTCCCGTGAGAAGCGCTGTTCATTGTCCCAAAGCTCTCTAACTCGTATAATATTTTTCTCAATAATTCTCCTAAAATACGTCGTGTCTAGTGAAATATATTTATTATTCCACAGACTGGCATAAAATCTTGTCCACGTCCTCCCCCACTGGGTCGTCACTAACCTCTACCCATGCCTTCAACATATTTTTATAAAACTGGGGTATATTAGACGGAATTTTTGAAACGTCAAAGTTTTCGTTAACACACTTAATACTACCTATCTCTTTGAAATATATAGCAGGAAATACATGCCAGACCTTAAATACATCCAAGCTTTTTAACTTGATCAACAAAAATGCACTATGTGCCTTAATTCTCGTTTCCAGATCGGGTAATTTCAGACCGCCATGATCATACGAGTTAACAAGAGTCTTATACTTTATCTTTGCCTTTTTCCCTCCCCACACGAACTTCACAACTTCTTTCTCTACCTTTCTAATAAAATCCTTGGGAACACTTAACTTATAGAGCAGACATAAAGAAGCTGAGAAAGTGCCAATGCCCTTATTATTTGTACTTTACCAAAGAGGGTAAGGTGGCGCATTTTCCAAATTGATAGTTGCCTTAAATTTTTCAAGAACCGATCAAAAGTTTTTAATTTTTGCAGGTCTTTGTTCAAGAAGTGAATTCCTAGAATTTTTATACTTTCCTTATTTATATCAATTAATTTTCCTCTGACATTTTCCTCTATCCTAGCTCCACCTATCCAGCAGGCATCAGACTTTTCCAAATATATTTTTAAGGAGGAATACCCACTAAACTCCTCTAAATGATCAATAAACGAGTTAAGAGAGTTCACGTCTTTCAGGAAAAAGGTGGTATCGTCGGCGAATAACAATACCTTGTTTTCTATCCCTGCAACCTCTACACCGTGTATGGTAGCGGATGAACGTATCATTTGGGCCATCACTTCAATTACCATAATAAATAAATATGGCGATATCGGATCACCCTGCCTCTTTGTTATTGTAAACACCGCCACCTCTCAGTCAATTCAATTCGTGAGTTCTGGTTGGATATAGTTGTTCACATCCGAAGTATTACATGATTTGACACTCAGGTATTACATGATTCGGCACTGGTATTACACGATATGGCACTAGTGTTTAGCATAAAAACAGCTGCTCTCATACAGTCAATCCAATTCACGAGTTCTGGTTGGATATAGTTGTTCACATCCGAGGTATTACATGATTTGGCACTCAGGTATTACATGATTCGGTACTGGTATTACACGATTTGACACTGGTGTTTAGCATAAAAACAGCTGCTCTCATGCAGTCAATCCAATTCATGAGTTCTGGTTGGATATAGTTTGTTCATATCTAAGGTATTACATGATTTGGCACTCAGGTATTACATGATTCGGCACTGGTATTACACGATTTGGCACTGGTGTTTAGCATAAATACAATTGCTCTCAGCCAATCAAATTCGAGAACTCGTTGCATGTGTATTATTTACGTCTGAAATCATAAGAGATTACAAAATTGCACGACGACGAAGCAAGAAACACCAGTGATTTCAAAATGAATATAATTATAACTTTACTTCCCTAAGCCTCGACATGAAACTTAAAGAAAAGGTAAAGCACGACATGACAATACCAAACCAACGTCAATAGTTTATTGATATATTCGAAAAATATATATTATAGCCTTTCGTTAATATATTAGATACATTTTCTCTTTCTCTAGTATATATCCTGTTGACGTTATTCCATGTTGTGAAAAGTTACACAAAAGTTGCGGATTTCCCTGCTGCAGGATTCTCCTATCAGTCTGAAATCCCCCTTCAGTTCCCGACTTTTCCCAGACCACAATGTAATAACCATTTAACATATATACCTATTCCAATAAACGTTGTCGGAAGAAAATAACAAAAGAGAAAAGCTGTGACTAATTTAAACAATAGGCGAGAGAATAGAACAAAAGAGAAAATTCTCTATCCCTCAGATAATGACTTCATTAAAAAGACGTTCATCCTACTCAAGTGAATACAATGGAGCAAGACAGAATACAATAGACTCCCATGATTCAGCTTTCCTATTTTCCATTTACCTCCGACAACGTTTATTGAAAATAGGTATACACACTTGAGCTTTTGTTACCAGACTAAACCTAAAAAAAACTCTTGCCTTTTAAGTCAGTTAAGGCCGGGATTAAAATATTTTCTATAATTTCAGTACGTTTTTCATGTTACGCCTAGAGCAAGTTTACTTTGTCTCCCTTTCGGCACCAGCAATATTTATTAAAGGCCTACGTGAATCGAATCGAAACTTCAAGTTTCTTTAAAACAAAACTACACAAATAACACCCTGAGATAAAAGAGAAATAACATGTGAATGTACTGATATGCTTTTCAAGCTTTTTCGATAGAGGATGGCAAAGATACAAAACTATACGAATAACACTCTTAGATATAAGAGCAATATAAGAGAAGTAACATGTGAATGTACTGATATGCTTTTTCGATAGACGATGGCAAAGATTAAAGTGGATTACAAAAGCTTACAGTGAACCGATTTCAAGTTGCTCTAAATTTATCTTAAAATCAGTATTTTTTATCCACTCTAATCTTTGCCATCCTTCATCCAAATTGTCTCAAATTTTCACCAGTATACCTGGAAATCATACTCTGCTAATCTGAGGAGTTATTTTTGTCTTTCTTCATGAGAAAGTTTATCATTTGGTGGCTGACACAGCCCTCGAGAGGACTTAGTGAACTTATTGTACCTACTGGTTCTCAACCCCATTTTAAATTAATAATTCAATAAATTTATTTATGCTACTTACGAGTATTACCAAAAAAATAATCATAATGACAGAAATAATCTCAGGGTATTTGAACCATAAAATATTTACATCATAATGATATAAAAATTAGGACTACCCAACTGGACCAATCACGATCCAACTGGATCTCAAATTAAAGTGCCTATAGGCCCAAAATTTTAAACATTAAAATCTATTCTCCATCAAGTAAATAGTTGACCTGTAAAATATTTCTTGATTTGAGTGTTGCATCTTTCAGTGACGTCATAGTAGACCAACAAAAGGTCATTTCTTTCTCCTTGTGAATGAAACTATTTCAGATTTAAACAAAAAGACAAGGAATCGGCAATAGATGGTTTGCACTCAATCCCCAGAGATTCAAATGACAAAGGGCATGGCGGCCATGTTGGTGTACAGAACAAAAGAAGCTAACGAGGAATCTATTGTTACCTGTACACCAACATGGCGGCTATGACGTCACGTGCAAAGGGTCTATTATCCAATATTTGGGGAAATTTTGTTATTCGCCACTTTAAGTGGTAGATAAAATATGAGCGGACGATCTTTTTGGTCAGTTACATTGTAAATGATCATAAAGATCGGACGCGAATATTTTATCGTGCTTGTGAAATGAAACAATAATTGGAATGCACATTATTGTTATGTGATTCTGGGTTATTCTAATTATGGAACTTGAAATGACCATGTATGTCCCATAGGAGTTACATATCTTTATCAAACGTTATGCATACTTATTAGCTGAGTACGAAATCTTTATCAAAAGTTAATTTACTCATTAATAATTTTATTGGGATTTACAGTACTGTTCATGTGATCTGAATACTGAGCTGGGATTGGTTTTCACCCTCATTAATTATTCATGAATTTTACAATATACCTTAACATGTTGATCTAAAGCTGAAGGAACTTTCAAAGTTGTTGATATAAATTATTGCACTGTGCCTTGAACATTTCTGCAATGAGATTAACTAGGATCCACTCCATAGAGAGACGCGTACGTTGGAGGATCTACAGAGACATCCTGACTGCTTCCAACAAATGCCGAGTTATCCAAGCCCCGCGCGTCTCCATCTGGTCGTTCGGTATCAGTCTCCCCCATGTGATCATCACGTGATACAGGTATATCAGCAATTGTTGTCATGGGCTGCTGTCCAGTTGTTTCTTCCACGGCTTCAGCATATGGAGGAGGTCGATCCTCCGCTATTAAGGAGTCCGGTATGTCATCCAGTGTTGGCACGGACTGGTTGGGTAGAGGTGTCAAGGCGTGGTCTCTGCGGGGACGCCTGCGTACTATCAGGCGATACCTTCTTTTTATCGCCCAGTACCCGAGAATTGCTGTTATGGTTACCACAATGAATCCACCGAATACGCCGAGAATAACAGTAATAGCTAAATAAAAAGAAGGCAAGCCTTTAGAATGTAAAAGATACTTCTCTGATATGTTCTTAAAGTGCTTTTGATCCCTGGCCAGAAATCGTTGATTTGATAGGAAATTGCATGAACGCGATATTTTGAAAGTTCTGATAATTGCACCAGCCTTCAGGCGAGTGCAATTTGAGAACTTTCAGGATAGTATAATTTAATATAAAGTGTTTTAAATGTTGTTTAACCCGTTGTTTTGGGCGATTTGTGGTCGTAATATTGCTTTATAATACGTTATAAATCCTTGAAATGACGTCATTACTTCAAATTATGCTAATGAGTTAAAAATGAAATTGAGTCATAACATTTAATGTGTTTTGTTTTTCAGGCGTCAGACATTTGTTCCGTGCAATCTTATTGAAATATGTTTACTGGAGCTGACATAAAAAGAGAGCAAAAGGAACAGATTCCTTAACAAACGAAAAATCGTATACGCAAATCATATTATCCATGTCGGTCATTTTGTTTTCCACGTTGACCTTTAAATGAATGATAACAGGCTAGGGCTTATATGCACTTTATCAGCTGCGTAAGACTGCAAACACATTCCTACTATGCTTTATAACATAGTGGAGAAAATTACTGAGTTATAATTACTCGGGCTGCCTGTGGCAGCACCGAGTCTTAAAATGCAAATCATTTTTTTTTTTTATTCCGTGTAGCACAATTTCTGCGCATGCGTTAAAGGTCAAATTCACACCAATCAGATTGCACTGTGCAGGTCACGCAACAATCGCCATGTTAATTTATTTACATAATTTAATACAGTAAAGCAAGATGGCGGAGGACCCGCGAGGAACTTTCTCTCTAATTTGAAGTCTCATCTCTCAAATGTAAGCCAGTTTAATGTTTTATTTAACTTCACTCGTGCGAAAGCCTTCCAACAGGCTCAGGATATTTCAACTCGCGCTATTGTCGGAGCCGAAGGACCGCGTTTTTTACCCAGATGGCCAGTGATTTTATATACGACACGTACGACGACCTGAAGCCAGTGAAGGGGCCAGGATCCGGAAAGCTAAAATTCGAAGAAATAGATATTGGAATCTATAAGCCATCGGCTCGCTGTGCTGCATTTAAAACATCCGAGGAGAACATCTCATTTTGGGTGAAGGCACTTCAAGACCAATATTATGAGTCTCTTAAAAACTGTCAGAGATTTAAATTTACCGTAAGTTGGATCAGAGAGTATTGAGATCAAGTTATTTCGTTCCAGCGAGGATATTGACCTAGCGGAAACGGTACAAGCTGTCGAAGAATTTTACTTATAATAATCCACGTCTACTTAACAACAGGAATAGTTATGTGCCAAGGCATGGGCAAAGATTGAGTTTCCCAGATTACAGATGAAAGTAGAGAACTTAATGAATGAAGAAACAGAGGTCACGCGCGACATGCTTGAGAACATGAACATGTTCAACACTTTATGTTATACTAAGAAAACAAAACAAATTACAGAGCCTGCAAGTTCACGAGTCAATGAAAAACCCCAAGAGCCTGTAGTTTTGGATCAACATATCCTTGAAACTCCAAAAGCAACATACACATGAGTCAAATTCAAACCGGAAGAGACGGAATTCTTTAGATTCTTCACGAGGATTGTTAGCCCGCAATAAGAACTCTCTCGCTGATTTAATGACCTTGATTTGTAACATGGAGGCTGACCTAACTGATATGGGTAATGAATTCTTACTCTCGTCACATCAAAACACGAATCAAGAAACCAAACTCAGTCATTTGGAAGAGAAATTAGTGCAGCAAGATAATATATACAAGACCGAAATCAAGATGCTGTCATCACGAATATATTATTGACCTAGAAGTTGAAAATGGCGAGTTGAAAGCGGATATAATAAAGCAGGGATCCGACTTTAAAACTTTAAAAACAAAAATCAAGAATACAAAAAAGAAGACCATGAAAGACCAAGGTCTCCAAAGCTTATCAGTTTGTTCAAGAGCCATCTTTCTTACATGACAACCCGATCCCTATTCATCAGAATACATTTTCTGTGCTAAATGACGAGAGTTTACAATCACCTGACCGACAACCCACTACTAAAGAAAGGGACCATGAAGTACGGTAGTACGGTTAAATTCTCCGGTTCAAAACAATGAATTATATGCCTGCTCAAATGCAGTGTGTTAAACAAATAAGTAGTGTCTAAATTAAAAGGTCAACATACGAGAAAAACAAAAATATTAAATTACATATATACTAGGGGAGCAGAGAATGAAAGTCACCGCGCTATCGGCCACTCCTAAAGACTGCTAAATTCAGCTAATAATTCTTCTCTTTGGTTATTACTAAGAGGATTTCAAATGAAAGTGTATTTCATCTTCAATCTCATGTGGCCCGAGTGAAAGCCCAAATGGGCTCTTGTTGGTTATAATGGAGGAATTTGTTTTTGTTAAAGTGCAACCACGACGAAACATTAGCATTTTGATTTGCCACTTTTTAGGTCAATCAGCGTTAGAAATATTCAAATTCGTAAAACATATCGCCAAATGAGCAACTAAAACCATAAAATTATAGGAGAGATTACCAGTAAAATCCTGTCCGCCATTAGTGATGTTATACGCGCAACACGATAACCAGTGTGGCTACTTTCTTATGCACACCATTTCGAGCGAACCTCGCAACGATAAATATAACTTTCTTCTTGTATACGAGAAGACGTTTTAGTAGAAATATGCCTCCAAGACTTTGTGTTGTGTAGGCGAGTGTTGCGCGTATGGCATCACTTGCGCCGCTGAATAAAGGAAACGGCCTCTAGCAATGGCGGCCGTTTAGATTCAATTCTCGGAGTTAAAAAAAATAAGACTTCCCGTCGTCGTATCGATAAACGATTTGGACTGATAAAATAGCAACTCTACTTTATGAATATGCAAAAACGATGATATGTCAAAATTTGATCGTAGTGGCACTTTAATCAAGAGCATGTTTTCATTGGTAGATGAACGGCTTAGCAACTGGAATAGCAAGCTAGTCAAAGTTGACGATTTTCAGTCCACTTCAACTCGTGTGCACTTCTGATCAAAAATACAAACAGACTTGTTACAATAAGACTTCTTACCATTTACGTAGGCAGAATCGTCGCTAGGGACACCTAAAAGACAACATGACACAGATTAGTACGTCTGGTACGGACAGTTAATTTGTCTATGATATGGCTTGTTTACTCGCAAAATTCAAATAGGCTTTCAGCAACCGAGTTAAACAGGACGTTCGATATAAAAGGGCCATGACCAGGTCAATGACACCTTCAGTTGTGGGGTGAACATCTACGTGATGCTCCGCTTGAGTGCTTCCTGTTGATTGCTTATCGCGCGAAATTCAAATCAAGCACATAGACGTTTAACTTCAAAGTAAGAGCTACAAAGTTCGCAAACAGTCATAAAGTACCATTGGCGTGCAACAACTATCTTCACTCTGTTTAGTTTTTTTGGCTTGTTTAATGTTAAACCTTAGAAATTTAGCACAGTTCTAACAAGAGATGACATATATACGTGCTTGCTTTCTTCAATGCTATGCAATTCGAATTTCAACGGCGTGAAAAGAGGAGGGACTATTATACCGGAACTTCTTGTTTAAGTAATGAACCATTGTGCTGAAATCGTGAAAATAAAGACCAAACGTTTAGTTTCGGTAATTCAATGAAAAAGAGGATCATCAATGATGAGCAAAGTGGTTCTAGTCTCACTTCTGAAAAGTTGATAATTTTTAGCATCTTTTAAGTAACGCATGTTCTCTTCCCCTCCCCCTCCCCCCGAAAAAAATACGGCCCAGCCCCTCCCCCCTTTTCTTGAACTTCCTCTGTAAAATATTAGTAATATATATTTACCCTTTTTGAAGGCCACGAATCTCGCTTGGAATCCCTTTGCACGTGTCGAGCCCTTTCCAGACTCGAAGTGAAGCAACAAATGCCGACCTGAAGAGATGACGTCACTCGGGCGAGTAGAGCCACAGTATTTACCTTGTACTTTACTGAATGAGTATAAGCCGTCCATAACTTCCACATAGTCCGAAGAGCAGTTTGAAGCCAAGGCGAATCGAGCGAAGCCCAAGAAAACACGAAAGCCGTGGGGTACCGTTATCTTCCACGTGCATCGGATATCCGGCGGGTATGAGCTCGGATAGGCGGGGCTTGTTACGTGACCATAGGAACTCTCCTGTAAGTTGAGGTTCGTGTTCCAGGACTCAGAAAAAACCTTCGAGCAATTTCCTAACAAGGCAACAATAGATGAGTTATTAAAGGACTAAACATCCACAATCAGTGTAATAATATCTTCACCAATCTAACAAGCCAAAAGTAAAGTGCTGCCAATACACTGTCATTGAAGAAAACTGGGGAGTTCTACGTGTGTGTTTTACTGTGTTAGGTTCGCGGCTGAAAATCCTCAAGGAAGAGCCCAGTCCACCGGACCGAAAAAAAAGATGGCGGCTGTCTATTTGACCACAATCCCTTGCGAACCTAACACAGTAAAACACACACGTAGAAATCACATATTCTCTTCAGCGACAGTGTATTGGCAACAGCACTTGTACTGGCTTGTTTTTAAGATTTAAAACCTCTCCACAGCGATTTTATAACGGATTTAAATATTTTCGTGCGCAAAGGATTGTGGGTAAAAGTACAAGCCGCGTGGATTATTTTGTATAACCAGTTTAAAACTGAACACAAATACTAATGTAGGCATTGACATTCATCTCCCTAGTTCTACCATTCAGGAGGCAGCTATGAGGAATGAGGATTACCTTATCAATAATTGTAAATATTATTATTATTATATCATTATTATATCTCCTGTCAATGTATTGTAATTCCTTATCTTAATTTATCTATCTTTATAATATAGATACGATAGTACGCGCGCTCTGATTGGCTAAAAAGCCATGTTTAATCAGAGTACATAACATGGTTTGCCGTGTTTTATTGTTTTCAACTGGCGGTTTCCTTTCATCGTGCGTGTAAATTTATATTATAAAACAGATAAAGAAGCCTTAAATCCATGTTTTATACTATCATAAAAGACTCTGGTAAGATAATATATTTATTTCAACTCGGGGGGTTGAGGCTTGTTAAAACCTCTAGCAAGTACATGCTAATCTACTTACAGCTAGTACGTAAATTGAAATCTTATATACAATTACATATAAGTACATTATATTAACCATAACTAGTATTAATTACAAGTGGACTATATATAAAATGTTAAAAACTTTAAAAATGGAAAAAATTAAAAAACTGATCGCTTCGAGCGTGAAACTCGAGTAACCCACAGCCTTTCAATTCCCTCCATTTTTTTAAAGTTTTTAACATTTTATTACCGCTCTGCATCCGCATTGAGCACTTTTATGACTGTGGCTACACATTAGCCTTCAACAATTTATATATATACGTATGTATCAGTAAAAGTTAAACCAATATGGAATTGGAAATTTTAAACTAGAAATTGAATTTAACAGAGCTGATTTGTTTTTTTGAATGATTTTAAAGTAGGTAATGTGCGCAGAGCATCAGTTAAGCTCTAATAATGGTCATTTGAGAACACTCAAGAAATGTTGAAAGCACGCGTCTTCGGCTTGTGCTTTAACATTTCTCATGTTCTCAAATGCCCATCGTGTTGTATGATAGTATAAAACATGGCTATGGCTTCTTTATTTGTTAAATAAGTTATTTATATGAACATATATTACGGAGTCAAATAAAACATTGCCGGATTGAATTGATTTATCAACCTTAAAGGAACCTTCACTGAAAAAATGTTTGCTCTCAAATGTTCCGTATGGATGCCTAAATCTATTGCTGTGTTTCGCCCTTTAAATTCTACTCTAGATGTCACTAATACACTGATTTTCCTGTCCACGAAACTCTAATTGAATTTCCCAGGCGCCGCCATCTTGGATCTTATGACGTCACCCAGTTGCCTCCATTGTTATACAACAAAAGAGTTATTGTTTTCTGACAATAGACCAGTTTACGGTTTATGCGCAGTTTTTCAAGTCTTTTGTTTCAACTGGCAAGGCACCATTGTCTAACATCTGCCACCCACCAAATAAACAAAGGATTTGTACAACTGCGCATGATTATATTTTGTATCTTTTATTATGGCGCGAGGGAAATTCAAATGAGTTTTATGGACAGGATTATCGGTCTGTAAGCGACATTTAGTGCACAACGTACAAGAAACAAACACAGTACTAGATTTAGACATCCATAATGAGCATGTTTTTACAGTGGATGTTACCTTTAAAGCATCGCGTCCAACAATAAAGGACATAAACCGAACTACTCACCGGCTCGTATCATCTGGTACTTAGCAACAAAGCCCGTATACTCGTGGCTTGTCCCAAACTGCGAATGAAACCTAATAAAAAAGTCTCTACTGCTGGAGTACAAACGATTTCCTGGAGATGATCCACAGCGCCTGCTTTTGAGGGAGCTATCCGCAGAGCTGCCGTCGCGGATTTCAACGTAGTCATCAATGCACGGTTGCGGAGGTAGGTTCATTACAGGAAATGCGAGTTCCACGTGATAACCCGATGGTGCACGTGCGTGCCACGTGCACCGCATACCACGTGGGTAAGGTATAGGGTAGTCAGGGCTGATAATGTAACCCTTGGATTTGTTTAGTGATAGATTGTCGTTGACTGAAGATGGGTTTCCCTTGTAGCATACTCCTGGACCTGGGAAGAAAATTATTTTGTTCTCATTGTTTTTGGGAAATATTTTTTGTACAACAGTCTTTTGAATTGTTTTGAAGTTTTGACGTTGTTTATAAAAAAAAAAACACTTACAATGCGCATTCTGATTGCCGGCTAAAAATACGTATATATAAGAGGCTAAAGCCGTGGAAAGTTATTTATTATATGCACAAGAGTGTTTTACTACGATCTAAAACATTCGTTGAATCCATATTTCACTCGCGACGTCACGCTTGCCGCCTTTTCAACTACAAAGATGGCGGCAGGTTTGTGAAAATCACAGAAAAAGATGTAAACAGCTTAAATGAGCAGCTACAAAATGAACGTTCCGGGCAGAAAAAGCAAAATAAGATCTAAAACTCTCTAAGGATTTTCAAGACTGCAAGCGAAGAGACAAGAAAATCCGACGAAATTCTCCCAGAAGAGCTTCGAAAGACCACGAAAAGGTTTGTATTAACAGTAAGTAAAATGAATAGATATATTTTGCATAAGCGATATATCCGCAGCATGTGCCTGTTAGCTGTAAAAGGCCTATTTAGGTCGACATAAAGCTAAATTTAAGTTTATTTGGTTACAAAATAAGGCCTAGATTTGGAGCAATACAGTACCACTTCCAAACCTGTATTCTGACTGGACCATTATACTGTAGCTCTATTGTTTTTGTACGAAGTTAGGAAAAAGTTTAGTTTGGTGTCCTGGTAATCTACTCGTTGCGACTTACCATGTTTTACGGCTGAAAATGTTGCGTTAAACCCACTGGATCTTATAGTAGGCTTGCTAATGGAGTTGAAAACAACCGTCAAGGATCTACTCGTGGAGTAGAGTCTCATGGGGTTGTCACTGCCGCAATATCTGCCCAGACTCTGGTTTGTAATCTCGGTTCCATCGTACACCTCAAGATAGCCACCGCCGCACCACGCCTGCAGCTGAAATTTATGGAAGTGAAGTAGCACGCGGTGGAACTCAGGAACAGTAACGTGCCAGGTGCAGTGTATGTTAGGTGGGTAGATGAGCGGGTAGTTGGGACTCGTTATGGATCCAGACCGACCACCAACGTGGATGTTGTTGTTCTCTTTCAAGTTATTTCTCGCAGAGCATTTCCCTGGTTCTACAATTGAAATAAAAACAAAAACTATTACTCAATCCACATCAAGAAAACAGTTCCAGAGCAAACTCAAAGCACATCTCCGTAATCTAATGAAATAATGGTGAACAATTCCAGCCTTTTCTTTCAACCGACCTATAATTATATACAACAGTCAAATGGTAAACAACAAACAATACTTGCTAATGATGTTTGAAAAGAAGAGTATGTAAATATTCGGTTTAATCATTCGCACGAGAGTCATTTCAAACACTCATTGTTCGTATTTCATCAGAGGATTCCAAATATTTCGAAGACAATAAAACCATCGAGGCTCCGCCACTTGGGTTTCATTTGTTTTCTAAATATTTGGAACCCCTGATAAAACACTCCAATTCGTGTTTGAAATAGTACTTCATATCTCAGTACCTGTTGAAGTAGCTGTATTGCACATGTACTTGTAATCGTTTATGGTAAATAAACTGATTGATTGATTGATTGAAGTTTCGTTACAAAAGTGATGTGTCATCATCACGAGCGTCGACCATGATTTTGAAATTTCGTCAAATCAATCAAACATGTACCGAAACAAGCGATCTTTTTCCAATCTAATTTCAGGCAGAGCTATACAGCAATGGTAATACAGTAGGACACAGGGGGGAGGGAGGTGGGGTCCTACTACTATAAACAATTCAAGCGTCTTTAATCATGCAGGTGCGACTATACAATTTCCTATGGAGACCTATCGAGTTGGACAACAAAATAAATGATCAAAATTAACCAAACCAAACTGACTTACCAGGTAAAACAACACTGTAAGATGCCAGAAATCCACTCATTTGTGCACTATAATCTGAAACGAACTTTACCCACAGTTGATTTTGACTAGAGTAGATGTCTGCTGGAGCAGTGTTACCACAATACTTTCCGATTCCTTTGGTTGGACTTGATTCATTTCCTCCATCTCGAACATGGACGAAATCATATTTACAGTCGTGATCCTCAGTACTAAATGTCTTGAAGTGAAGTTTGACTCTCCACGGCAGTGGAACAGTTATAATCCACACACACACGAACTGCGGTGGATAATAGGAAGGATAATTTGGGGTCATTAATAGCCCGTTCATTCCTCCAATACGAATGTTGGAGTTCATCTCCTTGGAGTTGATTTCGGAGCATTTCCCAGTCGCTGTTAAGAGTATAAGAAGGGAAAAAGTGTGAATTCAGCTCTTCCATTTTTGTTTCAGTTTCAATCAGGGTGGAAATCTAGGTTATATATAGGCAACACAAAGTAATCAATCAGGGTGGAAATCCAGGTTATATATAGGCAACTCATAGTTATCAATCAGGGTGGAAATCCGAGTTATATATAGGTAACTCATAGTACTCAATTAGGGTGGAAATCCAGGTTATATATAGGCAACACAAAGTAATCAATCAGGGTGGAAATCCAGGTTATATATAGGCAACTCATAGTAATCAATCAGGGTGGAAATCCAGGTTATATATAGGCAACTCATAGTAATCAATCAGGGTGGAAATCCAGGTTATATATAGGCAACTCCAAGTAATCAATCAGGGTGGAAATCCAGGTTATATATAGGTAACTCATAGTAATCAATCAGGGTGGAAATTAGGGTTCGCTTTCACAATAACTTTGAAGTCCAAGCCTTGGAGCTTCCCTTTTCTCATAAAACCGGTTCCGGTTCTGGACCTCATAATCGCACATACCTACCCAGTTATCATACAAGTGCAACCTGGGGGTCTTTATAATTCAAATGTGCTACGATAGGTACGTACAAGAGAGCATAAGCAAGAGAGGAAATCTTGTAGCGCGCATGTGCGATGTCTGATAATATCTATTTTTAGCACAGGGAGCATAGTAGTATTCCCTGAGTATTTTACGTACTTGCTCTCCTTTGTATCGCCGCCATCTTGTTTTGTTGAAGTATTAGCGCTGTACTACGGTATGCGCGCCTCTTCCAGCGCGCGAGGCACGAAGTGCCGAGATAGAGAGGGAAAAATGGAAAGGGATGAAACAAAAGTCACGTGATGTTTAATGTGCGCTGCAACCTGCTGGTGACACCGGATGATTAAAAATTTTAACGACTCGCAACCACAAGACCGTTAGATGTAATGAAATCCACATCTACATTGATTAACCGTACGGCGCGGCATGGATATGGAAAAAGTTTATAATTGAATTCTGAGTGTGAAAAACAACCATATCGAGAAAAAATTAGTACCAAAGCAGCAGTATGCTTAAAAACAACAAAGTGGTGAGTTAGTTTACGTTGTTTTAAACTGTACCGAAGTTATGCGAGAGGCTCCCTGTGTTTTTAGCGGAGCTCCCGCGCGAGCGGAACACCATACATATAGCATGAGAGTGAAATTTTAGCGACATGTTCTTGCCCGCCCGACCGACCGCCCGACCGTGGACCAGCGCGCGGAACACGTGAGGTTTGCGAGTCCGGAATCGGGTGCTCGATTTTGTTTGGCTATTTATCTCAATGATCAATGTAAGTTTTTAGTCGTAATGCGTAAACTATTCAATTTCCAACTTTAATTTTCGTTACATCTTCGCATGCACGCATACGCGTCATGTTCTCGTCACCTTTTTCGTTACATATGCGCGTACAATTCATCTGCATGTGCAGTATTTATTTTCGTAATAGCGTTCTGCCCAGATTATAAATATAGAAAACCCATAATTGACGCAAAGCATCATGGGATTGAAATGCGGACAAATATTCCAGAACCCAACTCAAGATTATGTGTAGCTATGAAGAAAGCAGGTGTTACGAAGCACTGTTTTGGGGGTATTTGTCGATCAGATTCACGATATACTGATAAATTAGCGCCAGGAACCTTCGGGTCAACCTTGATTTTAAGCGGCAATACATCCTTTCACCCGATCAACCAATTCTTGTCTTTTTCCACATTTTTTCTCCCCGTGACACTCTAACCAACGTTTCAGCTCCAAAACATTACATTCACCAGGTGGTTTGGTTAATTTGGCACCTGGAAAGTACCTTCTGTGAATAAAACTTTAAATCATCCATACCGCACGCAGGAACAACTATGTCCGAGGCAGCCATTTTGAAATATGTCTACATTTCGATCCCACAATGCAATGTTGTCATCATGCTAATATTTTATGACGTCAACTGGGCAGAAAGCTATTACGTCTGCACGCACTCATTACATTTCCCGTTACATATGCGCGTGCACCTCAACTGCACGTACACTATTTATTTTCGTAAATTAATTTCCATTACATATATGCGCGTGCATCTCTTAGTCATATTTGAGCTGTATATATTAGTAACCAGAAGCAGCAGAAAAAAGTGCGTGCTCGCGACAACATTCTCATGGCGTGAAAGGGCGCAAAATTATTTTGCCGCCATGAGATTGTTATCGCGGGCTCATGCTGTTTCCGGTTACTAAAAATAGATTATATTTGACATTATCATCGCACAAGCGCGCGTATGGAGCTTCCCTCTCTTGCGTATGCTCTCTTGGTATAATACTGTATGCTTACCATTAGTAACAGCTCGGTACTGGCCAATAAAACCTCTCTGGTTCTGGTTATCTTTTCGTGTAACAAGCTTGACAAAGAGAAATTCATGCGTAGAATAGATTACCCACGGCATGGATGGACCACAAAACTTCCCTCTATTAATAGCACCATCTAGCACCTCTATATATGCCTCATCGCATCTACCATAAAACTTAAAGTTCAGAAACTCTAACTTGACTTTGGATCCGGTTGGCACTGTTAATTGCCAGCGGCATTCAAGCTCTTTGTTATATGTCTCTGGAATGTCAGGGTATATGAGATGTCTTGCTTTACTATTTACAGGTAATTTAATGTTCTTGTTCTCCTCAGGAGAGTTCGCAATGGAACACTTTCCTGGATCTGCAATAAAAAAAGAGAAATGGTGACTATACTTACTCTGGTATAACAGGTACGTCTATTTCGTGAAGAACTTCCTAAAGCCCGGAGCAAGTGAGGTAACATTGTTGCGAAAACATTTGTGAATTTCAGTGTTGCTTCTGGTGAGCAAACGGGACACATTTTGTTGCCAAAGCAACATTTCCTTCCGCAACATATGTTTCGCGCACGGACAAACGAGGAAACAATGTGGGAAACACTGAAATTCACAATTATTTTCGGCAAGAACGTTCCTCGTTTGCACAATGAGGCCGTAAGGCGTCGATCAAAGAACTTGAGAGCGCATGACAGTTGATGAGAGTTCAAACTTTCGCTCTCGTTTGACCAGCAACTCTCATGCTGAACCTCATCAAATTGGCATGCGAGTCAACTCTCGTCGATTCTCATCCTCGTTTGACCAGGCTTATGATCGTCGATAAGAGTTGAAGAAAACTCTCATCCAGCTTTCATCCCTCAACTCTCATGTGCTCTCATGCTCGTTTGATCGGGGCTTAGATTAGGGCTGTTCTACTGATTTCACCAAATCTGAATATATGCGTTGCAGATACCGAAAAACGACCAGAAAATATCGATTTTCTTCTCACTCTGACCAAAGCAGGGCCATACTATAGTTACGTGTCGATAAAAGCCAGCTCTCTTTTCAATCTCTATTTGTCTGTCTGTCAGCATCTTCCATGTTTTGTCGGGAAGCCGGGGTGGCGCAGTGGTTAAGCGCTTCGCCTCTCACCAAGATCTGTGACCCGGGTTCGATTCCTGTTCGCGGCGCCACATGTGAGTTGAGTCGCCCTTGCTCCGAGGGTTTTTCTCTGGGTTCTACGGTTTTCCTCCCTCCACAAAAACCAACGCGCTAAATTTCAATTCGATCTGTGGATTAGCTGGGTCCTGATTTTGATCAGCCCCTATGGTTGTTTCAGGTTGTTTCAGGTTTTTTTTTTCAATACAGAAGTCTAACTCTTGCTTTCTACTTTTTGCGGCTGATTTTGAAAAAGCCTTTGATAGTTTAGAGCATAATTTTATATTTGCTGTTCTGAAGCGCTTTGGTTTTGGCCCCTCTTTCATTAACTGGATAAAGACACTTTTGAATGCTAATGAGAGTTGTGTTGTTAATAATGGTCTGCGACAAGCTATTTTAAGATATAAATTATATTTCTAGTTTCTACAGACAGAGAAAAACGTGAATCTGCAATAAAATCAGGTATCCCTATTTTACAACGCGAGAAAATCACCCTCGAAAAAGGGGTAGGGGGTAATACCCCCTACCTCCCCTGACAAAATTGGGTCCCATTCGAAATCCATTGTTTTGACTTCTTCCCTAAACACAAAAATCTCCCACATGGGTGACGGACGCGATCTAGGTCTGTATATAAACCGATACAAGTGGAAGCGATATATTTTGGCACGTGGATTGAAACATCGACTGACGAAACTTAAATATCGATATGCAAATACTGAATAATTCGAATATCGCTTGCTACCGTCCAACGCACTCACCTAGAGCTAGGGTTCACTAGCCTGCGTCGTATCCGAACTGAACCCCGGGTTTTGTTCGGATGCGACGCAGGCTAAGGTTCACATGTAAACAAGAACAGAAGGTAAACGAGAGAAAATACATTTTTGAGCTCTCCTACTCTGGCTCGAACTCGTAACCGTTTGCGTGTAGCGCTTGGTAGTGCAGACGTCATGACCACTACGCTAAGCGCGTCTACCGCTGCTCGGAAATTGACAAACGCCTACTTTCAACATTGATAAAAGCCCTGTGAAGTAAGGGTATTTCAAGGACTTTTCTCCCTGGCGGTGGGTTTTGTTCACATGCAGTTTTCCCATAGTTAATAGAGGGGATGGTTATGAAACCCAGCAACCTTCTTTGTTGTACGTCTTTGTTCTATTTTGTCAACCGTCACCGTGCACAAAACACAATAGATATTGCAATATTGTAATCAATCGGCCAATAGAAACGTGTTGCTTCAGCCGTTCAACCGTAGCTAATGAGCCATGACCGTGCACAATCTTTTGTCTTACCCCCTTCCTTTGTTAGCCCCTTCGAAGTTTGCCGGGTTTGCTAACCACCCCCCTCTATTAACTAGGGTTTTCCCAATCTTACCTTTAACGGCTTCGAAGTGTGCAGCAAATAAGTTACTGTTCCATTTCGAAATATTAACAGCCTTAAGTCGAATCCACAGATATCTCCCAGGTTGATAAACCACAACAGGAGTATTCACTTCACTGTTGCAGTACTTTTGTATCAAGGTACTTGACTGTTGAAAATTATAGTCATTGAAAATCTCCACACTACTCACAGCGCAGCTTGTGTTTGCCACAATAGCGAGAGAGGTTATGTTAAGTCTCACCCGGAAACCATCAGGTAGTATGATTTTCCAGGTGCACTGAATTTTATCCAAGTTCCTATTTGCTATATTTGGGGAAAAAGTGAGAGAGCTTCCAGAGCCAATTGTTAAAATAATGTTGTTATTTTCCTCCTCTGTTTGATCTTCTGAGCAATTGGATGCTGAAAGAGGAAATAAGTTCAACATGTGACTCGTGTATACGTCGTACATATCAAGTATATAGGAGTTACAAGGGACCTTAAGTAACTAGAACGCCGACGGCAGTGACGACGGGACGTAGAAAATAAACTTATCCAGAAAGTTGGTGTTTACTATTTCCTTTGTTGACCTTTACTTGTTTTTCACAACCAGGTTTTCGAAAAGTATTAGTACAGAGTTCCCTTCACGCTGAACGAAAAACGGAGTGATTTACTTTCTTACGCTCGCGCGTTCGCGGGGGTATCCACGTTGTGTTTTTGCAGAGAACGGTGAAAATGTAGGCGACTGCATGCATTTTCACGTGCAGTTCTTGTATTTTATAATTAAGGCTATTTTTATGCCGTCGTCCTCGACATTGCCGTCGTGGTTGCTTTTACCGGCTGAGAGATCCGCAGTATAGAAAAATAACTGTGCTCTCGGTCTTGACATGTGCTCATTGAGGCGGCAGGACTTTCAAGGTTGTCAGTACTTTCAAGACCGAGGGCACATTTCTATATACGGATCAACCCTTCGGACCCTAATCCGTAATTTTCTTTTATATTCTCTTTCAACTTGAGACAAACTAGTGCGCGCACTGGTTACCGTGATCGTGGTCAGAGATAAGAAAAAGCCGCCCGCTCCTAGAATCAATCAGGTCGCAGGAAATCGTAGGTTACTGCCCGCACGCGTGGGAAAAATATATGTATGCTTTAACTGTTTCACTTATAAAATAAAGTCTTCTTTAACGTGAGCGCAAATTTTAGCATGATATTTTAGTCTGCACGACTTTCGATACAGTTACCGCTTTATTTTATATTGTAATGATTATACCTTACGTAACAACCTGATTCCTAAATCTCTTTGGTTGTTTGGGGGAAAGCCTTGCACATTGCACAAAGTAATGTTTCTTACACAAACCGGCTTGTGCATACTTGCCATACAACTACGCTTTAAAATAAAAAGAAGAAAAAAGTAACACGATTTATGATGGCTTATGGCAGTTTACGGGGTGATTAATCACTGAGAAATAATTACTGCTAAAAAAAATACGATGTACCATGATGTACAAACTGGATTCACTAAAACTTTTTGGATCAACCCCACCCCCCTGTTTCACGCTAAATTTAATGGTTAATCGTTATATACATATGATACCCAAGGGAGGGGTGGGTGGATAGTTTCCCAGAAACTGTAATTGCCCCATTTCCTCCCTTATTTATTACCTTTTTTGACTGCCAGGTAAGTGCTGTTGAATCCAGAAAATGTTATATAACTATCAGTAATTAATACAATCAGCATTGTCCTGCCAGATGAAAGCTGCGCAGATGGATTTGTAGTACCACAGTATTTTCCAAGCTGTCGATCATTGGTGGTTGATCCATCATAAACCAAAATGTAGTCATACAAGCATTTATTGTGTGGTTCAATATGAAAACTATCAAATGTCAGCCTGACGGTGTAGTCACGTGGGACTTGAATTAGCCATGAGCAGTTGGCATTGTTAGGATAAGTAGTGGTTGCTATGACTCCAATAGTTCCATTGTGCCAGCTAGGTTGGCTTTGATTTGTGCATCCTGCAGCAATTAAGACAGACAGTAGAATTCGTTATGGTGAAGACACAAAACTTATTGTATACATTGTATTTTTATATATTTAAAAACCCTGAATGAGGTTTATAACTGAACAAAATGTATGACCTTCATGCAATCATCATCCAATAGCGATACTTATTGCCACGTCATCCATTGTCATTAATGTGCCAACCAGAGACCCATTGGTTCCTTTTGAAATCATGGTTGGCAATTAGCATAATAATTGTAATGTTTATCAACACGAAGTATCACTATTATCTTAATTTTTTTGTAAGTAATTTCAGTAATTTGTAATTATATTAGGCATGGTAGTATTATCAGTAATACTGTTATCTCTACCCTGGTACAAATCCTGTATTGGATACCACAGGATCCTACATAGGAACAGGATCCTATTCAGGATATGTTCATAGGATCCTATCAATTAAGATCCTATTTTAGGATCCTATCAAGATGTAGCCTGTAAAGAGTACAGGCTGGTTCACACGTGTGAAGCGGCAGCGCATCAGAGTGGAGTGCGAATTCGCACTCGCATCCTGTATTTTGGCAAAATGGTGGAAGAGGATGTAACAGTAGGATTTAGTATACAGCTATTTCAAGATAGGTTGTCCCATACAAACGGCAAACGACATTCCCAGACCGAAATGCATTGTGGTTGTAGCTGGAAGTCTGTTGAAATCGTTTGTTTTTGGGTCAAAAACCTTAAGACGAATATTAATGGTCTCCTGCGAATCAATTTTCGAATAGACCACTTTCGATATATGCTTCACAAACGATTCAATGCGAGGCTCAGGGACAAAATTGCGCAGTGAATCGTAATAACAAAAGAAACATTTCATGTATTATTTTGTTATTACGATTCACTGCGCAATTTTGTCCCTAAGCCTCGCATTGAATCGTTTGTGAAGCATATATCGAAAGTGGTCTATTACACCGTAGTTTATCCGTTTCGTACAGCTGCACAGTTATAACCACAATCCATTGCGGTCTGGGAACGTCGCTTGTCGTTTGTCTGGGACAATCTTTTTTGAAATAGCAGTATACCACACAAGTGAATAGTGATTTTCGCGCGCTCTGATTGGCTACTCCGGAGGTAAACATCCTTTGCTATTCACCTCCGAGCGAAACAGCGATCACCTCGCGCGCGTTTGTGTCCATTTGACAGAAAATACGGTAAATATCCACCACTAGATGCACCCTAAATCCTTCCTTCTACCCTCGAGGACAAAACTATAGCTTTATCCCTAGGACTATTAAACAGTGGAACAATTTGCCCGCCGAGTTAGCCACAGCCGCCACTTTCGAATCTTTCCGGAGGAATGTCTGCGCGCTAAATCATTAAGATCTTATTTGCTGACATTAAGATCTAGCCGCTGTCCGGGCAGATAAGCCTCGAAGAGAGGGCGTGCCCTAATCTGGTAGGTATAGGTAGATAGGTAGAATTATCGAATTATCTTCCCAAGCAATTTTTTATTTTCTACCTTAATTTAAAATCACGGCAATATTCGTCGTATAGAGCAGATTTCGTATGAGTAAGACAAAAATACGTCATGTCCGTAGCCTTACCGTAACCTTACCGTAACCGTACTGTAACTTACTGTACCGTAACTCTGTCATTTGATTGGATCAGAGAGACAAAAACAATAGGGAATCCATTTCAACGTCACGGCACTCTGTTTCTTTTCGGTATCATAAGTGGGAAATTGCATAGTAGGTCCATAACCGTGTTATCCATGTGGGATGAATGAGTTTATCAGATTACACGGCTACCGCGCTGATGCAAGATTTGATATTCGATATGCTATTTACCTTTAGACTTCTTCCCACACTTAGCTTAGGAGTCTTGTAAAGTAACTTTTATTGACCCCCAAAATACATGAATCTTTTCATAATTTATTTTAAATGCACAAAGTTATACATCCAAACAGCCAGCTAGCTCAGTAGTGACGATAACAGAACAAAGGTCTGTGCTCCGGCAGCGAAACGCAGTACATTGAAATATATATATATATCTGAAAACTAAGGAGGGAATCGACACTATCAAATAAAATGTAGATGTCATGTTGAAAACACATTAGTCTGAAGATAAACATTTGTAAAAGGTTATCCCTTGTCCTGCCAAAGATGAGATAACTCTCCGGTATCACATTTCTCACTGCCAAAGATCAACTTTCAAACCAGTTTGTGCTAATGTCATATTCCCTCTTTTGTAATTATTATGTGACGTAAACAGTGTGAACTAAATCTATAACATTTTATGCGCATGCGTACTAGTTTATCGCTCAATCAAAGCGTCTACGACCCACATTGTTAATGTGAAGGTCAGTATTTGATCATTTTTCTGTAGATGATAAAATAAAAAAATAAAACATTTTAAAGGGACAATCGACATTTTAAGACTCCGGCGGCTACACAGCTTTAACTTGGACCAATGTTTTAAAACAATTAGTGAAAAACACAAGTGAATAAGTTCTTTTTCGCGTGCTCTGATTGGCTACTCAAACTCGGTATATCCTGCATTGATTATACCGCACAAGTGAAAAGTGCTTGTCACGCGCTCTGATTGGCTACTCCGAGCGAAACAGCGATCACCTCGCGCGAGTTTTTGTCCATTTAACAGAAAATAAAATAACTATTTGTTGCTGGCTGTTCACCTGCAGTGTGGTATATACTAACAATAATTCACCTCAGTGCCGTAAATATAGTGGTGGTAAATATCTACTACTATTCACCTCCACTTCGGTAAATAATTGTCAACTATTCACCTCCCGGCTTGGCTTCTTGGACTCGCTCTCAAGTATTCACTTGTAAATGGCTGTTTGAATTAATTTTGAGGCTGGCTATGCCATTAATGTGGTATAGAGCGGATTTCAATTGAGTGTCGGAAGTGTTTTAGTTTTGCGCTTACTAAGCTCTCCTATTGGCTGAGAAAGTAAACCAACCAATCAGAATCCAAAGTCAAACCAAACGCAAATTGGTTTTGCTTTGGTTTGTCATTGGCTCACAGGGAAGCCATTTATGAGTTACTTGTGATCACTCGCTCCTACATGTATGATTGGCTGGCTGTGGGTAATTTGCGTTTGGTTTCACTACACTCAACTGAAAACCGCTCTATGTATACTTAACTGAACACTACATTACTAAAACAATTATTCCCCTCAGTGTCGGTGACTAGTGGTGGATATTTACTTCGCCGCGAAGCAGTTGACTAGTGGTGGAGTGAAGCAACGAGATAACTATGCAATACTATACTTAAGTTGATCAATATTATAATCAGTGTCTACATCAAGGGCCTTAAAACTAGTACAGATCTGTGATTATCCGACTTGATTTAATCTATCTTCCTGATCGCGTTTATCACGCCGAATGGGCCTCGCCGGCGAAGCGTAATTAATTCAACAAACTGGGGTACAATGTACTTTATCAAAAACAGGCGATCGAACAAACGCGGACGTGTACACCAAGAGCCCATAACCAAGAGCGTCCATATCTCCTATATAAATGCTACGGCATTTTCACAAGTTGGGCTATTTTTAGATTATTTTTGCCGCCAATTAGTGGGTTACACCCGTGGCGGAACAAAAGATGCCTCATTAGCTTCTTTTGTTATACCAACAACACGTCTGCTACGCTTTTGTGATTTTATTCCCTTAGGAATGATTGCAACCCAATGATAGCGGGAAACAGTTCTAAAAATAACCTAACTTGTGAAAATGCCGTAGCATAGAGGTAGTATGGGAGATTCTCGCTGTTGGTTATGGGCTCTTGGTACACTAAGGAAAAAAGATTCATATTGTTTTAACTTCTCCTGGGAATAGAGAACAATAGTATATACTGTTAGCGAGAGGATTACGACTGGCTCGGGATCTTCACTTCTGGCTTCTTTTTACTTTCTTCTTGCACGTGACATTACACTACTACTACTGACTAACTACTGACTAACTATATTTTACATAACTTTTTGGCTTTCTTTTATGTGGTAGGACCAGACAATATGCCCGCGGGAGTCCATAGATTGGATAACTTTTGAGGAACTGTATCCTTTTCTTTTCATAATTTTCTACCAAATAAGGTTTCATAGTTTTTAATGTTTTGACAAAGTTGTCAATGACGCCAATTTAATGTAGGTACACACGCTGGTGTGATACTGCCTGTTCCTGGAACGGCCCGTGATTGAAGTGAATCTTTTCTGAATTATAAGCAATTGAAATTTCTTTGTCCCTCCAAAATTTTACAATGAATGTATGGTTTGGAGGGACAACATTAAAAAATAAGAGTTTGTATGGGCAAATTGACATATTTGATGCCTTCTAGCATCGTCAATATTGAGCCAAAGTTCACCAAACTTTCCAGACTAGCTAAATTTGATCTGTTCTTTTGGAAAATAATGCTCACTTTGACTAGTTATTAATTGAATTAGTTTTACTGACTCGGTTCCAGTCCCCCGCTCGTTTTGTTACCGGCTAATTACCAAACTCCTTTTTTGTTTAGTGATACGTCATCTGGTAGTGATGATAAAGACCAGGAGCCCATAACCAGGAGTGTCCATATCTCCTATATAAGTGTCACGGCGTTTTCACAAGTTGGGCTATTTTTAGATCCCCCCCCCCCCCCCCCCCCCCGCCAATTAGTGGATTGCACCAGTGGCGGAACAAATGATGCCTCATTAGCTTCATTTGTTATATCAACAACATGGTAGCTATAGACCCATTCGAAAAATGGCGTCCAATTTAACTAACTATTGTTTAGGCTTGACTAGCCTCGCTTACACGTTCAAAAGCTTTTGTGTGGACTGACTAGCCTCGTGTTCACGTTACCAGGACAATAGCTTTTTAAATTGGACGCCATTTTTCGAATGGGTCTATGCTTTTGTGATTTTATTCACAGACCACGTAAGTTAAAGCCTGGGTCGATTCCTGTATAGACGTCATTTTGACGTCATATAATTAATTCGGCTTTGCAATCATTTTAAGAAATACTTTACATGTTGACTAAAATGACTTTTTTTTTTACTAGTAACTCACAAACTGTGTATATTTTCTATGCATCGATGTTGTTGTGATAGAAAGGCGCCATGGAGAATAATGCATTAATGAGATGACGTCTATACAGGTATCGACCCAGGCTTTTACTTACGCGGTCATGGGTCAGGAAAGGTCACAAAAGGTCACATTTACACAATTTCAAACAAGCGTAGAACATAAGGTTTTCACTGTAAACCAAACGTTTCTTCACAGACGTACTCAAAACCTTTCGGAGGTTCATAGCTATAACAATTGCAAAAAGGTTATAGGTACTTTAATGTACTGGGCTTACACTACGAGCAAGTAGCCCGGAGAACAGATGTAGGTTAATTTTCACATCTTTTTCAGCCTTGAGAAAAATACCAGAACGAGGAAAGAAGAGGTAAATAAAATGATTTCCGGGGTAAAAAGAAAAAAGCAGACGTCTCGGGCGTGGTATCGAACCCACGACCTTGCGCAATCTTAAGTTGAGAGCGCCTGTCTAGAAAGTGCTACAAATAGCAGAGGTGGAGCGGTCGGTCAGACGGGTGAAAAGACAGCATTTTTTTCGATCGATCGCTGTGTGTGGTGCTGTGCTCGCGTCCGTGCAGGAGCTCCGCTATGAATCCGGAGACCTTTTCCTTGGTGTAAACGTCGTCTTTGATTAACCAAAGTCGGAGAATTACAGACACTTTTAAAACCAAGTACTCAGGGCCTTGTTACACTGCATATTGAGGCAACCAAGACAACCATTTGGTTATTGATTTCAGTTATCTTATTCCTTCAGTCATTTCACGTAAAGCACTCGTCGTGTTGTACAATCTGTTACAATAATCCTGCCATCTGCAAGCACTGCTAAGTAGATGGGTTGCCCAATATTCTCACACATTTTCCCAACAAAACGGCCGTCCAGTGTGAACTTCTGAATACGATGATTACCGCTATCACATACGAGTAGATTACCGTCATTGTCAATAGCAAGACCGCGTGGGTTCATGATCTCACCATCTTCACTTCCTTGTCTTCCTATTACAGATCTCCTGGTCGGTGTGTTATCTTGCTGGTCAAAAACCTGAATGGCATCATTACCATGCTGAGATACAACGAACAAGTCATCGTGAGTTATAGTAGAGAAAGGATGAATGATCTCGCCCACTAACCCTAGGCGAAACTGAAATTGATAAGTTCCATCTCCTGTAAACACTTGAACGCGGTTATTGCCATAGTCACTGACTATAATATGTTCTTGTTCATCTACATGTACTCCCATTGGATCAATAAACTCTCCACTACCCTGACCTCGTCTGCCAAAGCACTTCAATGGCTTTCCAGTTGTGCTGTCGAATATCTGCATCCTGTTATTGTACTGATCTGCTACCACCACGTGGTTATCGTTTAGGAATGCGATACCATAGGGGTGATTGAGTTGTCCAACTCCACTGCCTTGTTTACCAAACTGTGCTAGTAACGTACCCTCCATATTGAATACTGCTATAAAGTGGGAATTCCAGTCAGTAATAGCAATACTTCTATTACTTTTTTTGACTGCAATTCCCCAAGGGCTTTTCATTCCTTTCATCTCAAACTGTCCAGTAATCTTCAGCTGTTGTGGTTTCACGTCAATCACCAGCGGGCTATTGGACACGTGCTTTCCGTTAATCCTCACGTTAGTTGTGAATTGTCCCGGTACCTTGGGCGTGAATTTCACTTCATATTTCTCACCAATCCTTTCTGATACTTGTAGCAGTTTCACGTCCTCTTTAGGGCTGATGTTTACCTCTACAACATCATCAGGGTCGTTGTTTGGTTCTCCCTCAGAGCTTTTAGTAAACACGTCCAGCTTTGCTTCACAGAGTGCTTCTAGTTTTGATTCCACCTGTACGGTGCTCTTTACTGGGTCTGTAAGCTTTGTTGTAATCAAACAACCGAGACCAACTTCTCGCAGTACAGTAGGCCCCTCACTAGGAACAAACAAGATCTTAGAGTAGATCTCGGTTAAATCATTTTGTAAAGCAAGAAGTAAATCGTCACATCTATTTTGTACTGAGTCTTTAGTGTTCATTATTAGATGTGCTGAGCCATATTCAAGCAGCTTGGAGACGTGCTCACTGGCACTGCGAGTTTGATGAAGTAACGACTCATGCTCGGCTTTCTTTCTAATTAACATTTGCACCCTTTCATCTACCTGCCTCAACAAGTCTCTTTTGTTTTGCTCAATAAATGCAATCAGTTCCTCGGCTGCTTTCATCACGTTGGTTTTCGTTTCTTCGGCGGTAACCTTTATCTTGGAGACAGTTTCTTCTAAAACTTTGAGGTTCGTCTTTTCTTCTGTTTCTTTAATCTTCAATTTCTGAAGTGTATCATTCAAACGCAACTTTTGCATTGCAGCTCTTGATTCAATATCTAATAGGTCATGTGAATCTTTGTGATCCTGTAGAATACATTTCTGACATGCACAGCTCTCACATGTGTTACAGTAAAATTGCAAGAATTCTTTCGAATGTAGCGACTTCGCACAGAACGACTGCTGCTTGAAGAGAACATTATAATCTTCGGCTTGAATATCCGCCAGATTTACAAGTTTATGTCCTTCTATGAATACATTGTGAGCATCCACGCAATGCTGACAGAGATAACGAGCACAGTTCAAGCAGTGTGATGTTGATGGTTTTTGCTTTTTGCAGGCTGAGCAATTTACTCCAGAACTGGCTTCAGTAGTTGTTGTGATGGACAGGACTTCAAGAATACGCGAGTGAAAGCTGCTTGACTCTAGAGAATCGAAATCACTACTCTGCCGTAGATCGTGTTTCGTCTGGCACGAAGGACAATTCAATGTTTTTCCTTCTTCTTTCAGCTGAGCGTGTGCAGCCAGGCAACTCTTACAGAATGTATGGAAGCATTTGAGAATCTTGGGCTCCTTCAGGGTCTCATTACACAACGAGCACTTAGTTAGTTGTCTTAGGTTATCGAGTACTGCCTCCATGTTAACAGTAGTAAGACTTGAAAAGCGAAAGCTATTAACGAATATTCTGATTTAATAGTTTCATGGAATTTGTGATTTTGTCGCCTGATAGACATGGGACTGTCAGTATCAGCCAATTGGGAGTTGTTTCTGTTGACCTCTTTGACCAGACTGGGCGCCCACGAAGACGAGCGTGAAGCCGTCGAAGCGAGATTTAATTCGTTTTACAAATTCAAATATAGACTTGTTTAACCCTTTGAGCCCCGTGGGCTTTTAACTGATATTTGGCTCATTCTAGACTGCAACAAACCCTCCCCCCCCTAAGAAAACTGTAGTCACTGTTACCATGGAATTTTCATCTGACCAACAATACTGGGGGCTCAAAGTTTTTTGTCGGCCATTTTGGATACGTTGACGTCGCATTGCTACGGAGCTGGAGGGAAGTTTGTTTGGGGGAAAACAGAATTTAAGGCTTTTTAAAGCTTTTTTTTTTCATTTTTAGAGTGCTGGAGGACATCATTAAGTCTGATGAGTGCTTGAATCAGTACTTTCTCGAAGAACTGAGTCTGTGCCTGCTATTGTGATAGAGAAAGAGCTTCATTTTCCACTCGTGAATGGGCCAGGATGTCTTCTGTCACTTTAGCGTGAGCTTTATAAATGGAGGTCTGGAGCCACCTATCATAGCTTCTTTGGAATATTGGACAACATTTACTTGCCATTGATTCCAATATGAAGCTATTAGGTCGAAATGGCTTTAGACTTCTTCTATATTTTGAAGAATGAAGATGGGGGAAGGGCCATGCCGCTGTTTGGTAGGATTTCCCGGCATGCTTTGCGGTCATTATGGATGGATTTAGCTTGTTGTGAAGTGCTTGTGGACAGAATGGCTTGGTGCTGGGCAAGTTTAGGTGTTGGGAGACAGAAAGTGAGGTTAGTGCAAACATGAAACTCTAAATTTTATGTGAAATATGCATTTTTGTGAGAAAATTTAGAATCTGAGGGGAAATATTTTTTTCTGTAACTGTCATTTTAGTCCCTTTTTCTGAAGTGAAATAATGTCAACTATAGTTAACTTATGCAAAGAAAGGGGGATTTAGATGAAATTATTCATTTTTAATATGCCTAATGCAGTTCAATAGGATCATTGGTCTATACATTAAGGTGTGTGGGAATCTCAGGGCATTGCTCTTTGAACTTAGTCAGATTTATACCCTCAAAGCAAGTAACCAGTAATAGTGCCATATGGCACTCTTGGGGCTTAAAGGGTTAAGATAGCTTTTTATTCATATTTAGTAGATGTTTAGTAGACAATGATCGTTAGTTTTACTTTTTACATTAGTATAGTTACTGTACATTAGAGCTTAGTCTAATTTTATTACTATTATTGTATTTATTATAGGCTTTATGTTATGTTATGTTGTTTATTTTTCACGTATTTTGAATTATAATGCACGTCAGCGCAGTTCTATGCGTTATACTATTAGGAGTTGGCATCACTTGGCCATAGTGTTGATAAAACGTACGATCATGACGTACGATCATGAAGTATGATCATGAAGTAATCATTCATATGAACCAGAGGCCCTAGCGGTCTTGGCTTGTTGGTTTTGATTGGACAAACTGTTTTAAAATAGCTGTATCCATTCCTTATTACTCGGGCTGCCTGTGGCAGCACCGAGTCTTAAAATGCAAGTCGTTATTATTTTTATATTCCGTGTAGCAAGCTTTCTGCGCTTTCTGTGCTTGTCACGCAACAATTGCCAGGTTAATTTATTTACATAATTTAATACAGTAAAGAAAGATGGCGGAGGACCCGCGAGCAACTCTCAAATGTAAGCCAGTTTAATGTTTTATTTAACTTCACTCGTGCGAAAGCCTTCCAACATGCTCAGGATATTTCAACTGGCGCTATTGTCGGAGCCGAAGGACCGCGTTTTTTACCCAGATGGCCAGTGATTTTATATACGACACGTACGACGACCTGAAGCCAGGATCCGGAAAGCTAAAATTCGAATAAATAGATATTGGAATCTATAAGCCATCGGCTCGCTGTGCTGCATTTAAAACATCCGAGGAGAACATCTTATTTTGGGTGAAGGCACTTCAAGACCAATATTATGAGTCTCTTAAAAACTGCCAGAGATTTAAATTTACCGTAAGTTGGATCGACCACTTAAATGAGGCAGAGACACAGTCAGAGAGTATTGAGATCAAGTTATTTCGTTCCAGCGAGGATATTGACCTAGCGGAAACGGTACAAGCTGTCGAAGGATTTTACTTATAACCATCCACGTCTACTTAACAACAGGAATAGTTATGTGCCAAGGCATGGGCAAAGATTACAGATGAAAGTAGAGAACTTAATGAATGAAGAAACAGAGGTCACGCGCGACATGCTTGAGAACATGTTCAACACTTTATGTTATACTAAGAAAACAAAACAAATTACAGAGCCTGCAAGTTCACAAGTCAATGAAAAACCCCAAGAGCCTGTAGTTTTGGATCAACATATCCTTGAAACTCCAAAAGCAACATACACAAATTTTTGACATGAGTCAAATTCGAATCGGAAGAGACGGAATTCTTTAGATTCTTCACGAGGATTGCTAGCCCGCAATAAGAACTCTCTCGCTGCTTTAACGACCTTGATTTGTAACATGGAGGCTGACCTAACTGATATGCGTAATGAATTCTTACTCTCGTAACATCAAAACACGAATCAAGAAACCAAACTCAGTCATTTGGAAGACAAATTAGTGCAGCAAGATAATATATACAAGACCGAAATCAAGATGCTGTCATCACGAATATATTATTGACCTAGAAGTTGAAAATGGCTAGTTGAAAGCGGATATAATAAAGCTAGGATCCGACTTTCAAACTTAAAAAAAAAAATCAAGAATACAAAAAAGAAGACAATGAAAGACCAAGGTCTCCAGTGTTCCGAGACTACCCAACCTACTGAAGCTTATCAGTTTGTTCAAGAGCCATCTTTCTTACATGACATCCCGATCCCTATTCATCAGAATACATTTTCTGTGCTAAATGACGAGAGTTTACAATCACCTGGGCCGGGTTGTTCAAAGCCCGATTAGTGCTAATCCAGGGTTAATTTCCATGACAACCAATAGGTTTTGTGCAGAGTTAATCCAGGATTAACACTAATCGGGCTTTGAACAACCCGGCCCTGACCGACAACCCACTACTAAAGAAAGGGACCATGAAGTACGGTAGTACGGTTAATTCTCGGGTTCAAAACAATGAATATATGCCTGCTCAAATGCAGTGTGTTAAACGAATAAGTAGTGTTTAAATTAAAAGTTCAACATACGAGAAAAACAAACATATTAAATTACATATATACTAGAGGAGCAGAGAATGAAAGTCACCGCGCTACCGGCCACTCCTAAAGACTGCTAAATTCAGCTAATAATTCTTCCCTTTGGTTATTACTAAGAGGATTTCAAAATGAAAGTGTATTTTATCTTCAATCTCATGTGGCCCGAGTGAAAGCCCAGATGGGCTCTTGTTTATTATTTGACTTACAACATGCTCCAATCATGATGCAGGTGCCATTAGAAATTCCGACAGTGCATGCAAAGTATAACGTTCGTTCAGGTTTTGTAATCTTTGGAAGCGTTACACATGCACCTAATAGGCCTTTTTCAGGAAACAGTCACGCGTTGATATATCACTTCAATTACCAATGAATAGATCTTCCAGCTTGCCTCTTTGTTGCTCTATTTCACCCTTGAGTAATGTCTTTGTTTTTTCTGTACCTAGCTAAGAGAGGGGGACATTGGGGGGCTCTCAATACCGCAACACCACAAAATCCGAAAACACCGAATCACCGCATGTAACGTTGACAGAATACCGACACCGCAATGACGCAATATTTTTTTAAGAGTCCCGTGATTTACATGGATTTGACTTTGAAAATAACCACAACACCGCAAACATATCGTTTCACCGAACACCGCAGGTTTGAAAACATGGCCGTGCCATTTCCATTTTGCACTACCAGATACTCTTCGGAGAGATCCACATTGCTATAGCGCTTCTTCACATCTCTAGCTCCCACACGTGTTAGCGTGGTGGCTGGGGTTTAAAGCAGCTTTCGAGCTCGCCGTTAGAGTAACCAGATTCTGAGGCCTATGATCTAAAGTGAGGCTGACGGTCCTGGGGGCTATGCCATGCTGATGAGTCCTAACAAGGACGAAACAGCTGTACATGGTTGCCACTCTACCGGTAATAAGATGTGAGCATGCGTATTAGACGCTAGCTACGTCATAGCGTGTGTTGGGTAGTGCCATGCAACGTGTTTGGTTTACAAACAACGCACACCGCAGGATTTGAGATCACCGCAATATGGGATTTAATTCACCGAAATACCGCACTAAAAACTGACTCACACCGCAACACGGCAAACCCCAATGTCCCCCTCCTAAGAGCAAATGTATCAATTACTATAATTGGAAAACAAAGCACTGAACCCTCTGGAAAGCTGTCACATGATCTGAAATAGGACAACAGAGGCAAGCTGAAAGGGTCTATTGCGTTCGTGATCCCATGGGATAGTAGCCTGCGTGCAGACGTTCTCTCTCCCTGCAAAAATCGGGAAAGAGACGATTTTTGCAAGGAGAGAGAACGTCTGCACGCAGGCTAATGGGATAGGTTCAGTTTTACTGGACGGCAAACAAAGTTCCAAACGCTGTTTTAGAAAGATCCACAATCGATTGGAGGTGGAAAATAGCATTTACAAACAGGTTTTGCTAATAACACTACCGATCTCATATTTGTGCCATTAAATTAATAAAGTCAGATTTCTTTGTCGTCCAGTACAACCACGTGATTGCATTCCTGCAAAAGGCCCATTTCGAGAACATTGACCAGTATAAAACAAACAATAGAAACAATAGCGATGCGCTCCGCTGTTGTAAACATTGTCTTGTTTTTATTATTATTTTTAATTGACAATGTTCATGCACTGATTAGGTGTATTTATCTTCACTCTTTGTTATAATAGCGGAGCTCCCGTCGCGAGCGGAGCACCATACAAATTTCCGCGGGCAACTATCAGCCGTTAGTTCCTCGACGGACACAGTCTATTTGTATAATAGTGCCCGCTGAGAGCGGAAGACAATTTTGTGATGAACAATAACGACAAATAGTGATCGCTTTTGGCCAATGAGCGCGCGAAAATTTTGTGATGAACTATAACCTCGGATAAGCAATTGGCCAAGGTCCAACAGTGCGCGCGCAGGTGCATGCTATTGATAATTTTTTTTTTTTTTTTTTTCATTTTCCGTTATCTTCTTTTATCTTCTAAACCTTTTGCACTTATTTCCTTTGATTCTACCAGAGTTATTTTTCTGTTTGTTTTCTCTATCATAATTTATCGTTTTTTTGGGGGTCGTTACCTCAGTTCAGGTAATTGGGAGCTCCGTTTCTAGCCTAAATATATATATTACGATTGTATTTAATACATTTGATGAGATCGTTTGCCCCAATAGTTTTATATAAAATATAATTTATGAAAATCCACGCGTTGACATTCTTCTAAAATACTTAAACTACATTATCTTTAATCTGAGAAGTAAAATGTAACATTATGTAAGACAGAACTTGTGCAATTTAAAGAAATATCATTTTCGCCCTAGGAGACAGAATCTTCTTACAGAATGTTTTAAGAATCCATCTACACACTGTTTTAAGTTGTGTGGTTTCGTCTACCAGAAATGAAAAAAAATCATAGCACGCTTGTTATATTATTACTGTAAAAAAGACAAGACGTTTTCATGCTACCATTCACTGCGAACACAGAAAACCCCTTCAAGCCTAATTGACTGAATTTCTGTCCCAGGGGTGGGGCATTTGCCAGCAAAGAAAAGTTGGAGGTGGGGGGGGGGGGGGGGGGGGGGTAAAGAGGGTGGAGTGGAGAATAGTCTTCTTTACAGTTCCAGCGCCATATTGGAATAACCGCGCAAACAGCAGCCAGCGCAGTCCTGCCGCTTCAACAAAGGAGAAGAAAAGAAAGCACTTTGCCACTTTCTGTTGTTCGAGTAGCCTTTCCAATGAAAACGGTTTATAGGCCGCTATCAAAACCTGTTTGCCGTCTTCTCACTCGAGGGAGAACATTAAAATGTTGCTTTTATGTAGACTTTGTTGTATGACTTTTAATTTCTAGCGGTTTAATATTTCCTTTAAAAAACCTGACATGACTTTAATATTTTTGTAGTTTGTTACCTTCAGAACTATATGGCGATATTTACGTGTTGAGACAACAAGGTAGTCGTACAGTTGGACGAAGTTCATCGATGATCACTTGTCGACGATCGATTGACCGGCATCCAAGAGCTGATACAATATTCTTCTCATCCAGGTCGCATCGTTTTGGAAATCGTCCTGTTCTTTTGGATTTTTATTTATTTCCCCCTTAATTCGTATTAGATCACAGTACACAACGCATAACTAAAGCAAAGCGAAACTTTCACGTCCAAGTTTTGATTCCGAATTGCACTGATCTTAAAATTTCCGTCTAAGTTCTTTAATAGCCTTGAGACTTTGGATGCCACCTAATGTCACGATGTCCCTGTTTGTGTATTATGACCATTCTGACAGAAAAGCACAATGAAAGAATTCTTTACTTAAAAAAAAAACTACTAAAACAGCTGTTTGAACCTTTCACAGGTCAGCGCCAGCCTCGTTCTCGTGCTTACGTGGTTATGATTCCAATATGGCACGGGAACTCATGTAAAGAGGACTATTAGTCAAAGAGTGTCAAAATAGCGAATTTTACATCAATGCTTATAAGAGATATGAACTCTTTCCAAAGCCCCACAGTGGGCCATTTGCATAGCATAGCTGACCCCACGGTGGGAATTCAAAAATGTCAATGTCAAATGCCCCACAAAATTCTGGGGGGGGGGGGGGGGGGGGATTGGTAGGTTTGGAATTGATAGAGACATAAAGTACCTATTATCTGGCTGCTCAACCTGGAATAGTAATGTCCCTTATGTTTTCAAACGTACTCATATTGCCTACAATTTAAGATTTGTATTTTCGCAGTTTCCATTACTTAGAGATGCCTGCAGAGGAGGTTAGAGCTCCTGTGTAGGATCCTGTAGGATAGTTCAGGATCCTGTGTAGGATCCTATAGAATAGCTGAGGACCCTATCTATTAGAGAAAATCAGTATCTTATTTAGGAACCTATAAGATCTTATAAAGGATCTTATTCAGTTTCCTATAGGATCTTATAAGAACCTAAAGGATCTTGTACAGGATCTTATAGTGATCCTAAATTAGGATCCTATAAAAATTAGGATCCTATACAAGAGCATGTAGGATCCTAAATAGGATTCTATCCAGGATTTGTACCAGGGTTAAGCAGCGTTGGAAATGCAGGGGGAAAACAGTATTTGAGTTTTCAAACACACACGATCCTCTCACACCACCATGAAAATTTGAATTAGTGCCCTGTATCCAATAAGTGCCCTGGGTAGCAAGTGTTTTTTTATAAGTGCCCCTATTCCAATTAGCAATAATATATTAACCCTCCGGCCCTGTCATATTCCATTAATCACCCCTATTCTAATAAATATATGCCCCTGAAAACTTGTCATATAAACAACTCAACTAATGTACAATGTAGCTGTAGTATGTCATGTTTTATTTCCCACATACAATGTATGCACTAAACAGAAACTAGTCTCATTACATGTGTATGCAGTCTCAATTCTTATTAGAAAAAAATACCTTGTGCTTTTAATTCGAATTACATTTATGGTTCCATAGCTGTATTTATGATTACTTACTTTTGAACTGGGTTTGGGGTATGGCATGTGTTTGGTAATTAATTGATCTTTCACGTCTTACTGCACTGACTAACATATAGTGAAAAGGGGAAATATTAGAGGTCAAATTAGAGAAAAACAATTACAAACTCCTTTCTGTTGCATGCTCTGAAACATCATCTGGTAATGATCAGTGGCAAAGACTTAATGCATTGGGCTTGATCAGATTAATTTTCCCACCTTTTTCTTGAGAAAAATACCAGAACGAGGAAAGAACTAAATAAAATGAGTTCCGGGGTAAAAAGAAAAAAAGAAAAAAAGGCGTCTCGGCCGTGGTCTCGAACCCACGACTTTGCGAAATCTTAAGTTGAGAGTGCGCTGTCTATTTCGTTCAGAGAGAAAGTGCTGCTACAAATAGCAGAGGTGGAGTTGTCGGTGAGACGGGCGAAAATATTTTTTTTCGATCGATCGCTGTGCCTGTGCTGTGTTCGGCCCACGCAGGAGCTCCGCTATGAATCCCGAGACTTTTTCCTTGGTGTAAACATCGTCTTTGATCAAGCAAAGTCGGAGAATTACAGATACTTTGTAAACCAAGTACTCAGGGCCTTGTTATACTGCATATTGATCCCTTTAAGGCTTTATTCTTACGCAATCAAGACAACCATTGGTTTACTGATTTCAGTTATCTTATTCCTTCAGTCATTTCACGTAAAGCACTCGTCGTGTTGTACTATCTGTTACAATAATCCTGCCATCTGCAAGCACTGCTAAGTAGATGGGTTGCTCAATGTTCTCACACATTTTCCCAACAAAACGGCCGTCCAGTGTGAACTTCTGAATACGTTGATTACCGCAATCACATACAAGTAGATTACCGTCATTGTCAATAGCAATACCTTGTGGTTTAGAGAGTTCACCATCTTTACTTCCTTGTCTTCCTATTACAGATCTCCTGGTCGGTGTATTATCTTGCTGGTCAAAAACCTGAATGGCATGATTACCATACCTAGATACAACGAACAAGTCACCGTGAGTTATAGCAGAAACAGGATGAATGATCACACCAACTAACCCTAGGCTAAACTGAAATTGATAAGTTCCATCGCCTGTAAACACTTGAACGCGGTGATTGCTATAGTCACTGACTATAATACGTTCTTGTTCGTCTACATGTACTCCCATTGGATCACGAAACTCTCCTCTACCCTGACCTCGTCTACCAAAGCACTTCAATGGCTTTCCAGTTGTGCTGTCGAATATCTGTATCCTGTGATTGAACTGATCTGCTACCACCACGTGGTTATCGTCTAGGAATGCGATACCATGGAGGTGATTGAGTTGTCCATCTCCACTGCCTTGTTCACCAAACTGTGCTAGTAACGTACCCTCCATATTGAACACTGCTATAAAATGGGACCCCCAGTCAGTAATAGCAATACTTCTATTACTTTTGTTAACTGCAATTCCCCAAGGGCTTGTCAGCGGTGCCTTCATCCCTTTCATCTCAAACTGTCCAGTAATCTTCAGCTGTTGTGGTTTCACGTCAATCACCAGCGGGCTATTGGACACATGCTTTCCGTTAATCCTCACGTCAGTTGTGAATTGTCCCGGTACCTTGGGCGTGAATTTCACTTCATATTTCTCACCAATCCTTTCTGATACTTGTAGCAGTTTCACGTCCTCTTTAGGGCTGATGTTTACCTCTACAACATCGTCAGGGTCGTTGTTTGGTTCTCCCTCAGAGCTTTTAGTAAACACGTTCAGCTTTGCTTCAGAGAGTGCTTCTAGTTTTGATTCCACCTGTACGGTGCTCTTTACTGCATGGTCTGTAAGCTTTGTTTTAATCAAAGAACCGAGACCAACTTCTCGCAGTACAGTAGGCCCCTCGCTAGGAACAAACAAGATCTTAGAGTAGATCTCGGTTAAATCATTTTGTAAAGCAAGAAGTTCGTCACATCTATTTTGTACTGAGTCTTTAGTGTTCATTATTAGATGTGCTGAGCCATATTCAAGCAGCTTGGAGACGTGCTCACTGGCACTGCGAGTTTGATGAAGTAACGACTCTTGCTCGGCTTTCTTTCTAATTATCATTTGCACCCCTTCATCTACCTGACTCAACAAGTCTCTTTTGTTTTGCTCAATAAAGGCAATCAGTTCCTCGGCTGCTTTCATCACGTTGGTTTTCGTTTCTTCGGCGGTAACCTTTATCTTGGAGACAGTTTCTTCTAAAACTTTGAGGTTCGTCTGTTCTTCTGTTTCTTTATTCTTCAATTTCTGAAGTGTATCATTCGAACGCAACTTTTGCATTTCAGCTCTTGATTCAATACTTAATAGGTCATGTGAATCTTTGTGATCCTGCATAATACATTTCTGACACACACAGCTCTCACATGTGTTACAGTAAAATTGCAAGAATTCTTTCGAGTGTAGTGGCTCCTCACAGAACGACTGCTGCTTGAAGAGAACATTATAATCTTCGGCTTGAATATCCGCCAGATTTACAAGTGCATGTCCTTCTATGAATACATTGTGAGCATCCACACATTGCTGACAGAGATAACGAGCACAGTTCAAGCAGTGTGATGTTGATGGTTTTTGCTTTTTGCAGGCTGAGCAGTTTACTCCAGAACTGGCTTCAGTAGTTGTTGTGATGGACAGGACTTCAAGAATACGCGAGTGAAAGCTGCTCGACTCTAGAGAATCGAAGTCACTACTCTGCGTAGCTTGATTTTAGTCTGGCACGAAGGACAATTCAATGTTTTTCCTTCTTCTTTCAGCTCAGCGTGTGCAACCAAGCAACTCTTACAGAATGTATGGAAGCAGTTGAGAATCTTGGGCTCATTCAGGGTCTCATTACACAACGAGCACTTAGTTAGTTGTCTGAGGTTATCGAGTACTGCGTCCATGTTAACAGTAGTAAGACTTGAAAAGCGAATACTAACGAATATTCTGATTTATAGTTTCACGGAATTTGTGAGGTTGTCGCCTGATAGACATGTGACTGTCAGTATCAGCCAATTGGGAGTTGTTTCTGTTGACCTCTTTGACCAGACCGGACGCCCACGAAGCCGAGCGTGAAGCCGTCGAAGTGGGATTTAATTCGTTTTACAAATTCATGGTAAACATTTTAAAAGAGAGTTTAGTTAAGCTCGGTTTCCAGCCGTTGAAGTTTTGGTGGGGCAGGCTTTGGAGAAACGACACCCAGTCATAAATATAAGAAAACTCTAGGCGATCGTTTCTTCGACAATAAATCCCTATTTTTATATCTATTTTCAATTAAAGATTAATCTATTATGAAACTTTTATGAGATTTTGGAGTTATCGAAAGAATTATTATAATAAGTATCGATGTTAAATTGTATTTGACATTTATTACTCGGGGGCCGGCTCGAGTCAGAAATCGCAAGTGGTATTTTTTTTATTTTCCATGTCGAGGAATTTCGCCCCCAACCAATCAGATTCCTCTTATTGTTGTGTCGGGAGAAAAACTCAACACGTGATAGGATCAACCAATCAGATTCGATATCGCTCGGGACACTTCGGGACATTGCGGGTCGGTTAACTTATTTACATAACTACACAGTGAAAACAAGATGGCCACGGTGACCAGGAGAGATATGACTTAGGGGAGAGAAAGTCCGCCGCGGAGGAAATTTCTCTCAAATGTGGAGTGCCATCTCTCAAATCTAAACAGTTTCATGTTATATTTAACTTCATTCGTTGGAAAGCCTTCCCAACAGGCTCAGGATATTTCAACTGGTGCCGGCCTTGTCGGAGCCGAAGGACCTCCACTGCCGGGCACTGGCTCCACTCCAGTCTGCGATTCATTCGACACGATGAACACCACACGAGTACACTGGCCAAAACGGAAGCGAAGTTTTGCTGAAACCCAACGTAGAGCAACTATAGAATACCCGTCCATTTTTAAGGCACTTTACTGTAAGTGTGTGGTCCGCGGTCCGCAGTCGTAAACGAAAGCATAAGAGTGACTGCCACCGCGGTCCGCAGTCCCGCAGTCGGCTGTTAAATATTAATAGTCGAATCATGAATATTAATGCTTCTAAGACATATAACTAAGTGCCACCGAGGTCCGCAGTCCCGCAGTCGAATCATGAATATTAATGCCTCTAAGACATATAACTAAGTGCCACCGCGGTCCACAGTCCCGCAGTCGAATCATGAATATTAATGCTTCTAAGACATATAACTAAGTGCCACCGAGGTCCGCAGTCCCGCAGTCGAATCATGAATATTAATGCCTCTAAGACATATAACTAAGTGCCACCGCGGTCCACAGTCCCGCAGTCGAATCATGAATATTAATGCATCTAAGACATATAACTAAGTGCCACCGCGGTCCGCAGTCCCGCAGTCGTATCATGAATATTAATGCCTCTAAGACATTTAACTAACGTTTTTCGAATAAACTCTGTTGCATAATAACTCCTTGCGCTAGTTTATTTCCAACATGTATGTACATCGATGAAAATCGATAATGTTCGATGAAAAGCGATAATAATCGATCACTAATTAATATCGATTGATTGGTACCATCGAGAAAAGAACGACGAAACTGTAAACCTCGTCAGAGGGAAACAACTTTTGTGGCAAAACTGAACTTCGTTAATGCGCTTCTGGAGGTTTATCCATGTCTGTTCGTGTTGTCGATTAATTCTCGAAATGGCATACGTGTTGAACGTTGTTCGCGTAGTTGTTCGTAAAAGAACTAAACGAAAATAGCAGCGGCGCTTCTCTGCGTGCCGCTTTTACACTGGCATTTCAAAAGATATCGTGGTGTGAAAACCAATTAATTTTACCGCAAGAATCACTAATAAGGTTTCTTAGTCAACTTCGGATAGTTGATTATTCGGCTTTTTAGAACGAAGAATCACTAATAAGGTTTCTTATTCAGCTTCGGATAGTTCATTATTCGGCTTTTTAGAACGAAGAATCACTAATATGGTTTCTTAGTCAACTTCGGATAGTTGATTATTCGGCTTTTTAGAACGAAGAATCACTAATAAGGTTTCTTATTCAACTTCGGATAGTTGATTATTCGGCTTTTTAGAACGAAGAATCACTAATAAGGTTTTTTAGTCAACTTCGGATTGTTGATTATTCGGCTTTTTAGAACGAAGAATCACTAATATGGTTTTTTAGTCAACTTCGGATAGTTGATTATTCGGCTTTTTAGAACGAAGAATCACTAATAAGGTTTCTTAGTCAACTTCGGATAGTTGATTATTTGGCTTTTTAGAACGAAGAATCACTAATATGGTTTTTTAGTCAACTTCGGATAGTTGATTATTCGGCTTTTTAGAACGAAGAATCAATAATATGGTTTCTTAGTCGACTCACGGTGGGCACAAACGACCATAAAAACGGCATGAGTTAGTTGTTAGTTAGTTGATTATACCACTGTTTATGTGTTAAAGTGGCGCGCATTAATTCAGTGTTAGCTGAACCACGGAGATCTGTAGTTCGAGGCTAACTACTGGGTGCGTTTTGTTAAACTTTTTCAGATAGTTTGAATTCAATTTTAAGTTATGAGTGGAGACAAGCGAAGGCAAAGTTACCTCTATTTGGCATTAGGAAGTATCAATTTTCATCTTATTTATCAGAGTTCATGTGGAGGTACATGCATAAGGACGATGATGTATTTCAGGCATTCTTAGATGATGTGAAAAAAGTGTATAAACTAAACAATTTATTGTGAAGTTCTTAGGCCCGTGAAGCTTTTGTGTTTATTCAGCCTTTGCAATACTTTATAGTTTGTTTTGAAGTGTAAATATACGGCAGTGTTAGATGATCGTTGATTCCCGTCGATGTTCCTAATAAAGAAGAGAACTATTGGAATTGTGAAGCAGTTTATCCCTTGCTAACTTAGTAATCATTGTGAATTATCTAAATAACGGCAAAGTTTACTCTCGTGTAACACTTGTTTATTCAAAACCGTTAAAAAAAGCTTCTAAATAAACTTTTCAATAGACTTGTCGCGCTAATACTCAGCAAAGTTTACTCTCGTGTAACACTTGTTTATTCAAAACCGTTCAACACTGCCGTTTGTTTGGATGACTTGTCGCACGAATACTCGGCAAAGTTTGCTCTCGTGTAACACTTGTAAAATCCGTGAAGTTTATTGTGAACAATAATTATTATTAACAGCGATGGGAAACCTGTGTTGTGACTGCGGACTGAACAATAATTATTATTAACAGCGATGGGAAGCCTGTGGTGTGACTGCGGACCGCGGTGGCAGTGTTTCTAATACTTAGTTGGAGTGGACGGGTATTCTATACTTTAGCCCCCAAGGAGCTGAACCACGGAGATCTGTAGTTCGAGGCTAACTACTGGGTGCGTTTTGTTAAACTTTTTCAGATAGTTTGAATTCAATTTTAAGTTATGAGTGGAGACAAGCGAAGGCAAAGTTACCTCTATTTGGCATTAGGAAGTATCAATTTTCATCTTATTTATCAGAGTTCATGTGGAGGTACATGCATAAGGACGATGATGTATTTCAGGCATTCTTAGATGATGTGAAAAAAGTGTATAAACTAAACAATTTATTGTGAAGTTCTTAGGCCCGTGAAGCTTTTGTGTTTATTCAGCCTTTGCAATACTTTATAGTTTGTTTTGAAGTGTAAATATACGGCAGTGTTAGATGATCGTTGATTCCCGTCGATGTTCCTAATAAAGAAGAGAACTATTGGAATTGTGAAGCAGTTTATCCCTTGCTAACTTAGTAATCATTGTGAATTATCTAAATAACGGCAAAGTTTACTCTCGTGTAACACTTGTTTATTCAAAACCGTTAAAAAAAGCTTCTAAATAAACTTTTCAATAGACTTGTCGCGCTAATACTCAGCAAAGTTTACTCTCGTGTAACACTTGTTTATTCAAAACCGTTCAACACTGCCGTTTGTTTGGATGACTTGTCGCACGAATACTCGGCAAAGTTTGCTCTCGTGTAACACTTGTAAAATCCGTGAAGTTTATTGTGAACAATAATTATTATTAACAGCGATGGGAAACCTGTGTTGTGACTGCGGACTGAACAATAATTATTATTAACAGCGATGGGAAGCCTGTGGTGTGACTGCGGACCGCGGTGGCAGTGTTTCTAATACTTAGTTGGAGTGGACGGGTATTCTATACTTTAGCCCCCAACGTTTCTTCGATGGAAATGGCAAGATATTGAGTTTTTCTAGGATTCTGGATGGAAATGTCTCACATTTTACGAAAAGGGGAACGCACGTCAATTGCCTGACGAGTGACATGTGAAATAATTTCAACCGACATTTTGTAAGTAAACCTACCAGATTGCATTCTGTTAAAAGTAATGTCATCAAATATAGCAGTAAATGGCCCGATTCCTGTTGTTCTAGGCCAGCATCGGCATTTTCACTCGGTCGCTTCATGACATGTAGAATTAATGAACACTAGAGTGCTGCCTTTTCAAATATTAGTGCTACACGATCGAGAATAGAACTGCATGCAGATCTACATAGATGACTTTATTTCACATTTTGAACGACACATCCTAAATATTCACAAGGGATATAGCTATTAGCTAAAGGAAAAGTTACATGTATGCTACAATATAATAGCACCTGCGCTTGGACAGTGAAGTTAGAAATAATATTATCAGTCTCCATGAATCCTACTGAAAAGCATTGATTTAAAAAAAACACTAAAAGTATGGGTTGGTAAATCCTGCTAAAAAGAATCGTTTTCTAAAATAAAATAAAAATAAAAAATTAAGTAAATAAAAAAAAAACTCAAATAAAGCAAATTAAGTTCAGGGACAGTGTTATGTGAAGTTTATTTATTTTAATTACTGGGAGCAGTTGTAATAGGGCTTTTGCAGAAAACAGTCATGTGCTGGTATGAACGAATGAATTGAACTTGTGATCTCCATGGGAACAATGTTGCCATGGATGCTGGATGGCAAGGTATCTTTAAAAATGCTGTTTTAGAAAGATTCACTGGAGGTGGAAAATAGCATTTACAAACAGGTTTGGCTATAACACTACCGATTTCGTGCAAGTGCCTTTAGATATATGAATTAAGAATTGTTTGCCATCTAGTACAACCATGTGATTACATTCCTGCGAAAAGTCCATTGCATTGGAATGTAAATGATCATGAGCATGAGTAGTGAATCAATAGATCTAGTCAGCTTGCCTGTTTGTTATCCTATTTCAGACCATCTGACTTTTCTCTTGGCACTGATGCTTTTTTGTTTTTCTATATCCCAAGAGGAAATGTACCAATTCTTATAATTGGAAAACAGCACTGAATCCTCTGGAGAACTATTTACGTGGTCTGAAATGGGGCAACAAACAGGCAAGCTGACTAGGTCTATGATCTGGCTCCCCAGTACAAACCATGTAATATGCTAGAACTCCATGAACTACATGCAAGGTGGCCCGAGTTAAGGCCCACTCAGGGCCTCTTGTTTAGTATAATTATGTTCTATTGTCATTTTACCAATGTATCTGCATGTAGAGATATAAGGTTTACTAAATTATTACATCTATGGAATGCTCTTCATGCTGACATTAGGTCCACGAAAACTATTGACACACTTGAGACTTTCAAATGTAAGGTTACGACATTAGGGTATAGAATTGGAATGGTCAAATCCGAGACTCGCCGAGACCCTTCTTTCAAAATCCGAGCAGAGACTTACTTCTTCTAAGGGGTATAGAATGGTGAAATCCGAGACTCAACGAGACCCTTGTTTCAAAATCCGAGCCCGAGACTTACTTCTCTAAGGGGTATAGAATGGTCAAATCCGAGACTCGCCGAGACCCTTGTTTCAAAATCCGAGCCCGAGACTCACTTCTCCAAGGGGTATAGAATGGTCAAATCCGAGACTCTTTAGGGTGGGAAAGATTGGATGAAAAAGGGCAAAGCGAAAGGCGACGCTCATGCATAAAATACATAATAATTGCGCGCCATGCAGCCTCGTCGACTTATTTAAAACAATGGGAAGCTCACTTCACTACAACTTAAGAGGTTGTGAGACAAAGTTTTGTCTCCCTCAACCAAAAACTGAGTTCCTGAAAAAGAGTTTGTCATACAGCGGAGCAAAGTTGTGGAATGAGCTTCCCACTGCGGTACGTGAAACAAAGTCTCTTATTTCGTTCAAAAAACAAATCGCAGAAATCACTCTGCTCATGCAACAAATGACATAGACCTATACTTTTATTCCAATAATATATTAATAGAACAGTATTTTTATATTATAGTAGTTATTTTATTAAGATGTTTTTATGTATATTATAAATAAGTTTGAATTCGATGTAATTTTTAGGAGCATAATTAGCTTAGTATAGATAACACGGCTTCTGTGGAAATCAGATATAGTCTGTCAGGATATTTCCGTGTATAAATAAAGTTTGATTTGATTTTTGATTTGACTCGCCGAGACCCTTGTTTCAAAATCCGAGCCCGAGACTTACTTCTCCAAGGGGTATAGAATGGTCAAATCCGAGACTCGCCGAGACCCTTGTTTCAAAATCCGAGCCCGAGACTCGCTTCTCCAAGGGGTATAGAATGGTCAAATCCGAGACTCGCCGAGACCCTTGTTTCAAAATCCGAGCCCGAGACTCACTTCTCCAAGGGGTATAGAATGGTCAAATCCGAGACACGTCGACTCGCCGAGACCCTTGTTTCAAAATCCGAGCCCGAGACTTACTTCTCCAAGGGGTATAGAATGGTCAAATCCGAGACTCGCCGAGACCCTTGTTTCAAAATCCGAGCCCGAGACTCACTTCTCCAAGGGGTATAGAATGGTCAAATCCGAGACTCGCCGAGACCCTTGTTTCAAAATCCGAGCCCGAGACTCACTTCTCCAAGGGGTATAGAATGGTCAAATCCGAGACTCGCCGAGACCCTTGTTTCAAAATCCGAGCCCGAGACTTACTTCTCTATTAAGGGGTATAGAATGGTCAAATCCGAGACACGTCGACACGCCGAGACCCTTGTTTCAAAATCCGAGCCCGAGACTTACTTCTCTAAGGGGTATAGAATGGTCAAATCCGAGACTCAACGAGACCCTTGTTTCAAAATCCGAGCCCGAGACTTACTTCTCTAAGGGGTTTAGAATGGTCAAATCCGAGACTCAACGAGACCCTTGTTTCAAAATCCAAGCCCGAGACTTACTTCTCTAAGGGGAATAGAATGGTCAAATCCGAGACTCAACGAGACCCTTGTTTCAAAATCCGAGCCCGAGACTTACTTCTCCAAGGGGTATAGAATGGTCAAATCCGAGATTCGCCGAGACCCTTTTTTTCAAAATCCGAGACTCTTTTGGAAATGCCGAGATTTCAAGACTTGTTATAGCCTTTTATTAATATTATAGTAGATTTCTATGAGGTTGTGACCGTTGTAAATTAGGTTACTTTTTACTGCTTGTATAGACTTGTTTATAAGATAGCTTTTTATTCATATTTAGTAGATGTTTAGTAGACAATGATCGTTAGTTTTACTTTTTACATTAGTATAGTTACTGTACATTATAAACTTAATTAGTCTAATTTTATTACCATTATTGCATTTATTAGGCTTTATGTTATGTTATATTATTTATTTTTCATGTTTTACTTTGAATCATAATGCGCATTTGAACATTTTATGGATATTTGCGCAATATAAATTATTTTTATATATTATTATTATAATTATTTACTCATTTTGCGATCCTCCTCTTCACCTCATATGTAACACACAGTACACCTTTTTCAAAAAGATTGTCCGGCAACCAACAAGCAACAATTACAGCCCGATTTACCCGACAAATATCAGATTTGGGCCTGTGGGCCGATAAGTTTGGACCGGCACTCATGATTTTTTTCGTGTAAACGAAGTCGCGCAGTGCCCTAAATTATCGGCACTCCTGATTTTTGTCGTGTAAATCAAGAATGCCGGTGTCCCAAGAATTCCCGAAAAGAATGTCGTTGGTACTTTTGACGCTAAAATTTCTACGAGCCAAACAGCGCGTCAGCGCAGTTCTATGCGTTCTACTATATTAGGAGTTGGCATCACTTGGCCATGGTGTTGATAAAACGTACGCAATACGTGGCTATGATCATGAAGTACTAATCATTCATATGAACCAGAGGCCCTAGCGGTCTTGGCTTTAGTGTTGATTTTGATTGGACAAGCTGTTTTGAAATAGAGTTCAGGTTTTGTAATCTTTGGAAGCGTTACACATACACTTAAAGTGCCTATCACCCTTTTGCAATTTTGATAGCTTATGAACCTCCGAAATGTTTTGAGTACTTCTGCGATGAAAGTTTTGGTTTAAAGTGAATACTTTATGTTCTACGCTTGTTTGAAATCGTGTAAATGTGACCTTTCCTGACCCATGACCGTGTAAGTAAAAGCCTGGGTCGAAACCTGGGTAGACGTCATCTCATTAATGCATTATTCTCCATGGCTCCTTTTTGTCACAACAACATCGATGCATAGAAAATATACACAGTTTGTGAGTTGTTAGTAAAGAAAAAAGTCATTTTAGTCAACATGTTAGGTATTTCTTCAAATGATTGCAAAGCCGAATTAATTATATGACGTCAAGATGACGTCTACCCAGGTTTCGACCCAGGCACATGGGTCAGGAAAGGTTACACGATTTCAAACAAGCGTAGAACATAAAGTATTCACTTTAAACCAAAAAAATTCTTCACAGAAGTACTCAAAACGTTTCTGAGGTTCATAAGCTATCAAAATTGCAAAAGGGTGATAGGCACTTTAATAGGCCCTTTTCAGGAAACAGTCACGTGTTGATATATCACTTCAATAACCAATGAATAGATCTTCCAGCTTGCTTCTTTGTTGACCTATTTCAGACCACATTACTTTTCCCTTGAGTAATGTCTTTTGTTTTTTTCTGTACCTAAGAGCAAATGTATCAATTTCTATAATTGGAAAACAAAGCACTGAATCCTCTGGAAAGCTGTCACATGATCAGAAATGGGACAACAGAGGCAAGCTGAAAGGGTCTTTTGCGTTCGTGATCCCATGGGATAGGTTTTACTGGACGTCAAACAAACTTCCAAACGCTGTTTTAGAAAGATCGACGATCGATTGGATGTGGAAAATAGCATTTACAAACAGGTTTTGTTAATAACAATACGGATCTCGTATTGGTGGTGGAGAATAGTCTTCTTTACAGTTCCAGCACCATATTGGAATAACCGCGCAAACAGCAGCCAGCGCAGTCCTGCCGCTTCAACAAAGGAGAAGAAAAGAAAGCACTTTGCCACTTTCGGTTGTTCGAGTAGCCTTTCCAATGAAAACGGTTTATAGGCCGCTCTCAAAACCTGTTTACTGTCTTCTCACTTGAGGGAGAACATTTAAATTTTGCTTTAATGTAGACTTTGTTGTATGATTTTTACTTTCTAGCGGTTTAATATTTCCTTTAAAAAACCTGACATGACTTTAGTATTTTTGTAGTTTGTTACCTTCAGAACTATATGGCGATATATTATGTGTTGAGACAACAAGGTAGTAGTCGTACAGTTGGACGAAGCGCCCCTATTCCTGTTAGCAATATCACTAATACCCTGAAATGCCATGGTATAAGTCTGTTATACCATGATCGCGGAGGAACGGAACAAATCTCTGGGAAGTTTAGTTTTCTCTGCCGAAACTAAAGACGTCGCAGTTGAGTTGCTTTCGAAAACGTTTTGTTTAATGCTTGACTGAGCGCCATTGATTGAACGACCCTGGCTTCCCTTGGGGACAAGCGTGTTGTTTTTGAGAAGAATAACACTAAAATACAATGTAAGCATCCCACATGGAAGAAGCGGGCTTGAGAAATGAAGAGAATAATGTGCAGTTTGAAATAGCTAATCCCACATGGATTACGTTGACGGTATAATGAAGACAAGTCAGTTTGGATTCAGTATTTTTCATCCGGGAGCACAGGGCTAGTCGTGCCAGAGGGGAGCAGGAGTTGATGCTTTTCACCCTCTCACTTCCAGCCTGCATTCTCTTCTAATTTTCCCTCATTACGCATGCAGGGGAAATTTAGAAATATGCATTGTGCAGGAAATTTCGAGACAATGCATATTTCTAAATATCCCTCCCATCAGGGAAAATCAGTGGTTTAAATGTGCCTTGGAGAACAAAAGAATCCGAGGCTACCATGGTATAATAATAAATACGATAGGCAACTAGTTCCTGTAAAAACTAGTGTTGGTCTGCGTCGGTGGGGAAGATAAACACTGGTATGTAATCAACTGAAGTCGATTGGGGTATGCTAACTGCCGTGGAACGAGTAGCTGCTACTCACTTTCCACGGCGGTTAGCATACCCCAATCGACTTCAGTTGATTACATACCAATAATAATAAATTATATATATGCTGCTGAAAACTTGTCATATAAACAACTCAGCTAATGTACAATGTAGCAGCTGTAGTTTGTCATGTTTTATTTCCCACATATACAATGTATGCACTAAACAGAAACTAGTCTCATTACATGTATATGCAGTCTCAATTCTTATTAGAAAAAAAATACCTTGTCTCTATCACTGCCCAACCTCCATGCAGCCCCCAAAATGTGGTGCTTTTAATACGAATTACATTTATGGTTCCATACCTGTATTTAAGATTACTTACTTTTGAACTGGGTTTGGGGTATGGCATGTGTTTGGTAATTAATTGATCTTTCACGTCTTACTGCACTACATAAGGTCTAATTAATGTATAAACAAAGAGAAATGTTTACCTTGGATAAGGTCCAACTGTGCACATAATATGAGAATCCAAACTGGCAAGGAAATAAAAATGTAGGTCTTAATAATTAAATTGATGAATATTTTTCACATATCAAGGGTTATATAATTTCAAGATTTTTATAACAATAATAATAAGGGCTCTTTATTAATTCCAAAAACACAAACGTTTTGGATTACATGTTAAAAAAACTAAGTTAATAATAAAAATACCGTAAAGCTAAAATCTAAGAGCTAAAGCTAAAATATAAAATGTGTAGGGACCCTTAATATGGCATAATTAGTTACTACTATTAAGAAAACTATATATATTTAAAAAGACATCTATTGATAAAAATACATTTAAAACGCTAAGAATAAAAGCGGAATAAAAACATGTCCTCTATTTCTTAATTGTCTAGATACTCTTCTTAGGTGGGAGGAGGTCTGCCAGAGGACTATACCTGCATGCACATATTTCCAGACATGAAGGTCCAACCATTTACTGTTGGGTTATATTGACTGCCTCCCATGCAGTTATACAGGAGGTTGCAGGTTCAAATATCGGCAGGACTAACACTCAGGGTCTTAAAATAACTGAGTAAAAGGTGCTGCCATTGTGAAACAATTTCATTCTCAAATTGCAAATGGTTAGACCATCACGTCTTCTTGGATAAGGACGATAAATTATAGGCACTGCAATAAATTATTATAGTATATAATATTATTGTTATATAGCCATACATTTTCCAGATAAAATGTGCACCCTCATTGGTTGATTTATGGTCACCTGACAAGTAATAAAACAAACTGTTACCCACATGGGCAACATTTTTGAAAACTAACATGTCAGAGGGTTAACATAACGGAATGCATCAATTGTTGCCCACTGGTGTCGATGCACCACTGCAGGTTAGCTAAAGGCAGGAAATACTTGCATGTTTACCAAAATTAACATCTAGATCTATACATCAAAAGCTGACAAATGCTACTAAAAATGTTGTAGCGTTGCTGCCAGTATTTTGTGTTGAAAGGCAGCTTCCCAAAGAAAAGACAGCAAACCTTGCTTGTATCAGGTTAGTAAAACTGATGTCAATTATAATAAAACACTTAATGACTGGCTTCGGGAAACCATATGCAGTGAGTTTTGTTTCCCTTGACTCTCGATGTTTCCCTTGACTGGCGTCTTGAGAAACATTGAGATTCTTGGGAAATAAAACTCACTGTTTCCCTTGGGCCAGTCATTAAGTGTTTCATATTGCACTGAATGCAATATTCAATGTTGTAGGAGTGGATCAAATTAGGTCTAATTAAAAGTCATTTGTTTTACATGTAACAGCCAGCCATTTACACAATGCAAGTCGTTATATGTTGGGGTTGCATATGCATGCCAAGTTGCTCACATAATTGCGTTCGACGAAGGAGAACGCATACTAATCTTGCAGTGGACTCCCTGTGGTCATGTGTGGGCTACCTGTGCTTCCCCAGGCGAAAGAAATCGAGATTTGTGTATGTCCTCATGTTTGTACTTTTTGGAATAAATTATCTCGGCCGGGGAACTGGTAACTACACGTACACGATGCGAGCGGCCATTTTGGTGAATGCCAGCATGGCTTCTTTTTTGTTTCGCGATCGGTTAGTTACTTGCCTTATTTTCCGACAATCCAATGCAATGATGTTTCAAAGGTTCGCAAATACAATTGAGCAAAGCCTGAGGAAAGTGTGTAGTACATCTGGAGGACCTTGAACATTCAACTCGGCCATAATTATTTATTTATGCTGAACCCGAGACCGAGTGAACTTGCTGTACTGTTCGGTTTGCCGATATCAAAACTGCAAATGGTCAAGATGCTATAAATCATACCTGAAGGCTGAATACATGGATATTAATATTTCAGTGTGAGTTGTCAAGAACCTTTTTAAATACTACACATGTGTGCATCGTGGTGGTTTAAGTCAAACATGGTCTGTTTTGTCGGCGCGGTTAAATACGACACAAGACAGAGAGAGACCTCTGCTAGCAGGGAACATAATATTTTGTAAACAACCGAGTGAATTCTGTTGGCTTGCTCGCTGTACTGGATTCTGCTTTTCGCTGTACATACAGATACCGAAACTACAAACAGTAAAATGACCTGGGTGAAGAGAAACAAGGTCTGAGTTTTCTAGATACGCGTAATCGCCGTATCTTGTGTGAGTTGCGACACTGTGTACATCTTCACTAAAATCTACATTCAGACAGAGAGTTAATCTATACCGACACTTTGATATGCCAAGGAACTGGAATACCAACACAGTACAAGGTGAGGGAAATTTAAAGTACTGACTTCATTGCTGTGTTCAATTAATCTACACTGAATTTCTAACGGACCTGATCAAAGCGATCAAAGCCAGGACCCGGCTACCAACATTGACCATAAATTATTCTGGAACTAACAATGGCGCTCAATATTTTGCAGCCAACCTTGTTCTCGCTTGAAAAATACCCGGGAAACATAATGTGAATGATGTATACATATAGCCCCATAAGCATCGCATCCAATGATTTAATGTTACACAAAGATAATTACAGTTTTATACCCAGATGCATCCCCTTGTATATTAACATATAAGTCAAGACATCAAATTTTTCACATTAGATAAAAAACAAGCACTTTTGATCAGGATTACGTACACTGTCCACATCATTGCAGCAATTTTCAGCTTTTCAGACTGTTACTACAGTCCTTTCTCTTTCAAAAATATGTTGAACGCACTTTGATAATCTATGATTACTTCTAGTTTAATATATTATTACTGTTTTCGTTGAAATACGACCCTGAAAGTTAGTGAGTTAATGAGACTAGGGCCATCTAGAGCGATTTGGAAGCCCTCAATAGAGGGCTGGTCTAGCTATTACATTCACAGGGAAGAAACTCCCTTATACATTCATTCTTACAATTAGTGTGTGCGCGCAATGTACATGTATATACAAATGTATAAATGGACGCTAGAATGTAGAACTGGTTTGAAGAAAGCATCATGACAGCTAGTTTATAAATACAGAAGGCAACAGCAGTTGACCTTGCTCTGTGTTTACATTTAAAACATATCATTCGTTTAACTTGATAACTTGATAACTGTGACACAAAATACGTTTTATACTAGTGTGATTTCATAAGCATTAATTGACTGAAGGCAAAATTGAATATTATATAATGGATTTACTGACTATATTAAGTATATAACTAATGAACCGCTAAAGTAACATTAAGTGCAAAAAGTGTTTTGTTCTAAGCTAAAAATGCGGAAACAAGATCAAATGTATATAGAAGAAGTTCGAGCGATGTGCCAGATCTGAGTGTTTCAGCAAGCGGTTTCCGGAATATTTTACCGAGCTCTGTACGTCTGTTAGTCTTTGTTTGGTACATGTATACCAATTCCAGAATGATCAAGGACGAAAATCGTTGCGGCAAACACCTTAGGCTAAATTACCACAAGTAATCAGTTAAATACAATGTAATGCTTTTTGATCGAGTTCGGATCTTCTCTATAAAATTTACCTCTTAGATCGGAATCAGTTTTTTGAGAACAGCAAGCGGAAAGCTAATATCAGAAACTTACCTGATATCACGGCGATTTTTAACATTTGGCATATCTTAAATGATCCATTAACTCTCTTCTTCCTCAATGAATTCAACCTAAACTCTGTTTGATCCCTTCATCTTTCTTTGCTGTCAAACACACTATGAGTTCGCGTTCTGGTTATTTTTCTTCGATGGCATGAATTATCTCCCACTATCGGGCCCAGTTCTTCACGTCCCTTTTCAAGGAACGCCTGCCGTAGATCGCTTCCGCGCGCAAATTAACCCCGAGCCATTATTTCGTCATGAAACCTTTTCATCCCGTCCTCTTTTCCTTACGGAAACTTAGGAACACTTTTTACTTGAGAAGAAGCTTAATGTATAGCCGTAAAGATGTCGAATGTATCGCTGAATTACGATGAAAGTGAGAGCGAGGCGGAAGAAAATTCAGATGCGGACAGGGAAGATGATGTCGTCGATGTGGAAGGCAATTCGGATGATAGTCACAGTAATATTATGCACAGTAATATTAACCTCTTAGCGGAACCGTCCGGGTCAAGTGTGGTAAGCTTTTTTTTACAATGCTTATAGTTCTTGTTGATGCTATTTTTAAAAGTCTAGGCGGCTGTGTTGTCGTCTATCAAGACTTCGAATAATAACAATTCTTTAATTATTTACTCATGATTTAGTTTACTATGTACGTTGAGCGGTGAATGGATTCTGAAGGAACCATGGGGTAGTAGTTAACATCAGCGGCGATTTCATGTGCTTTTTTATGAATAAATAATAAATAAATAAATAATAGGAATAAATAATGTTTAAACTCGTCTGGTAATCTTATAAAATATCAAAAGTCAAAAAATAATGACAGAAAGGGAAAATGTAAATATATGTATATGCTCTGTCACTTTGCGCTCCGCCGCAAAGAGAATATTTATGTTGTATAAAATAATAATAAAAATAAATAATAATAAATATTTTATTTGTTATTAATAGCAGGCTGAGTATTACAGCTCAAAGCTGGTTGGGGCCTGCTTTGACTCCTCACACACTCCCCACTACATTAACTGTTTTGGACACACTACACTCGACTCACGGTTGATTTTTATGAAGGGAGGAAAACCGCAGAACCCGGAGAAAAACCCTCGAATGCAGATAAGGAATCAACAACAAACCTAACTCACATACGGTACCCGAACCGGGAATCGAACCCGGGACCACAACGGCGAGAGGCGAGTGTTTTACCACTGCGCCAACCTGCATCCCCATGTGTGTATGTATTGTTTAAAACACGAACAGCAGTATTTTATCAAGTTTAAAAATTCGAGGGTGAAGACGTGCTGTGAGTGTTTTAAACGGCTTCAAAAACGCTTTAAGAATGCAATGAAAGAAAGATGCACATCTCAAGGGAATGACATAAAGAAAATAATTTTTAGTAGGATGAATTTTTTTTTAAAGTTTCATCCTTATTAGAAATTCACTGATAAAGGCCCAAAATTTGCTGCGAGTTTATTAAACGACTTCAAAAACATTCACATGTAAAGAGAGTAAAGATACCTTTTTTTCAGCTATTTTGGCGATATGACTTATTTGGGTCGAGAAAATCCATGCTAAAAGCTAATGTAAATTAGGATGAAATTTTATCAGGTATAAAATGTCTTCACAGTCATTGATTTCCTTTGTATTTGCTACATTAATTATTCATGAGTTTTTGAAGTTCTACATACACATCAAGCGAGGCATGATAGGAGGTGCCGACCAGCTGTGTCAAGTTTATTACCGTATAAACATTACATATTAATGTTAAACTAATGACGAATTGCCGGATACGAAAAACCAGGTTAAAACCTCACTTTGAGGAAAAATATATTCTGTGAACGTATACTCCAACCCAATGCGAATTCGCGCGAGACCCCTGGAGGTTAAGGGTCATCAAAAACTTACTTACTTATATAGACAAATGGTGTACTGAAAAGCCAGGATTACAGAGGAATGACGAGAAATTTTGGCCCGGATAACCAAACGTGTCAGAAACTGGTTGCCATCAAGTGAAAACTATATGTAAATATATCTTAAATAACAACTCCAACTCCTTCGGGAAGAGCACAAGGTGCTAATTACGAATGCCCAACAAAAACTACATATGTGTGTACAATATATAATATTTGTTATGCAAGCTCTTAACATGTAATAATCTATATGTATGTAATAATCTATATGTATGTAATAATCTATATGTATGTAATAATCTATATGTATGTTATAATCTATATGTATGTAATAATCTATATGTATGTAATAATCTATATGTATGTTATAATCTATATGTATGTAATAATCTATATGTATGTTATAATCTATATGTATGTTATAATCTATATGTATGTAATAATCTATATGTATGTAATAATCTATATGTATGTAATAATCTATATGTATGTTATAATCTATATGTATGTAATAATCTATATGTATGTAATAATCTATATGTATGTAATAATCTATATGTATGTAATAATCTATATGTATGTAATAATCTATATGTATGTTATAATCTATATGTATGTTATAATCTATATGTATGTAATAATCTATATGTATGTTATATTTCTGCAACCAAAAAAAGGCCGTGACAAGGAAAATGCAGGACAGAAACAAATTAAGTTTTTCACGTGACGTCATCAAAATTCTAAAATCTAAACTATAAGATCTATAAAGCTGTTCTTTTAATATCATTTAGATGTAGATGTAGATATTGCTATTCTCAGTGTTCTTCAAAATTTTTACGTCGATACTGTGATTTGTTTTTGAGTTACAGTATTCTTAATTTTGTGACAGCCCAGCTCAGCGTGTTATCTAAATGTCATGAAAATCCATATATTTCGGCCAATTTAAAATGTTAGACTTGATAAACCTTTAAAAGTGACAGCTAAAGTGTTTTTAAGTGAACGCTAATCATATTGATGGGAAAAACAGCTGCTTTATTTGTAGAGTACGTTTTCGGCCGCCATCTTGGTGTACAAAGTGGTACATCATTACACTAAAGTTTTCGAATATTGTCCGACAGCTCGGTTACGAAGTACTCTATTGCTCCAAAATTTCGATCATATATTTTTTTTTTACCTGCTCTATACACAACAATATTAGTTTTTCTTGAGGCAAATTGTTTTGGTGACAATCAGTGAAAACGATCTATAAGTAAAAATGTGAAACGGTAATGCGTAAACGAAACATAGCTCCTCAATGGCGAACTCGTGGATGTAAAGTGTATTTTAGTGTGTTCTCAAGGGTAAACATGTGGAAGTATTAAGTTATTTTTGTTGTTGTGATAGCCCGTGTAGCGTATAAAACCATGTGACCGATGACATCATCGTTACGACATCACCACTAAGTGAATCGTGGGAACCCGATACCCTCCCCGATACCATGCCTGTGAAAGTTTTAGCCACTTGCCATTAGAAATGAGGGAGATACGGGCATGTACTAAAAATCCCATGATCGATGACGTTATCGTTACGACATGACCACTTAGTCAATCGTGGGAACCCAATACCGCGCCCCACAGGTAGCTCGAACCGAAAACTAATGAGCAAGAAAACATCCATAACAGCCGCGAGCAGGCTACCTTATTATCAAAATAGGAACTGTAAACGTAATATCATATTTTAACTTCATCTTGAATGTGATACGGCAAGTGACTTCATCAGAAAGTTATAAAACACTGACTGAGACATAAATATCAGCTAGATTATAGCATTTATTATTTTGAGATACAACTACCGTGATATGGAACTTATACCAATCATCAGTTTGGGGTCTAAAATTAAGGCATGCACTGTCGAGAATTTTTTTTCAATTCAATTCAATTTATTTTGCTCAATTTTTTTTATACAATAATTATAAAATACAGACAGAGAACGGAGATAGACTAAGAGTAATATAATAAATAAGAAATGTGTGAGCCTGAGGGCTAAGTTAGCTGCTGGGTTTTCTAGTTATTAGTTAAGTGTTTATAACAGGTAGAGAAAAAAAAAGGAATTTAGGAGTTAACAAAATGATTTTAGAGAATGATATATAGAAATTATGAGTGTTGCTCTGACAGTATATAACGTTTCAGTTGTTTTGAAAAGGCGAATGCCAGTTTCCTTCGGCTGGAATAAAATTTATTTCTCACATTTCGGCGTAGAAATTTGACGATTATTTTCGGTGGAGCGTCAGCAATAGGATGGGATAGGATGTGCGATGGAGGTGTCTGCTTCATCGACTGTCACACCGTGCCAACCGACTCCACGATGGCTTCTGAAGGACCCTCGTTTGTTGCTTCAATTCCCGAAATGTCTAAACAATCTCTTCTTAGATACTGGGCCAGCTCCTCGGCTTGAAATTTAGCATCTACAGCTCGTTTGTCAGACTCTTTAAGGTCTTTCTTAAAGTTGGCTAAGTCCACGTTGTAATAACGAAGGATTTTTTCGTTCGTCAATTGCACTTGCGCTAATATGTCATCGTATTTGTCAGACAAAAATTTGACAGTTGCCATCAAATCATTAAATGTTGAGGTTAGCTTCTCTAGTTTAACATTAATTGGAGCTAGTTCCTTCTGTAAAAGATCCTTTACCTGTTCTATAGTAGCCATATTGGCTCCTTAGCGCCGAATTTGGCAGAGCACTCAAGAAACGTGACCTGCCGCCATAACGACATATGTAAAAAAGAAACCTTTGAATACCGTCGTTTATGGTTGAATATTCATTGAGAGAATAGGTTATTGAGTATCGAAAGCAACAAGTGATTGCTTTGGTTTTGCGTTTGCTTAGCTTTTATATTACCCTGGTTCCAGAGGCCACAGAGTAGTGACCGACGTAACCGAGTAGACCTGGGGTCGATAGCCAGTGTGGTATGGCGTATAACATGACATGTATCTAAAAATGACAAATATACGGCCATCTACAAAGTCAATAGGTTATGAACCAAGCCCGGTTAAAATTTAAAGCCATGTGTGTTTAGTTTAGATTGAGAGTTAAAACTTTTGACTTAAGCCTAAGTTAGACAATGACTTTTTGCAAAATTCCTAACATGTTGTGAAACAGGAAACAGCGTGTACCAAACACGAATATAGGCCGATTTAAATTTATCATAATAATTTTGAATGAAACATCTAACTTTGTAACTTCAGAAACAACCGGTAAAGGGTGCTTAATTGTGTCATAAAAGCATAAAGCTATAGTATGACTAAGTGGGGTAATCAAATGAGCTCATTTGGAATTTTAATAACGAGTGGAGAATACGAAAGACTGGCTGTTTAACCCTTCTCGTCAGGGGTCAAAAGTTAAACAGGAGACGCATCGCTTCGCGATCCGTCTCCTCATCAGAGACTCGTCGCTTCGCGACTCGCTACTTTCGAGCCTCTGGTACCTTATTGGTACTAATTTTCGCGTCGCTTTAATTTCGCGATTTTCGCGATTTAAAAAAAATCGCGAACTTAAAGCGACGCGAAAAAAAATTCCCGCGAAGTTTAATGTCGCGAAATTTAATACCCTCCTATATTTCTTGTTTTCTCAATTTAATGAAGAAACACATGTCTACGTATTGTGTATAATGTGTAAAAGCTCTATGGCATACCTACAGATGATAAACAACAGTTTAACAATCAAATTTCACTATCTGTGTTGCTTTGAACCTCTTCATCTGTATCGCTATCGTCATCTTCAAGTTCTTTCAGCACCTCTTTTGTACAGTCATTGAAATGGCCATCTATCCCGGGTTCTTTGTAATTTGAAACGACAATCTGTTTATACTTTTCAAGTATTGCCTTGTTCCTTTCGGTAAGATCCATCTCAGCTGTAACGTGTACAGGAATTTCCAATCCTCCTTGCACTAGGGGAGATCTTGCGTGGTTCTTGAAATAAAATGTTGTTTTTTTTCATTTTCGCGAAAATTAATTCCCTAAGAAAATAATTTTGCACCCAAATCGCGAAAATAAAGACCCGCGAAATATGCCGACCTTTTTTTCGCGAAATTAAGTGCCCGCGAAAATTAGTACCAATAAGGTATATTGGCTGTGAGAAATGTTTTCCAGTTATCAGCCAATCAAGTTCTAAACTAAAACCAAACGCAATCACGCAATCAGGTTTTGTTTTAGCAACAGTATTGACGACCTCGTGATTGGTTCGAGTAAAACCAATCGTGACTTACTTCAGTTCGTGATTGGCTCATTGTGTTTTCACTTGCTCCTGTGATTGGCTATGTAATTACTTTGGTTTTGGTTTTACTACACTCAACTGAAAACCGCTCTTGTCTCCGGATAGGACACAATTATATATAATTCAGTTAGTTATGTTTCTGATGGCTGTGTGTGGCGTTTAAAGTTAGTAATTTTTACAGTGGAATTACCGACGTGTCACGCACGTTTTACGCATGTAAACAAAAATAATATATGCAACGGTGGGACATCACCTTCCGTGACACGCATTGTGTGACAACGTTGTATTATAATGCGGGTACTTAATTTCTCACACTCACAAGTCACAGTCAATATGATCTCGCTACAGTAAATAACATATCATGGAAACTGAAACTTACTCAACGGCAAATTTGAAATATCTCGGTAAGAGTATATTGTTTTCTGCAGGACCAAAGTTCACCCGGACGGCAAATGTAAATTTGCAAATATAAATTGTCCGGCGTTATGCGATACTTTTGCATGGCATGCAAATCTAGCGGTCAATTTCCTATCAGTTATATTTTTACTCCTAAGAAAGGATTTTTAGCGATACTGAACTCTTATTATACTCAAGAATTAAAGATTACAGTTGTTTGAATGTCGTATGATGTTAATTTTATGATAAGTTCGCTGTGTCCAGAGTGGAATACATGAGTCAGCTTGGACGGGTCAATTGTCCTATGGAACAAACCAAGGATTGTCCATCGTCATCCCAACAGCAGATTCGTAAAGTCATTTGCAGAAAGCTCGTGAACTATAAGCGCAGCGATCAAGCTAAGGGATTCCAAGGAAGCGCATAAAAATAAATGTTGTTATATGTTATCTTATACTCGCGAAGAATTGCAAGCTTTATAATCAACTTTGAATTAAAAAACCCAGAAGATCAAACAGCCAGTCACATTTCCTATTTTAAAAATCACAACTGTAACAATGCAAACAAGTTCGACCTATTAAAATCCAAAGGTCACTGGTTATATCAACATAGTAACAACTAGTATAAAGATCACCGCGAAGTAAAGGAATAGAAACATTAGAAACGGCCGTCAATACATCTTCGGAAAAGGATACGCCACGCTCGGAGAAGGATACGCGGATACAGCACGATCGGAAATGAAATCCACCTAACCCTGCACATGCGTGCATCCACGAGTTAAAAACCGGGACATTTTCATGACCATGCGGGACGTGGGACAATTACTTACATCCGGGACTGTCCCGCACAATCCAGAAGTCGATTATTCTTCCCTTCTACTGTACTAGGTTGAGGATGAGGGTGATAAGCACGATCAAGCTATTAGACTGGAGGACCAGATGAACAATGAAAACCTCGAAGCACTACAACAAATATTTCAGGTGAAGTTTGACACAACAAATTTAATGTCGATTGCTAATATAAGAAACGACCTCTGTATTTGAACACCAGCCAACCCTCGCATTGCAGATAAGTCCATTGTAAAGGACAACAAACGGGTTACCAGGTTACAAACAGGTTCTCATTGCAGAGAAGTCCATTGTAAAGGACAACAAACAAGTTGCAAACAGGTTACAAACAGGTTCTCATTGCAGATAAGTCCATTGTAAAGGACAACAAACAGGTTACCGCACAATAATCCACAGAAAACTTTCAAAGTGATATATTTTCTTAGTAAATGCTATGGGATTGAACGAAAATTCAATATTCGAAATATCGGTAGTACTTATATATATTCCCAGTACCGTACAATCAGCCTTTCATCTTGTCTTGAAAATTCATTGTCCGGCTCGGTAGTTATTTCACTTGAAAAACTGTTTTTTTTAAAGTGAAATATAACGTGGAATGCCCTCGTCACTAGGCAATGAATTTACCTATAGGATCGGAAGATGAAGACTGGAAACTAGAAAATTCAAGAAAAAATCATCTGGCCCGTGAATCGAATTCTGGGCTTAATCATCTCTTTTGGATCCAATGGCGCATGCTGGTACCGCTCGGCCATAGAGCCGATCAGTTTGCTAGAAAAGTATAGAACGAAAATAAGCTATCGTGAGAAGGTGCCGAGCGTGCGGTGCGCGGTACCCAGTGTGCATGAATCAGCGAATAATTGCTCTCTTCCTACTATGGTGCTCCGCTATAGACTGCAGTTATATAAAACTGATTGATTAATCTGCATTTTGGACCAATATGTGGTCAGAGGCAGATCCAGAGGGGTGGGCTCAGGAGGTTGTAACCCCCTTGTGACTCCTGGAGATCACTGTAAATGGCATTTCACAGTCTCTAGATTAAAAAAACCTATGACAGCTCAATCTCCCCTTTTTCTAAATCCTGGATCCACCCCTGGTGGTATACGTTAATGAGTTAACTAAAATGTTTTTCCGTATACATTTTCTAATGAAATCTGGATTATTTTTAAAGGAAGCAGATGAAGATGGTGGAGGAGGGCTGGACTTGGATGAATTTCGTCAGGCTATGGTGAAGACAATGGCAGGCAAAGGAGAAGTAGTAGGTAGAATGCTAACTTGTAAAGTTAGGGCATGTTGATCCATTAGAACCAAACAGTAATTCAACAGCAGTCACCTCGCTGTTAAAAACTTGCGTTACATTGAAAGGATTTCGTGAGATCTAACCCGCACTCTCATTGGTTGATGCGAGGTCACGTGATAGTCTTCAAAATGTAATGTATCCCGACAATTCAAATGTACCCCGCCACGTGATCACATCGTGATGTGTTGTCGCGCGCGCCACTGGATAGCTATAAAAGACGGGAAAATATATATATGACTGTTTACCAAACCTCGGGCATAATTCCATTTCTAAAAGCTGTTCTCGTTATCGCTAATTAACCAATAACTCCTCGCATGATCGAGGATCTCGTGAAAACAACCTCGAGACCAGTCATGAAGTGTTTAAAGACGCTGTGTCATGGTTTTACACCTGTCTGGACAAGGCGACAAGCCGCTAAAACGCTTCAGAAATTTCAGGATCACTTAATACCGGTTTTCATTACCTCTGTCTTGCTTGGAAATGGGTCTTTTGCAGGAATGCAATCATGTGGTTCGATTGGTGGCTGTTAATTGGCATTGTAAAGTCTCCTCCCTTAATGCTTGATTGAAAGAATATGCAATATTTTCCTTGAATACTAGATCTACGCACAGTTTGTTAATCATGTTTGCACATATACTTTGATTTCATCCATCCCACACGTGTGCTAGGATAGTCAGTTTTTATGAAAACTACGGAAACGATTTTCTTCCGGCCCTGAACATAAAGGCGTGTCCCTCACCGTGGTACAGCTCCTTTAACTGGCACATTGAGTTAAATATTGGATGAAAGAATTAGTGTTACAGATTGCAAAGATAACAATACTGATGACACAGATACACATCAAGTACACAGACATCAGTCCAGTGCAGTTGACGTTCTATGAAAAGCTGAACTCTCTCTTATAATGGGCTGTTATCGCAGTTCGACCATCTTGGATAAAACAATAGTTTTGGCCCCGGTAGCCTCGCAGTAGTTGGTTTCAGAACGAGTTTACCGGACGAAAACAAAGGTTTTTATTCTCCTGGGGCTCAACTTGGCCGCCGTGCGATAAAAGTCCATGTACAGAAGATGATTTTGACAAGCCGCTAAAACGCTTCAGAAATTTCAGGATCACTTAATACCGGTTTTCATTACCTCTGTCTTGCTTGGAAATGGGTCTTTTCCAGGAATGCAATCATGTGGTTGTAACTGGATGGCAAAATAATCATTTATTTGAGATCGTTAGTGTTATTAGCGTTTGTAAAGGCTAATTTTCACCTCCAATCGATTGTCGATCTTTCTAAAACAGCATTTTTGAAGATTGTTTACCATCCAGTAAATCCTTTCCATGTGATCACGAGCTCAATTCATTCGTTATTTAAGAGGGCATCCATGTGAAAACCATGCACCCTGAAAAAATGAGTCTACATGGTACATCTCAGATTTTGTTCATATTTTGCACATATATTACTATTGGCCTGGCATTAGACTTGGTAGAATATTTTGGAAAAATTCCAAAAACTGTAAGAGATATGGGGGTCAGTACGAACTGCCTCGGTTTGAGGGGTATTTCCACTATGTTTTTTCAGTCATGTTTACATAATTTTTTTGAACAAACCATATAAGCTATATACACAAAACGTTTCTACAGCATAAACACAACCAATTGCAATTTAATTATGATATAAGTGCCAACAAATATTCAGTATTCAAGGAGTAAGGCTTTCATGTACAAGTGACTTCCGAAATTATTTTTCAAAAAGTCAAATTTTAGGGTAAAATGACATTCGAATACTATCGATGCGGCGAAATTGTAGAAGATGAGAGAGTTATTATTTTGTAGATCAGTCATTTGGAAATACAACTGGGGACTAAAAAGTTTGTAAAGTTTATTAAGCTTAGGAGCAGTGAGGCCAAAGTAACATACTCCCAACGCCCGGGTCCAACGTAAATAAACAATCAACGCCAGAGGTAAGCTGTATCGTGTGCAGAATAACGGGACAAATAACGGACAGGAATGAGAAACATAGCCCTAAAATAACTGGGTGATAAATTTATTTGTCACTTATGCCTATGGTTTTGCAATAAACAATCAACTAATTAACAATCAACTTCAAAAATTATAAGACTTAAGAGAAATTAGTAATCACGAAGGATGAATCAGCGATAAATGCATACCTGATTCTAGCCTTATTTGTGCTCTCCTCCCCAGCTCTGTCATGGTCTCGAAGCCACAACTTACGATAATTATCTTCTTGTTGATTTTACACCGAAAGAACATTTAACCATTATATTTATAGTTTATACAGATGGCTTTGTAGCATCCGCCATTTTATTTAGGACTAGAACCCAGTCTGCTGTTGTGCACCACAGGTAGCCCGAACACAGATGTGTACATTCCATGTAGAATATTGGAAGAAAAATTGAATCAGCCTTTCTTTTCTTGTCTATTTATATATATATATATATTGCTGATCAAATCCCTACACGCTAGGAGATCCGGTGTTTTATCATTTCGTCTGTGGTGCCCAACATATATACCAGTGTGGGTAATTTATATTGAAACATTTATGAATCTCATGAAACAGAACTGAAAATACATAAATTTGATTATAGGTTAAAATTACCCATGATGCACCTGATATATGTAACTGTTATGGGGTCAAATGTTTGCATACATTCATACACAAGGTCACAACAATGAATTATAAATGATTTCTAACATCCCGTGCATATATCCTGTATATTCACACAACCCACATAAGGCCATCCCAATAAAATGTTCCGTTTCCAATCGCCAGACCGACCCAATTTTTTTTGGAAAAGTTAACAAAAATACAAAGCTTGACATCGACCCAATTTTTGGGAAAAGTTAAAAAAAAAATTGAAGAACATACTTTCAACTACACCTCTTTTCCTAGCTCTCTACGTATTTGCATTTTATTGGGATGGCCTAATCAGCTGTGTCGGTGCCGTACTGGAGCGCAGTGCCATCCCGGAAAGCGAAGTTCAAAAATGTCTGACGTATGTTGCTATTGCTACAAACTATCTTAGAAAAGGGTTCAGAAAACATCTGGGTGAACGATGAAACATATTGTGTGGATCGTGACAGACTTTATCCAGACCTGAATTACGCTGGATTTACATATACATGTATGTGCGGGGCGCTTGTTCAGACTGCTGTTTATAGGTACACACGGTAAGCCACGCAGTTTACAAGCATGAGTAGTTATAATATGTTAGTTATCTTCCCATTAATGCGGCTGACCAACAAGCACTGAGGGTGGTCACTGCCAGATATTTGTTTAACGTCCAAAGTGGTTCCTTGGCGTCCTGTGATACACAGCTGCTGATGAATACGAGCGTCGTGAGATGCAATCTCGTTCCCAGAGCCGGCGATCTTTTGACCAGCGCCAAGTTACTGGCCAAAAGATCGCGGGCTATGAGAACGAGATTGCGTGAGACGGGACCGCCCAACCTCGTTCCCAGGGGTCTTTACGCGCCTAATCAAAGATGGCGTCGAAAGTACCCCTGGTACAGGCTGGTGATGTGACTCAAAAATATGCCCAATATATGGGCATATTTTGAGGAGCATCCGCCATCTTGGATTCATCATCGCTGAAGAACGGTTAGAGGTTGAAGTGTGATCCCAATGAATTCCAACCGCACATTGTTCTACTTGTACCCAGTTGCAAAGTGAATATTAAAAAAGGCAAAAATGCTAAGTTCTGATGAATTTGTAGTTCTTTTCAACGAATTTTGAACGCGCAATGCGAAAGACGACATCACCAGCGAAACATCTAGCCAATCAGTGGCCGAATCCCACCAGCCTGTACCAGGGGTACTTTCGACGCCATCTTTGGTTAGGCGCGTAAAGACCCCTGGGAACGAGGTTGGGGACCGCCATTTTACGTGATCATCCGATCGAGGCACGATGGATCGAAAAGGCGTAGGCGCGAACACTGCGCTTCTCTGTTTCTCTTAATGTTGCCTGGGTGGCTAATTGAACGAGCAGGAAGCATACAAATGTTTTGCTGCACGGGTGGATAAACGAGGAAACGTTGTTGCAAAAAAAAACTAACGAATGCGCACTGTGCCAAATTGTCTTGCCGGTGTTGCTAAGAAACACATATACTGTGTGTCACTGGAGCCTAGTAAACATTGTTTTCCTCCATAGCCAACGTGAAAACATTGTTGCGGAAGCAAATTTTGCCTCATCGAAACAAAAAAATGTCTTTGAAATGCTTCAGAAAAATGTTTTCCTTCCTGGAAGATTGTTTTTTTTTGCGCAAATTTTCCCGCGGACTAAGGGCCCGTTTACAAGGAGATAGGGTTACCCTAGCACTAGGGTTACCCTAGCACTAGGGTCAAAGATAGCCCGGGTTTACAAGCAAAATGATTTAGGTAGGGTTACCCTACTGCCCGGGCCAACTCAACACAAGCCAGTTGAAGTCTCTTTCAAATATATTATTCATTTGAGAAGCCGTTTCTTATGAAATGTCATACTAATGTATGAAAACATGTGCTACTAATATTACTCTTCCACTTTTCTTTCATTTTTATCCGGTTCAAACAGATCTGTGGAAGTGATTTTGATTTTACTGATTCTTTGGTAGCCTGTGAACCGCTAGGCTCGCGGCCGCCAAAATCATTCAAGCATAGAAAACAACATAGCGGAGACGAGTAGAGTTCTGGCGGGTTTTGGTGGATTAACGTCGATTCCTCTTTCTGTGGTGCCCTTTATTGCAGCTGTCTAGTATCCAAGTTTGTTGTTATGTTACCTACTAATTGCTAGTGAACTTCAGAAACTTGCGATGTGAAATTTGGCTCTAGAATAGAGTTGACCCGGGTAGGCGGGTTACCCTAGCAAACCGTTTACAAGGGCAAAACATAGCCCTAGTGCTAGGGTCACCCTAGCTCTCAGACAGGGTAACCCTAGCGCTAGGGTAACCCGGGCAGCCGAGTTGAGTTGTCCCGCCTGCTTGTAAACACATCGCTAAAATTAAGAGGAAATGACCCAGCGCTAGGGTAACCCTATCTCCTTGTAAACGGGCCCTTAGACTCGTTTTTACAGACAAATGTATGGAAAACTAAAACCACGATTGCATGCTTCCCAGCACAGCTACATCCCTCAAATTTCGATCAGTTAATCGTTTACTTGGTATCTGAAGTTTGTATCTGAAGAATATTTCAGAAATTCGATTTTACGGATTTTATTTGTCATCGGATTCCCATACAAACACTGTATTTCGCGCCATGTTTACACCCCTTTCAAAATGTCGGAATTAACCGCGAACTGGTCTATTACTTTAAAACTGTAAAGAAATACGTTATTCTTTGTGTACTAGGTTTGTAGTTTCTCAGCTGTAGGATGTCCGGTGTCCGCGGGGAACAGGATATCAGGACACGTGACTTGTCCCTTCGTGTGTACCGACCTTTACGTCTGCCAGCGGGCGAGGCGCGCGGCGTGATTTTTTTTTCCACTTGTGTGGGTTGTTCTTTTATCTTTCGTTTTCCATATTGATTTTCTTTGTTTTTTTTATGCAACGAGCTCCGCTATAAAGAGATACGAGGACGACAGTAATAAATCGCATACAAGTGTATCACAGGCAGCTTTGATCAGAGAGTGAGCCATTATGCACTAGTCTAAGTAAACCCCCACCCCCCTCCCCCTCCCACCCTGTCCCGGGTTGGGGGAGGAGGGGTTTCTTTGACTAGTGCACAAAAATGAATAAAATACCCTGTCTAGACAGTACAGTACAGGTGAAAATATTTATAGATTTTATGATAAATTTACCTGACACGCGCCATCAACAACATCCCCGCGAAGTGCCAAGGCATTTCATACAATTCTTAGTATAGCAAAAACAAATCATTGATTTAGAAGAGCGGGAAAAAAGTGAAGAAAGCCTTCAATGCCTTTCATGCCTTCAACGGTAATATAGTTGTTTTTCCCTGGTAACGCCGAGAAGATATGCCACATTCCCTCGTTGAATATACACAAAATGAGCACTTGATCAAGTCCAAATCCATCTCGTGGATAGGGCGGGAAATACACGTGCAGACGTTACACGCAGTTCTTGTCACGCAATTCTTGAGATATCATTATATCACTGCAGGTATTTCATCTATTTCGGTGATACCACATTTGATTTCATGGATTATACACACATTTTGGTATTTCAACGGAACGAACAGAATATTATGCACAAGATTGAAACAAATTGAGTCTGTAACCGGCAAGGTAGTAACGACATCAGAATGGCTTCCCGTTGCTGAATCTAAACGGTTCTAACTTGGACAACTATCCGATGAGCATATAATAAAGGGCTTCCAAGAAAACGAAACCATTAGGTTTTTTTTATTATGAAAAGAAAACATCGTTTCTTTACAGAATAAAAACTAAAAACTTGAATAGAGAATCGGCTAAAGAACCTAAATACGACTGTACGTGCATTTCTACTTGTCACTCATTCACCCCGCTATAGAGGCTCGCAAAATTCAGAGTGACTCGGATTAGAAGCTGTATTTAAAGCGTAGCGTAGTTTGAAATCCTCTATATATCATATTCAAAGAAAATTCATTGTCTTTGATCCAATCAAACAATTTTAAACGAAGATACTGCCATAAGCTATGAGTACCTATTTTTCAGCTTTGACTCCGTCAAACTCGACAATAATTCAGTCACTTTAGACATCTGCATATCGGGTGATGGACTTGGTCACCCTTCAAAACTAAAATAATATTGAAAATGAATGTGCATTCGAATTCTTAAAGCAATTATTGGCAGAAAATCTGTGAAGTTCACCGTATTTTCGATTTTAATCGGGAAAAAAATCGCCGTGTCACCATATCGTCGTTTGTTTAATAACTGAACATTGCGGATTTTGAGAGTGCGTACTCTCTAACCCAGCATTAACTTTACAGAGATTTTTTTTACCAGATGCAAAGATCTATTGTAAGTCAATCTAGAAATGTTTCTAAATTCAAAGAAAAGAAGGCCGCAACTCTGCAAACGGCCATTGCCAGACAGCATTTATCGGGTTTTAAAAATACCTATTAAAGTAGCGTTAAATAAAAATTCGACAGAAGCGACAAAATATAAATAAAATTTGTTGATTTTGGTTTTAATATGCTGACGGGACTTAGTACTAAAGCCAGTAAAAATATTATCTTTCTACTTAAAATTATTTGCGATTGCGACATGTTACAACATAAGGTATATTTTGCTCTGATTTTGAGCATTTCAGGGGGTCAAACAGTTTGATTGTCATATCTCAAAGGCCTTTTACATTTCAGCCAAACTATTTCACATGGGACATTAGCTAGTTAAGATATAAATGTGTGCCAAATTTAAAGGAAATCGGAGAGGTGCACTGTAGACTCGTCTGCATGGTTTTCACATGGATCCTCTCTTAAGTGATATATCGGCAAGTGCATGACTGTTTCATGTAAAAGGCATATTGTCGCAGTTCATAAGCAATACTTTTCCCTTGGTCACTACCTTAGTTTTACTGTTATTTCATTGCAGCCTGATGACAATCAGCTTGCGATCATCTTCATGAAGGTGGATGCCAACTGCGATGGCACGGTAGACTGGGTAAGAAAGTTCTCTTGGGATGAAGAAAACCAAAGGATTATACAATAATAATAATAATAATAATATTATTTTAACAGGGTGCCCATGTCACCGAGGTGTTTTTCAATGGGGCCCTTCAATGATTATGATTGCTGTTTTTCAATGGGGCCCTTCAATGTTTTTCAATTATTAGATATTGTGAGAAAAATGAGCACCCCACAATACATAAGCTGACCTTTTTTGGCAGCTGTTACTACCTCTACCTCTTCCTTAATTTTCTATAATTCGTATAATCTACCACATAGCACTCAGGAGCTTCAAGTAGCTCGTTTTATACGTGCATATATCCATTCGGAGATCGAAGTTGGAATTTAAATATTAGGTTGGTTTTTGTGGAGGGAGTAAAACTGGAGACTCGGGAAGAAAACATCGATGTAAAGAAAATATATGATAACGAACTCAAGTGAACTCACACATGATGCCGAGTCCAGGAATCGAACCCGGGCCACAGAGGTGAGAGGCTACTGAGCGCTTTAATGGGAATCCTGGCTGTGGGACAAGTGGCCGTTAAATTGTTGGCAATACGGTCTAAATTGAAAATAGGTTGAAAAAAATATATTTTAGTCTTTGAAAAAAATGGACATGAGTACGAGCCATTTTGGGTGCGGGCGCCGCCATCTTTGATGTGATGACGTGTTTTGGCGGTCCCTATTGTTACACGACAGAGCTATTGTGTTTTGACAATAGGGACCATTGTGAAACGTCATCAGATCCAAGATGGCCCAGCCCGCGCCCAAAATGGCTCTACTCATGTGGACTACTGCTCATGTCCATTTTTTTCAAAAACTGAAATATATGTTTTCCAATTTGTTCAACATATTTTCAGTTTAGACCATATTGCCAACAATTTAACGTCAACTTGTTCCAACAGCCAGAGTTTCTTTTAACTCGGCCAACCTTGCTGTTATCTTCTCCGGCAATCCCCCTGAAGAGTATTTGAATAATTGTGTTAAAATGTTCCTCATCTGTGCTTGTTGCTGATATGTAATATGTACTTCATATCGCTAGGAAGAGTTCTGCTCCTACATGCTTTTAGAAAACCAACTGAAAGACGTTATGACCAGTGACGAGAGGGAGGTGAGCATGGCTTGAATTAGAGACACAAACATATACGTGGATAATCAATTAATGGCATTTGTACTCTTCTCACACCTATAAGAGGAACAAGTACTGCTAACAAAGAAATACGGCCTCTTTGTAGAGCAGATTTCGTATGAGTGGGACAAACTACGGCATGTCCGTAACCGTGCTGTACCGTATTTTCTGTGATTTGATTGGATCAGCAGGACAAAAACAATGGGAAACCATTTCAACGTCACGGCATGCCGTAAGGTAACCGTGCTGTAGTCAGTGCTGTAGTTTGTCCCACTCGTACGAAATCTGCTCTATGTTGATTGTGCTTACGGTATGCTAGGCGGTCTCAGTTTGTTCCGGCTATATGTTGAGCGCGGGAGATTGGGAAAAACATGAAAGCGGCGTCGGTAACATGAAAGCGAGGTCACACGGAAATGAAAGAGAGACTACAACGAAACCCCCAAATGTTCCTATTCTACGTCCACATTCTGGACGTAGAATATGATTGGCTAAAATCGGTCCTTCTGTCATCAGCTGTGATTAAATGTTCCTATTAATCTGGACGTAGAATATGATAGGCTAAAATCAGTCCTTCTGTCATCAGCTGTCATTAAAATTTTCCTCATTATTAATCTGGACGTAGAATATGATTGGCTAAAATCGGTCCTAGCTGTCATCAGCTCTCATTCATGGTGTCCCAAGGATTCTTTGCACAATTAGTGAAAATGGTGCCTTTTATGTGTTTTGTGTTTTGGTTTTATGTGCGCGGAAGACCTATCTTTGAGCTAAATGTGTCCCGCTAGACTTGGCCGCCCCAGACGCTTCGCGCTCAACTCGATCAACTGATCAAAATTCGCTGGGAAAATATAAAGAAAGAGGGCGCTCATACATGCCACACCAGATCCAGTATAAATATGTGTATTCGTGTAGCTACAGAACAAAGAGTTTAAATAAATGCTTCAAATAATATAAATAATGGAGTAAAAAAAAAGTAATTGAGCTCTTAAACCTTGCATCCCTTGACAACGTAACCTTTTGGGTGGAGATGAGTTACGTAATTTAGAGCAAAACTCCGACAGTCACAGTCTTCAGTTCCATCTGTCTACCAACTCCGCTAATGAAGATCAAGATATTTGCCATCAACCTCGTTCCCAGGAGTCTTTACGCACCTAATCCATAATCTTGGTGAACATTTGTGATCGTAACATGAAGTATATACCTCTTCCTGCTCTAGTTCACCAAATTCTTACACATTTACACATTTCAGATGGAGTTTCCACATCCAGCACGAGAGATCCCCAGGTCAGTTTGTGATGTAAAGGTAAAGCAACCGCATTTATCATTCGACTCTCTCCCATCCCGAATTCTGATTGGTTGATTCACCTGCACAACAGTCTGAGCATGCGCAGTTATGATAATTCAATATTTGCTACAAATAACGGTCTGAGAATGCGCACTACTGATCACTCCGTTTGGTAAACAAGGCAGATCGATTTGCAGAGCTGTTGGTGACTCTAGGTTCCAGTTTGAAACTCTAGGTATTGTTATATTTTGTGTATGATAAAACAATTATTGAACTCGACTATCGCAAAATATCATGATTTGTTTGTGTCTCGCTGTCAGTTATTTGCTTCTGCCTTTGGCATCGGCAAATAACGAACAAATCATGATATTTGGCTCAGCCTCGTACAATAATTGCTCATCAACGTCGGTAGCTCGTGACTGTTTTGGAAGACTGATAAACTTGAGGCCGACGAGGGGCCTAAGATGTAACGTAGAAACTGTCGAAGTCTAACCATTTTGCAATCCTAAAACGAGATCGTTTCACAAAGTCAGCACCTTCTACTCAGTTATTTTTAGACCCTGAGTGTTGGTCCTGAGTGATTGCGGAAAATAACTATAATGTCCTTATAACACAAAAGAACACAACACTGCGGTACGACAGAAATTAAGAAATTTCTGACCGACTCCATTTTTGCGATCTTTGGGACAACTGGCCTCGCTCTGATCCCATTGTTACCAGACTCTTACCGCGCGGGTATGAGATGTCGATAAGGTGAGAATACTGTAGTCCGGTTTACACTACAAGTATTTTGAGCACGGCACTCTTAAATTCTGGTCCGCGTTCGCGTGTAAATGGAAATTTTCCAGGTATGGGATCTTAGACCCTGTGAAAGAGTAGTCTCGGCCCGCCTGTTGGAATGCCGTGCCCAAGTTAGGAGTGCCGTGCCCAAGTTAGGAGTGCCGTGCCAAAAACGCTTGTGTAAACCGGGCTATATATAAATACAATAACATGTTCTCGGACATTATCTGATCCAAGAAGAGAACAGTAGCCGAGAGCGAAGCTCGAGGAAAACTGAGCTTTGAGGATCAGATAATGTCCAAGGACAAATATCAGGGCATGTTTCGAGGCCACAGTGTAGGTTATTGTTGTTATCATCTTTCAAATATTCGCTGATATTTCCCGCCATGGACATAAAATATCGGGTCACGTGACGCATTCAACCAATCACGCGCGAGAGAAAATATTTGATGGAAAATATATGTGGACGATATTGAATAAGTAAACTATAATAGAACAAACATCATATTTCACGACTGAATAGTGTGTCGTCATTGTCTTCTTCAGTGCACATCGTGACACTATTCCGCGGATAACGTACTTCTCAAAGATGTCGCACGGTACAGACGACCCGGCAGATAATAACGTCGGTCGGTACGTGTCGGTCAGTAAGGATGGTGTTTTGCACTTCTGGAGTATGGACCTGCATCCACTCAGGACCGCCACGGTCAGTTAATCACGCTTTACACGACAACCATTTTTGGCACGGTAATTCTAAATATTGGGTACGCGTGCCAGAAAATAATCGGCACGGTACACCACGTTTTTGTCGTGTATATGGAAAGTTCCGGGTACGCGTGCCCGAAAATATAGGGGTTCTGAGACCCTGTGAATGCCCAAGTTAGGAGTGCCATACCAAATTAGGAGTGCCGTGCCCAAATTAGGAGTACCGTGCCCCAAATGCCTGTCATGTTAACCGGACTTTAGTAAATAGTACTCTTACTTGATCTGGTCAGTGTTTGAACCCCTATAACTTTTGTCAACTTTTTTCTATTGTTTTCCTTCGTCTTTTTTATATCGAAATAACACATTGATGATTAACTTGGGTACAAAATAAATCACCTATATTTAATTTTTGTGAATGTCTTTTTAAAATATCTTCGAACACATTAAAGCCTAGTTTTTATGAGCGGCGCAAGCACACGCGAAAGCACAAGAGTCCTTATTTCACAGTGAAAACAGGCTCGACGCAAGCGCAAGCACCGACACACACTCGTTCTAGGTCCCTCTCGCGTAAACTGCGCGCTGTCATATTGGCCGTTCCACAAAAAGAGGACTAGTAACTAGTGAATCTGTTTCGTTTTCACTTGACGCATAGCTTACATGCGATTGCGTCGCTCGTGAAAACCAGGCTTAAAGCTCGATGAATATTCGCCTAACAGAATGTACTCAATATTTCATCAGGTGCTCATTCGTTTATCCTTATCATACGTTTTCTCAGCAAATCATCCCTCTTTTTAGTTCTTACTTGATATCTATTCATCACACATTTAATATAAACCAGCTTTTAACCAATTCGTCATAAACCGTGCCTACTGAGTGGCAGTCCTTCTATCAGAGAGTATGCTAACAATAAAACAAGCATCTGTATACCGGTTATACATTTGGCCCTTCTTCTTCTTCTTCTACAAAAACTCACCTCCTTCATGTATGAATATTCTAGTAAGTGTCCAAACATATTCATGTGGTGCAGGTGCTTCAAGTTAAATTCAATACATCTCAATAAATACTTTAAAGGTTCGAATTGGAATTTAGGTTGATTTTTGTGGAGGGAGGAAAACCGTTAGAGAATGTGGCGCCACCGGTTGCGATAGTTCAAACCCGGGCCACAGAGGTGACAGGCGAGGTGCTTACCACTGCGCCGTCTCGGATCTCAAAGTCAAAATCCAAGACATACAGGGTGTGGGTTTCGTGCCTAATTTCAATCATATAAGCTACAAGCATTTTTATTCCAAATGGCATTTTAACATCTGTCAAGGTCTTCTATTGACGCCTGCCGTTTTCAATACAGTTGTCAAATTCGCATGAAGGGAAAGCTCATAAAAGTGTTTGGATCACAGACTGCGTGGTGCTGCCAAACGCTAAAAAGATCGCCGTGTCGTCTGCAGACAGAGAGATAGGTTAGTCGACAGATAGCAGAACACTAGATAGCCGTGCGTGTAGGTAGAGAGTTGATGACACTGATTAACAGCGGAGCTCCCGCGCGAGCGTAGTTAAACAAAGGCTTTACCTCGGTGTAAAAACCATGCGTCCCCAAGATGAGCCATTTAGAGCTCTTGGGATCAATGTAAAAAAAATATTGTTTAAATAAAATAAAAAATAAAATAAAATAAAAAATTCCCTAGAGACCATGCCCTCGCACGCTCGGTGAGTTGTCGTATTACCAATTTTTTGTATTGAATACTATAATACTATAATTTATGCACCTATTCATCATTAGTTGATATAAATGCGTGAGAAAAAAAAACGATTGCCACCAAGCGAATTCACTCGTGGTCTAGCGGTTATGGTTTGGTTAGGTAAGGGTTATTGGCCTGAAACGAGGGGATATGTGATATACCGTAGTCCCCACGGGTTCCGCACGAGGGCGCAGCCCGAGGGGACTATATCACATATCACCGAGTTTCAGGCCGATAAAATGCTTATTTTCTCATTAACAAGCTCAATACACTGATTCGAGGTTCTTACACTGAGGTAACGCCAAAAAAAACTAAATTTCTAACGGGACCTGAAACAACCATAGGGCTGATCCCGGCTATACCACAGATTGAAATGGAATAGTCCAGTTTCCTATTCGAAAATTACCGCTGAATGCAATGACTACAGACGCATGTAGTCAGGCTTAGCCTCATTCTGAAGTTAAACATTCATAAATACCAGCGAGTAGGTGGGCTTTTCACAACTCTGCATATTGTTGTAGTTTCGCGTTTTGCACCTTCTCGCTGGTATTTAAGAATGTTTAACTTCAGAATGAGGCTAAACCTGAGTACATGCGTCTGTAGTCATTGCATTCAGCGGTAATTTTCGAATAGGAAACTGGAGTATTTAGCGTGTTGGTTTTTGTCGAGGCAGGAAAACCGGAGAACCCGGAGAAAAATCGTCGGAGCAAGGACGTGATACCAACAAACTCAACTCGCATATGGCGCCGCGTTCGGGAATCAAACCTGGGCCACAGAGATGAGAGGCGAAGCGCTTAACCACTGCGCCACCCTGGCTCCCCATAGCTACACTTTATATAGGAAGAGAAAACATTCACTTATTCATGCCCGGCGTACCCGTACCGCGCTGCAGCTTCTCTGCATATAACTACATGTCTTTTCGAGTCACGTGACTAATGTTTGCTGGGAAGAGCACGCATCTTCACGATATCCAAAGCCCAGGATTCGATTCCCGATACAGCGATGTTTTTCTTTCTTTTTCTTTCTCAGTTTTCCCACTCTTTTCCTCTATTTTAAAGTTTTTTAAGCCGCTTTTCACACTAATTTTCATTAAATCTGCCATTGCTTGGTTTTTCTCCTTTTTTCCGGATGGAATTGCGATTGTAACGGTTATCGGGCGAACCTACGGCTCGGTAAAGCCAGTTTAAGTAGTTTTTGACTGAGTGGGAGGGCGGACGGGAAAATATTTGGCTCGAGGTCATCACCTACGGACCGAGTGTAGCGTGATCCGTACATATTGACTGAGAGCGAAACATTTCCCTTCCGGCCCGACCTTACTCAGTAAATAGGTTTTTGTCTTGTTTCAAATGGCAAATCAAAAAAGGTCGGACGGGTTTTTCCGGCCCGGTCACGCGTCAAACACGTATGGACCCAACCCTGCGACTTTTGTAAATGGATATGAAAGGGAAGTGCAACGTGGTGCCGTATGGGTAAACTGACTTATCCAATCCCGATTCTCAAGCCAACTGGGAGCTGCGCATTTAGGCTTGCGGCTTTATGTATTTCTCGCTAAACTTCTAAATTTCTCTTGATAAACCATCAAATATTTTCTCTCGCGCGTGATTGGTTGAATGCGTCACGTGACCCGATGTTTTCTCTCCGCGAGAGAGAAATATCAGCGATTATAGTTCACCACAAAATTTTGGCGCGCGCTCACTGCCTAAAAGCGATCACGTGACGTGATAGTTGTCGTCCGCGGATGAAAACTATCAGGCGTTATAGTTCACCACAAAATTTTGGCGCGCGCTCATTGGCTAAAAGCGATCACGTGACATGATAGTTGTCATCCGCGGAGGCAAACTATCAGGCGTTATAGTTCACCACAAAATTTTGGCGCGCGCTCATTGGCTGAAAGCGATCACGTGACGTGATAGTTGTCGTCCGCGGATGCAAACTATCAGGTGATAGTGCCGCTGAGCGCGAAAGACAATTTTGTGTTGAACAATAACGCAAATAGACTGTGTCTGTCTCGGAACTATCGGCTGATAGTTTCCCTAGGAAATTTGATTTTCTTAAAACTAGCATATAAGCCCTCGAACTTCGTTCTCGGGCTTATATTTGTTTTAAGAACATCAAATTTCCGCGGGCAACTATCAGTCGATAGTTCCTCGACGGACACAGTCTATTTGTATAATAGTGCCCGCTGAGAGCGGAAGACAATTTTGTGATGAACAATAGCGACAAATAGAGTGTTTGTCTCGGAACTATTATACAAATAGACTGTGTCCGTCGAGGAACTATCGGCTGATAGTTGCCCGCGGAAATTTGATGTTCTTAAAACAAATATGCTAGTTTTAAGAACATCAAATTTCCAAGGGAAACTATCAGCCGATAGTTCCTCGACTGACACAGTCTATTTGCATAATAGTTCCGAGACAAACACACTCTATTTGTCGTTATTGTTCATCACAAACTATCATGTCACGTGATCGCTTTTAGCCAATGAGGGCGCGCCAAAATTTTGTGGTGAACTATAACGGCTGATAGTTTCCCTTGGAAATTTGATGTTCTTAAAACTAGCATATAAGCCCTCGAACTTGATCGGCCCACAACATTACAACAACAACATTACAACAACAACATTACAACAACAACATTACAACAACAACATTACAACAATAATAATAATAAAAACTTTATTAAGCACAGAATCCAGAAAGTTAAACACTTATTTACACTGGAGCTGTGCAAAAGCTAATTCTCTTACTAGAGAATATATGAATGTAGTTCAGTATGGATTGGTAAGACGGCCGTCCCCCCACACCATACTGAGCTCTCTTATTTGTGAGATTTTTGAAAGCTCACCACCTTGTTAATAACAATCCAAATGGCCCCAAACTCAGTTATCACACTAATTTTTATGTGATCTTTCTTGTTGTGGTGGGGTTTATTTTCTGATTCTGATTTACATACTCGGTCCCAGTCTTTCTCAGTTTACGTAATGGCTACTATGTATTGCTTTCGGGTGTTTTTGTTTTGCCTTACTTTGTCTTTTCTACTTAGCGTTTTACGACTGCTCTGCAAACAGTTTTGAGAAGCAATGTGTTTTATCAGGGTTGGAAAACTGTGTCCTCTCCATGGACTATTGGTAAGTAAATCCTTTCAAACGCCGGGCTAATGGTTCAACAATATAAGATACATACATGTAGGTTTGGAAAACTGTGTTTTAATATGGCAGTCATATCAAAAACTGCAAGCACCCAAATTGACAGTTTTAAATGATAAATATTAGATGAGTTATATGTTAGGTAAGTTATATATGAGTTATATGTAGTTATGATATTGAATCATGTTTGCCGCGTAGCACTAGTAAGTGTAAAGAATGTGATATAAAGTGGTAAGCTGTAGTGCTAAGTGTGCACGCCCTACGAGGGAAAGAGAAAAAATCTCTGACCCAAGTGGGACTCGAACCCAACGACCTCCAGGTTACATGTCTGGCGCTCTACCAACTGAGCTATCAAGTCAGATGAGAGCAATCGTGGGTATTGGTGCGTTTTATGGGGTCACGGCGATTATATATGTATATGTAGTTTTGATATTGAATCATGTTTGCCGCGTAGCACTAGTAAGTGTAAAGAATGTGATATAAAGTGGTAAGCTGTAGTGCTAAGTGTGCACGCCCTACGAGGGAAAGAGAAAAAATCTCTGACCCAAGTGGGACTCGAACCCAACGACCTCCAGGTTACATGTCTGGCGCTCTACCAACTGAGCTATCAAGTCAGATGAGAGCAATCGTGTGTATTGGTATCTAATATATATGAGTTATATATTAGATTTGGTAATGTCTGTACTTATTATATTTGCCCTTATTCAGGTACAATCCTCAGAATCTGAACGAGAGCATCCTTCTGTTCGGTGATTCGGGAGGTTGCGTGAGTTCTATCAAGTTCTCGGCTGTTAATACCGGACTCTTTGATCTAAGCATTGGACAGAGCATTCCCTCAGGTACAGAGTGGGTCCGCATAATTTCATTTTATTTCAATGGATTTCAAGGGATTGCTTAGCGTTTTGTTTTTAACAAATAAAGAAGCCTTATCCATGTTTTATACTATATATAAAACACGATGGGCATTTGAGAACATGACAGAAATGTTAAAGCACAAGCCGAAGGCGCGTGCTTTCAACATTTCTCGAGTGTTCTCAAATGACCAGAGTGTTTTATGATAGTATAAAGCATGACTTTAAGGCTTCTTTATCTGTTTTATAATATAGATTTACGCGCGCGATGAAAGAAAACCACCAGTTGAAAACAATAAAATACGGCAAACCATGTTATATACTCTGATAAAACATGGCTTTTTAGGCAATCAGAGCGCGTGTACTATCGTATCTATATTATAACTGTAATTAAATTACGATTTAGGGAAATCTTGGTCATAGAATTTAGAATTATAGTTATAACTGTTTGGATACTTAACTCGATTAGCCTCTAGCTATTCTATGTAGCCTGCACCTTTGTTGTTGGATATTTTTCAGTACTCTTCTATATATTTGTATGGTAAGGTATCGGTGTAATAAGGTCTAATCAAGATTGTTGTTATTGTTGTTAATGATGATGAGATGATGATGGTGGTGGTAATGGTGATAATAATAGCGACCATGATGAAGTCGATGTTAATCATAATAATGATCATGACATTTCTTTAGGAAAACTGTAATTGCATAAAGTCGTTTTTGATGGAGATCCTCTGCATGCAGAAACTGAATAAACTAAGAGTGAATATAGTAAAAAGCAACATAAAATAACCTACACACCATTCTACGTCCACACCTACCTAACTACATGAATGCATACATGCCTGAATCCTAATATTTAAACTAGTTCTCACAGAGATGTATTAAATCAGACACAAAACAAAATACCAGAAAGATGAAATACATTGCAATTTTCGAAAGACGTTTTAGTGGAAACAATGCCTTAATTCAGTGTCTATATAACTAGAAATCCTTTCTAACGCTCAGTATTTTCTCTATAATGCAGTAACTTGTCGTCGTATTCCATTCCCCGAGCTTCTCCTCGGCAGACACCCAAACGTCAAAGCTGTGCAGTTTACGGTAGGCGTCAGTACTAGCAGCCTGAACTATTATGACGTCATATACTAGTTTTAACTACCAGAATTCTTAGCGCGGTTTCTTTTCTTTCTCTTATCTAGGCACATGCATTGTCTTGGTATTCTAAAAATTGTAAAATCTGAATTAGAAAAAGTATTTGAATGGATTCTGGTAGAACTTTGTAATCAATTGACATTGAATTGGCATAGAGCGGTTTTCAGTTCAGTGTAGTAAAGCCAAACGCAAATTACCCACAGCCAGCCAATCATAGGAGAGAGTAATCACAAGCAACTCATAAATGGCTTCCCTGTGAGCGAATGACAAACCAAAGCAAAACCAAAACAATTTGCGTTTGGTTTTACTTTGGATTCTGATTGGTTGGTTTACTTTCTCAGCCAATAGGAGAGCTTAGTAAACGCAAAACACTTCCGACACTCAATTGAAATCCGCTCTAGTGAAAATCGCCAGTTAGCACTTCCATGCAGTATGCGTACTACTTGTTTAGTTTGTTTTTGCAATAGGCATTTTGACGATGTTGCGCGCGCAGCTAGAACAATGGCTATCTGCTTAGATAACAAAAGGCTGGTGAACCAGAACGAGTCTTAGCAGCTCGCGTCTATTGTTCTACTGATGCGTGCTCAACATTGTCAAAATGAACCACTAAAGAGCGCCAGTCTCACATGTGGGAGGTCGTAGGTTCGATTCGGACGCCTGTTTACATCAAGAGAGGTTTATTTATATATCATAATTCGCAAAGCTAATGCGCATCACTGCGAATATATAAAATAAATTACGAAGAACAAAACAAACGAAATTAAACTAAATATGAACAAAACATTGGCGGTTTGCTAGACACGTAATTCAAGTAGTGCAGACTTAAATGCACTGAGTGTCTGCATCTCGATGACATAGTCCGGAAGCAAGTTCCAATCCTTTATGGTTCTTGTAAAAAAGTTATATTTATAAGTATTGCTAGAACTACCCATATTAATAAAGCGCTTAGGGTGACACGATCGCGTTACACGGGTAGGTTTCTGAATGTATGAAGGAAGCTCAATAGATGTCAGGCCGTTCACGATTTTATAAAAGATAATTAACCTAACTCTGATTGAGTATCATAGAGAAGATTTCGTATATGAATGTTGAACATAAAACGGTCGTACCGTAATTTGTGATGTCTCTGCGTCTCGATTGAACCAACAGTAAAAAGAAGCCATTTTCATGTTATGGCGTACCGCACTTTGACCGTACTTAATTACGCAGTAATAATAATAATAATAAAGTCTTTATTTACAGAGGGTAGCACTAAATAGCAAAGCTAACAAACTTGTGGCCCTCAATAACTGACAATACAAACTAGTTATATAAAAAGCTAAATTACAAAACTATATATAAGATAAAAACGAGATAAATACACAACTTTATTAAAATATTATTATGCTATATATATATACTTTGTGCAATACCTTAAAATATTAATAATAAAATAGAAAATGACAGACTGCCAACTATACAATAAAATGATTTAGAGATTGTTGCTGCCTAAAAATATAACTCCATATAGAACTCTTAAAGGAACTGATAGATTATTTCTGTCTTAACGATAATGGTAGACGGTTCCAAAGCTGGCATGTTGTAACATTAAAAGTCCTTCCTCCCTCAGTCAGTCTATTAAATCTAGGACATACTAAGTTGAAATTAGAGTATCTTGTATGTCGCTCATGTAAATCACTGTTCAATTTGAGTAGATTTGTCAGATATAAAGGCACCTCACCCTGCAGCCTTTTAAATGCGATAAGACACTTACTTAAGTTAGCATCCTCATAAAAAGGTAGCCACTTCAGCTGGTTAAAAAGCGCTACAGAAGGTACTTGATGATCAGCATTGAGGATCACCCTCGCGGCTCGCTTTTGTAACTTCAACACTCTGCCTAAACTTACTCTATCACAACTTATCCAGATAACATTTACATAATTCATTATAGGCCTTATCATACTATTATAGAATAAGATTCTCTGTTTGTAAGGTAAACAGCTTCTAATTTTCCTTAAGATACCTATACGTTGCGAGAGTTTCTTACAAAGTTTATCGATATGCGGTAAAAAGGAAAGTTCCTCATCAATTTAGTTCAAGGCCTAATGGCTTGGCACTGGACACATTGGAGAGCTTGCTCCCATTAACCGTAACAGCTGGTACACAGTCCATTTTAGAGGAGAGGCGCTTTCCTGTGACTAGCAGGACCTTGGTCTTTTTTTCGTTAAGAGGAAGCTTGTTAGTTGTCGCCCAATCAACGACCTCTGCGACGGATCTGTTAAGCGTTTCCTGCAATTTCATGACTTTGTTACCTCAGCGTTCTGCGTTATTGCGCATAAAAATAAAATAAAAACCACAATTTATTCATTTTTGACATGCGTCTCCAAGGCTGCAAAACAACAAATTTATTTATCTAGCTGAGCTAGAAAATTACCCTTGTTAAAAAAATCGGATCAATCACGGTTTTTGAGAAACCCCCACCCCTCCCCCTGTTTCATCCTAAATTTAATGGTTAATCATTAATTACACATGATACCCAAGGGAGGGGTGGGTGGATTGTTTCCCAGAAATCGTGATTGATCCAGGCTGCGTCTTGCGTCATAGTCGACATCGCGCAATCGATCGCAAAGAATGTAAGACCTGGCAAACTGAGCATATCGCTAATGGCGCTATTAACAACAACAACAACAACATTACAACAACAACATTACAACAACAACATTACAACAACAACAACATTACAACAACAGCAACATTACAACAACAACAACATTACAACAACAACATCAAAACAACAACATCAAAACAACAACATCACAACAACAACAATATCACAACAACAACATCACAACAACAACATCACAACAACATCACAACAACATCACAACAACATCACAACAGCATCACAACAGCATCACAACAGCATCACAACAGCATCACAACAACAACATTACAACAACATTACAACAACAACAACACCATTACAACAACAACAACATTACAACAACAACATTACAACAACAACATTACAACAACATTACAACAACATTACAACAACAACAACAACATTACAACAACAACAAAATTCCAACAACAACAACAACATTGCAACAACAACAACAACATTACAACAACAACAACATTACAACAACAACAACAACATTACAACAACAACAACAACATTACAACAACAACATTACAACAACAACAACATTACAACAACAACAACAACATTACAACAACAACAACAACATTACAACAACAACATTACAACAATAATAATAATAACAACTTTATTAAGCACAGAATCCAGAAAGTTAAACACTTATTTACACTGGAGCTGTGCAAAGAAAAATATATTAAAAAGCTATACCCTAATATTAGAAAACTATACTAACTATATTAATATATACAACAACTATAAATATAACATTGCTAGCACAGCATTGTCCTAGCAAGCAGACCAATAATTTCTGGCAAAAGCCTTTACAGAAGTAGATTTCTTTATAGTAACATCAAGACTATTATACAGCTTTGCAGCAGAAAATGAGAAAGACCTAAGACCTGACTTAGAAGAAACCTTAGATAAATGAATATTGTTTCGGGCACGTGTGTTATAACTGTGGATATCTGAGTTTAAACAGAACAAATTAGAAAGATAAGAAGGACAAAATCCGTTTAAACATTTAAAAACAGTCAAACATTTATGATAGTTCCACCTAGCGGTTAGAGTAATCCAGCATAGTCTTCTAAATAGAACCTCTGAACGTTCTGACCAACCAAAGTTCTGATAAACTTTGCTTTACTTCTTGTTCAGTAGCTCATTGTTTTAGGGCTCATTATTTTTGGTCTGGGACTGTAGTCACATGCAATTTGTAATAAATTCACGGTGCGTACCTTTTCTTCCTAATACGAACTCCACTACTGATCCTTACCAGGCACTCCACGAGGACTGGGTACGTAAAGTGAAGTACTACCCCTCTCTACAGTGTTTCATCTCCTGTGCCACTTCCACTAACAACTCTCTGTACCTTGGTGACGTGGACAGGAAAAAAACGTGAGTGTTCAGTTTGTTTGGCGGCAGGTAATTCTACAGAATTTACTCATATTGCTGATGCTGAAGGATTAACCGTATGGTGTGTGTATCGACCGAGCCGAATCCCGATTAGCGTTAATCCTGGATTAAATGTTAACCTAGGATTCTGGTTCTCTTGGTTAAAGTGTAGAAATACACTCGTCATCATACAATAAGTTTTTATTCCCAAATCAATAGTCCATGAGTTAGAAAATCAAACTAAAGATTACCCTTAATCCTGGGTTAGCTTAATTGGGCTTTGAAGAACTGGGCCCAGTGGTTGTTTTAACTGTTGTTTGGATATTTCTACGTATTTTACAGGAGCTCGATGTTTCGTACTCGTAAAGGCATCATGTCCTTCGACTACTGCAAGGAGTGGAATGTCATTGGTGAGTGCCGGGCGTATTTTATCTACATTGTCTATCAGGAACTATGTTCTTATTATACCAAAGCATATGTAACCCAAGCAATAATTAATGAAGTATGGATGGAAGATAAAAGTTACAGACTCCAGCTAAATACACTGGGCTCCAGAGGCTCGAAAAATAAAAGGCGAAGATGCGACAGAAAAAGGAGAGAGAAGAAAAAGGAGAGCCTCTGGTGAATCTCAATTCCATGCGCTGAGTTTCAAATCAAGAAAACATGTCAAACCAGTTTTGCTGGTCCATTGGTAAGCCAATGAAAATTAGCGTTACATCCAGCACTCACAGTTGCTCCTGGTAATGAGTAGATTATCCAATCAGGGACGAGGTTCAAATTCTGAACTTTAATGTTCGCATGGATGTGAGATTCTCAACGGATAACACCAGAGGCTCTTATTTTCTTCTTTCTTCTCTCTTCTATCTTCTCTCAATTTAGGCCGCAAAATATTACCTATTTCTATTGGAGACAAATCAATTACGTAAGAGAGTTCAATCCTCCAAATATCTTGGTGTATACCTTGATAATAACTTAAAATGGGATACACACATTAATAATCTAAGCAAAAAAAAATGTTGTGCTATTAGTGGTTTAAAACAGGCACGACATTTTGTATCTCAAGAGGTGTTAGAAATAATCTATAATGCCCTGATACTATCTCTTTTCGACTATTGCGACATGTATGGGGAAATCTTAATAAGGGCCTAACCAGAAGATTACAGAAATTACAAAATCGTGCAGCACGCATCATTACCTCGCAAGGATATGATGTCAGGTCTGTCGATATCCTAATGAATTAAACTGGGATAATCTGGCCCTTAGAAGGGATAAACACTTGAGCGTAATGATGTACGACACCATTGGTCAAAGAGTACCTAAGTATCTTAGCAAGCTCTTTTCAAATATCTCAATAAATAATCCCTATAGATCTAGGCTTAGACAAAGTGATAATAATTTAATTATTGACGTGTACCGAGACAGAATACTATAAAGGAAGTTTTGCATACAGAGGAGCTAAATTATGGAATTCCCTTCCTCAAAACCTCAAAGTATCTCAAACAAGAGCAACTCTTAAGAAAAAGCTAACCGAGTGCAGAAAAATTGTCAATTAGTATTTAAATCGATTTTCATTGCTTGTATTTATGTACTGATGAACTAGTGTTTCGTACACAATGTCAATTGCTTATATTGCTATTTTATTAGGCATTATTTTTATATTTTTACTTTAGTGGTAGTAGCAGATTTTATCTATATTATATAGTGTATATAGTTACTACTTACCATGTTTGTTATATATACGGCTTTCATGTAAAGAAGTTCAGCTTATTGAAATTACCGTATTAAAATAAAGGTGACTCACTCACTCTCTTCTCTCTTCTCTCTTCTCTCTTCTCTCTTCTCTCTTCTCTCTTCTCTCTTCTCTCTTTTCTCTTTTCTCTTTTCTCTTTTCTCTTTTCTCTTTTCTCTTCTCTCCTCTTTCTTCTCTCCTCTTTCTTCTCTCTTTCTTCTCTCATTCTTCTCTCTTTCTTCTCTCTTCTCTCTTGCCTCTATGTTTTATTTCTTCGAGCAACCAGACGCACTCAGAGGTGAAAATGATCTGGCGCGTATCTCTCACTATCTCTTCTATTAATGATTTTTCGATGGTTACATTTCTACTTAGTCACTATATGTTATATGTGCTAAAATAGGAAACTTCTTCTCCACTAGTGACCGGAGGGCTGGACCACCATGTTCGTCTATGGAATCCGTATGTGACCTCAAAGTCCACTGCTGTAAGTAGATGTCAAAGTAGCACAGTATTGTCAAAGAGCAGGCTATTCTAAAGACCTGGGTAAACGAGCAAACAATTGAGAATTTCAGTGTTTCCCAAACTGCCTCCTCTTTTACCCGCGCGCGGAAGCATAATTTGCTTTCTGAAATGTTTATTTTTTATTTTTGCTTCCGAGAAGCAGATTTTGATTCCGCAACAAATGGCTCGCCGAAGCAACGATGTTGACTAGATCCCAGGGCTGCGCAACATGCGCACGCAGACAATCGAGGAAGCATTTGGGAAACATAAACTTGCTTATGGCGCATGGGCCAGCATTTGTTCCTCGTGAAATGTTTCTTGGTTTGCTCAGCCAGGCAACAAAACATTTTTCTCATTTTCCGCTCGTTTGCTCACCCTAGAAACATCAGCAACAATATTTCCTTGTGATTTTTAACTTGTTCAAACACCTGCCCTTGTCGTGTTACATGTTTGGTCATTGCGTTACAGGTATTGAAGGGTCACAGTGCATCCGTCACGCATGTTTTAGTTAATGGTAACAAGGGCGAGATAATCAGTGCTGCTCAGGACAAGGTATCTAGAGTGTTGTAATCCACCGTAACGAAAAAGATGGCGGCTGTCCACTTGACCACAATCCCTTGCGAACTTAGCACAGCCAAAATAACACTTAGAAATCCTATATTCTCTTCAATGACTGTATTGGCAATATCACTTGAACTTGCTTGATTTTAAGATTTCAATCCTCTCTAGAGCTCTACCGCGATTTTAAAACGTATTTAACGTTTTTCGCGCGCAAAGGATTGTGGGCCATCTTTTTCGGTACGGTGGATTACGTATTGTTGAAGATAGACGAAGTGAAAAATATTTGTCTTGCAGGGTTACGGAGTCCGAAAATTTGAGTTAAATCAGATTCTCATGTTCTGAATCAGGAAATGAGCAAGAGAAAGGCTGGAGAAAACTCGCCGCCATCTTGGATTTGAAGATGTCAGTTCGTGGTCATTAATGGCTGACTTTGTGCATCCAAATGCTTACGTCATCGCCGCCATCTTGGTTGACTTAAGCAAAAGATATCTTGTTAGTTCTTCCAACATGGCCGCCATAGACTATATCGCAACCCCGCCGTCGCAATGCACTCTGGGATGTGTAAATGCGTTTGACGTATTGCAATAATATGCACGTATCCTTTATGAATATTCAGGTGATCAAGATTTGGGACATACGGGACTTGTGCTGTGTGCAGACCATACCCTCTAGATCACTTCTGCCTGGGCCTCATGTAATCTCCAGTCTCTACTTTAACCCCAAGGCTCACTGTATACTCGTCGGTACAAATCAGGTACGAATATACTAGTAATACATTAAATGTAGAACCATTTTGACCAGACATAATTAATTTTAATAAAAAATCCTTGTAATTAGACTGTCTCAGTAATGAAATTTTCTTTGGTTATATTCAGTTTTTGTCAACATTATTTATCGGTTGATTTCAAACATTTTCTCTCAAAGTTTGGAGTCTACTTTCTCTGTTAATTTCCTTTTCTCTAGAAATTGTTTGCCAATCATTGTCTCTCAAATTTAGAGGAATGTGTTATCTTCGCCCTGAAGTTATATTTGTGCCCTGTTGGTTCGTTGTATGTCAGTTTTCCATATTGATAATATTGTTCGCCTTCGTTGTCCTATTAATAATAATAATAAATAACATTTATAGTGCGCAAGTCCCATACATAAATGCTCACATGCGCATAACAAGAACAATAGACTAATTACTAACTGATAAACTTATTGGTATAACGATCAACTATTCCTTGCTATAAGTTATCTATCATACTATTTCGAAGCAAGGGCGATCCAAACTACTGAAACTCTTATAAGACACAAACCTGGGTGTTTTTATTACCTCGTGAGCAAGTGATCACTCCGAACTGAGTTGAATTAACATCTTGTGTCATTGTTTTTTCTGTTGTCTTTTCTGGGTTCGATGTAAATTTATGTTGGATTCTCTCAAACAACACTGATCTTTTCAGCTCTCAAGCAGGCAAAATGTGTCCCAAAGTGAGACGTTTATCACTTCGCTTCAGTCAAAGACATAAATAGCACCATGGTTCGGTGATTAGTTATGTCAACACCATCGGACTTTTCAATTAGAGCACTGATTGGTTATCCAATAATTCGCTGACCAATCGTGCTCGCGCGATTTCCGGAAATTCTCAAAGAGATGCCGATGTTTAACGGTCGATCGGTCGTACACACCAAAACTCAATCCACATACACGACCACAGGGAACCCAAGCGAGAAGCCCAAATGCATTCAATCAGAAGCCTCACGAAGTTCGGCGCTTCGCGCTGGTCGTAAGGCAAAGAGCTGTGAACAATTAAAATCCAACGAAAACAAAATATTTAAAGCTATATTCTTAAGGTTTGGAGTGTTGTTATGAATATCGCATGCCATAAAAAAACAGCCAATCAGAGAGCTCAATTGCCGTTGCATATTAATTCGTCGATATTCCACGCCTTCTTGCTGTAACACCTTGCGGCCAGTTCCCGAGAGCGAAGCTCGAGGGAAACTGTGAGCTTCGAGAATCTGATAATGTCCAAGGACACATATCAGGAAATATTTCGTCGCCACAATGTAGGTTATTGTTATTATCGTCCTTCAAATATTTTCTTTGACAAGCGCTTATACGCTCACAGGAGGTGTATTCGCTGATATTTCCCGCTCGCGGAGAGAAAATATCGGGTCACGTGACGCATTCAACCAATCACGCGCGAGAGAAAATATTTGATGGGTTATAATTAAGGATATTATCCCTTTAGTCCCTTTTTTACTTTTTAAGTGGTTTCATTTTACTAACGGACGAATATTATCCCTTTAGTCCCTTTTTTACTTTTTAAGTGGTTTCATTTTACTAACGGGCGAACCTTTCACAAGAAATGTGTCATATTTCTTACTTCAGCTGTCTGTCCTGGAGGGCAAGAACGAGGAGCCTTCAGAGGAGAGAGAAATCACGAGCCATTTGAAGCCTCTCTGTGGAGCGCTGTACAACGACTTATTTGACCAGGTAAATGAGAGAGAATGATTGCTGAACATCCCACAAATTCCGCTAGCACCCCCTCCCCCAGGAATGTATGATAAGCACATACTGAGGGGTACGTAAATAGAATAAATGGGTAATTAGATAGGCTATTATGTGGATAGGTGAATACGTACATACATGTGGCTACATGGATACGTGTATACGTAGATCAGTAGGCTTATGTATGTAACATACGTGGATATATGTAGATTGGAAAATCTTCTACAGCACAAGAGATATAAATGTTATCACAAAAAGTTATATTTGCCAATTTCCATTCCATCGATTTTATTGAAACCAGTTATCATAAAGGCTCATGCACAGGGAGTTCTAACTTAATACACATACACGTTATATTTGTTATCTCTTTTTTAAATAGAACAGTTAGTACAGAACAGTCAGAAGCTTTCTGATCATCATTCGTTCGAACGCTGTGTAACCACCGCTAAATTCGGGCTTAGACCCCACATTAACTTCTTCCCGCGCGTGTCCCTCGAGTCCGAGTCTCTAGTCCCGCGCGGGACTAAGCCGAAGTCCTGCGAGTATTCATGTAAAAAAAAACGTCCCGTCGGCCCCGCGTCTTTTCGCAGATTATCAACATCTATGATATATTTTGTCTATATCAGAAGTCAGTTTCATTCACAAGGAGAATAAAATCACAGCAAATTCTCTGTTTGACGTCACCTAATTAGCATATTCGAAATATTAACCTTAAAAACTCATAGACGCAACACTCAATTGATTTTAATAAAACATTTCGGCTCATATTCACTTTATGCTCTCTACTATAATTTCCCGCCGCCTTCTCGTTTTTTCTACACGTCAGGTTGTAAGCGCCTGTCACGACTCGGTCGTGTGTGTTTGGGGCCTGGACACTGGAGAGAAGATCATTCAGTTCTCCAATGCTCATGGCGACTCTGAGATCACAGCAATGAGCTTTGATCCATCCAAGAGGCGCCTTATCACTGGTGCTCGTCACGGTACCGTCAAGATATGGAACTTTAACAACGGATGCTGCCTGAGGATACTACCGGCTCTTGTGGATAATGACGAGGTTGGTTTGTTAGCCTGCGAGCGGAGTCTTCTTCAACTCCCCTCGAAAGGAGAGAAGAAAAGAAGGCTCTGCAGCATTCGTGTTGTTTTTGTTTCACAGCTCGTTCTTTTTGGTAAGCATGAGTAGTGACGTCACAAACCTGGGACTAGGCTTGGATAGCCATTACGTATGTTAGGATTATTGCAGTCTATGGAGGCATAACAACTTATTCAATGTCCAGCAACCGAATACTTTTTCGTGTCACGATACTCTGTTTTATTCTTTCCCTTGTGTTTTATTACAGATAACAGGAATCCTATTTTTCAAACAGAAAATCATTACGGTTGGGTGGAGTAAGAAGGTCACTATTTACAAGTAAGGCACATATTCTTAGTATCGATCACGTCCGCCTGTGTTTTCTCTCCCTTTAAACGCCTGCGCAAACGAGGAGACATTGAAACGGAAACATACGTGAATTTCAGTGTTTACCAAAATGTTTCCTAATTTGCACGCGCGCGAAACATTTGTTACGGAATCAAATTTTGTTTCCGCAATAAATGTTTCCCCGTTTGCTCCCGAAGCAACAATGTTGACTTGATCCCAGGGCTGCGCTACATATGTTGCGCACGCGCAAACCTCCTAGCATGATTAAGGCGCATGTATATTTGCTTCTTGTGAAATGTTTCTTGGTTTGCTAAGCCAGGCAGCAAAACATGTTTCTTGCTTCCTATTCGTTGGCTCACCAAAGAAACATTATCAGCAACAGTGTTTCCTAGTTTGCGCAGCCTTAGACCTTGAAATACTAGTGCCCAGCCTCCTCCTCCGCAAATCCCATCTATTACTATATTTGGAGACGGGCTTCCTGTGGTAAGAAGGGGAAAAACGGGGTAAGGCTTCATGTTATAGCACACCACGATTCCCATAGTTAAACCTACGCCACTTCCAAAAGTACAAAATTGTCCATTATAGTGCAGGTGTATTTAGGGTCGTTATAAAATGATTTGGGTCGAAATGTTTTTTTTTGGGGGGGGGGGGTTAGTTTTGCATTTAATCGTGGCGTGCCAATAACATGAAGTCTCTGCCAAAAAAAACTCGTTCCCAGAGGTGTTTGCGCGTCTAATCCAAGATGGCGTCGGCTGGCACAGGATGATCATGTGAACCAAAAATATTCCCAATAGTTAATACTTAATCCCCCGAAGTGGAAGTAACAATTGACGGGTATTATTCCTCGAAGTGACTAGTGGTGGACATATTCACCGCTAGTCACCGACACTTAGGGGAATAATTGTTTTAGTATATACCGCACAAGTGAAATAACCAGCCCCCAATTAGTTCTAAAAGTTCAAAATGTCATTAACAAGTGAATTATTCGAGCTCGAGACCGAAAACAGTGAATAGTGCAGTAGCCATTAGTTTGAGTAGCCAATCGGACCGCGCAAAAAGCACTGTTCACTTGTGTGGTATATATACACAATGGGCATATTTTGAGGAACATCCGCCATCTTGTATTTATCATCGCTGAAGAACAGCGATTGAAGTGTGATCCCAATGAATTCCAAGCCCACCTTCTGCTTTAACTCAGTTTAGAGGCGAGTATTTAAAATGCGAAAACGCGAAGTACTTATGAATTGTTAATTGGTTTCAACGATATTGCATGCACAATGCAAAAGACGAAATAAAAATTCACGCGCTATTCGGAATTCCGAATCCCACCAGCCTATAGCAGGGGTATTTTCGACGCCATCTTGGATTGGGAGCACAAAGCCCATTGGGAACTAGGTTGGGGAAAAGTTCCAGTCTTCCTCTTTCTCTATACCACAGGAATCCCGGTATTTTATTTTACTGACCTGCGGAGGAGGCTAATGATGCTCTTTATTTCACGTGTTAGTCACATGCTGATCATGTGTTCGTACCCAGGGACTGTCGAGATGAGGAGGATGACGTGCCCCGTGTCTGGCCCGGGTTCCATCAGGATGACATTCTTAGCATTGCCCTGTACCAACCGAGTCTCGTGGCTACCTCAAGCTACGATGGAGATATCAAGGTCTGGAACGTGGAGACTGGGCACGTGTCGTGCGTGCTCAACGCCAATCAGTACAGTCTCAATACGCATGTGCGATCTGTCATACCGCTGGATCTCAAACGCCGCATATCCAAGAATAACGCAGGTAACTCTTTCAGATTTCTTTATTAAACACTATTTAATACAAGTAAAGCTTTGTCGGTACTCAGCATTGCCAGTGGTCCATGCTAGTGGTACTAGACGACAGGTCTGCAAAATGTGCGCATGCCCAGTCAGCGGTAGAAATCGCGGGAGCAGTTCTACATGGTTTCTGTTCAGAAACTCGACACATCGCAGAAAAGACCGGGGGTCAATGAGAAAATCGCAAGAGTTAATAATTTTATTAGTTTAGACATCAAGCCAATTAAATTTAATACTAGTTCATGGTAAAGTGTTAAAATTCGAAGATGGCGCTTTTTTGTAAAAATGCTTTGTAGTCAGTTCAAATTTCGAATCAAATTTCAACCAAAATGATGTACGCGAGCGTCATTTCCCGGGTTAAATTCACGCATGCGCAACGTTTTGCAGACCTGTCGTACTTGACTAAAATATTGAATATATTCCAAATTTCCAAACTATAACTTGGTGTACTCTACACTACTTTCGGAATATTAGTGAAATGCATCAATACAACACTCGATCACGAACCAACCAAAACCTTTTTCTTCCAAGGCCAAGATCAAAGTGTAAAGTTTGCATCTACAAAGATATGGAGCGATATACACATAACATATTCTGGTCTCAACTGTTTTAAAAAGCAATTCAAGACCCACCTTATTACAACGGATATCTGAATACATAATTTCCTTTATTATTTCAATTGACATTGTAGTTTTGTACATACATGTATACTTATTATAACATACTCAACAAATATCTGGATTCTGATTGGTCAATAACGAGTGCATTATAGAGTGCACAGTTCACGCTCTCAGCAAATACTTACTCAGTTATAAACAAATCATCGCATGAACTGCTCGTGCTATACTTGATTTATGGGCACTGAGTGATAAGTGATATTATTAGAACTTTCAAAATATCACTCAATGCGCATAAATCACATATATAGCATTCGCGTTCATGGGATTTCATCTACGTATTACACTCGAGTACACTCAAGTCTAATGTGTAGGTTAAATATATATGTAAATATAATTTCCAGGTACTAAAACTTATTATATCTATAACTGTTTCTTGGGTATATTTACTTTTTATATAACCCTGTTTGATTCTAAGTTCATGTAGCTCCCACTACTTTGTAAATTATTTAACGTTTTGTATAGAATTAATTACTTTAAATGGAAAAATAAAAGCTCTGAAACTCTTTCCAGTACGAGTTTGGTGTAGCTGTCTGTAGAAGATACGAATTTAGTATATACCACACCAGTGAATAGTACTTCTTGCACGTTCTGATTGGCTCTCAAATTCGGAATATATTAACAATAACCTATTTGTGGCATGGAAATATCAAATGCAACAAGAGCCCATCTGGGCTTTCACTCGGGCCACTATATATACATCATTGCAGTCAGACACTCTTTTAAGGTGAGCACACAGCAGGATACAGTTTGCATGCCCCTTAGTATGTCCTACCTTTATGGATGAAGGGGTACACGGGTGTTACTGCAATATGTCCCCTAATGTGTGTCCCACCTTTATGGAGGAAAGGGTATACTCTCATAAAGAAATTGTTTTTAGTGGTCAATGGAAGCACCATTAGAAATGTGAAGGGGGCGATAGGATTTCCTCAAGATGTACGTTTTTCTTTGGCCCCTTGGTTGTGCAAGGCATTTTTTTTATAGTTTGTATTGCAGAAATCTTTTTTTAATACCCTTCAGATTTTTATAATATATAAAATGTATATAGTGGCACCAAGGGAACTAGTACTACTGCTACTAACAGAGGAGAGAGTCAATGTATTTAGCATGGTATTGCTATAATTGGGGACACATTCATTTACTCTATATGTATACGACTATATAATTCCACTACACTTGAGGGTGGTCACTACCAGAGATTTGGTTGCATTCTCAGTGTTGGCCTACAATTTAACATTGTGATCCAAGAAGACACAAAGCTTTTAGAACCATTTGCAGATGTCAGAGCAAAGGCATGCAGTACCAGTTCTCCCAGTTATTTTAAAGTCCTACCTGGATTTGAACTCACTACCTCCTGCACAACAGACTGACACTTAACCACTGAGCTTACTGGTTCTGTGATGGGCCAAATTTTGTTCAGAGAAAATTAATCCAATTCTATTAAAATAGAATTATAAATACATCTGAGACATTGAATAAATGTAGTCCATGGAGTTTTAGCATAGCTTTTGTCATAAATAAATATTATTATTATAGTCAGAGAATAATACTGGTTCACTACCCATGCTCATGCGATAATTGATAATGGATATTTAATGAACTACAACTGCCAAATGCCACGTTTGCCCGGGGGGGGGGGGGGGGGGGGGGGGTGTTGTTAATATATTGTAACCAGGACTGATCAGTATTACTTTCATTCTGGATGATAGAACGTATTTCTCAGCAAATATTAGCTTTTATGCATTTTTTTTAAAGTAAAAAGAGTTTGTACTCGTTCTCTTAATATTTATTTATTTATTAACACTGTATTAATTGTATTACTATATATATGCCATGCAGCGTATATATTGTAAATAACTTGACCAATTGGAATAGTTTGTATATGTATTTATTCATGTCCTGCGACCTACTAATTTAATTTCAATTCCATGTAAACTGGCTCCTGGCATTTTAAACTTCTCAGTTATTTCAGGAAGCCAGTACCCTCTCAGTAAATATGTATTTTTTCTTACCATTAATTTGTCACACTTGTAAACTTTGTAAGGGTATAATAAATTGTTAATGTTGTTGTAATCTCTCCACCACCACCAACATCTAACGGTTTTAATCCCAAGCAAGAGAATCTGGCTGTTAACCTAAACATATCAGCACTTATTATTGAATCAAAAAGACCTGTTCAATGTCATTAGAGAGCATGATTTCGCAGTGATACTTTTTATGATTCAGATTTTTGGAGAGAACTGCTCGGGTGTGTGAAATGATTGGAGATACTGTAGTATGAAAGTTACAATTTCCTCTGGTTCGATTTGGCTTTTAGTTACCCTACAGACTTTTCGACGTGATTTTACAAACAAATTATTTCTCCATTTCTTTTTTTATATCTCTGATTTCTCTCTTCTTGGTCCTTACGGCTTTGTTTTCTAACTCGCCTCACTTTTCTGCTTTTTCATAAAATTCGTTTAAGTAATTAAGATGTGCTTGCGACTCATTTTATTACAATGAGTGTTTGCAGCACGTCTCTGTGTACATGTGATTATGTACGCGTACATGTCTGGTTCTTCGACTTAATAAAATTTGCAATTATCTTCTACTGGCATGGCTGCATTCTTCCAGAGATTGACGTATATAATCATGATCAGAAGGATAACACTGGATATAAATAGACTTGGTAAAAAAGTACACTGACTATCGCAAAAAATCGACAAAGAAATGTAGATATAAACACGCAATGATTTCAACCTCACCGTACCTTCATGACCTGACAAGACACTGTTCAGTTTCACTTTCCCTCTCAGCTTTGCTCTTGAGTTGAAGTTGAGTTTGGCTTTGTTAAAGACTTCTTATTCAGTTGTATGGTATTGTGCAGTATATTTGAGTATACCAATCCACAGAGATTCAAATAACAAAGCTGTGGCGGAAGAGAAGCTTAAACAATAAATATTTTGTCCTCCTAGAAAAACACAACATTTTGCCATTTCTATCGAAGAAGCCTTTGGTTTCAGCAGCAAATTAACACGTTAAATTCCAATTCGATATGTGGAGCTTTCATCATACAGCCCTTTCAGGTCGTCGTCTCGTATATAAATTCACTGGCCATCTGGGTAAAAAACGCGATCCTTCGGCTCCGACAAGAGCGTCAGTTGAAATATCCTGAGCCTGTCGGAAGTTAAATAAAACATTAAACTGCTTACATTTGAGAGATGGGACTCCAAATTAGAGAGAAATTTCCTCGCGGGTCCACCATCTTGATTTGACTGTATTAAATTATGTAAATAAATTAACCTGGCGAGTGTTACGTGACCAGCACAGTGCAATCTGATTGGTGGTGAACTGGAAATTTAATACATGGGCAGAAATTTTGCTGCATGAAACAAAACAAAAAATAACGGCCTGCAGATTAAGACTCGTGCCTGCCACAGGCAGCCCGAGTAATAACCTATTTGTGGTGTCGAAATGTGCCCTGATATTCCGTCCGCGGATATTATCTAATCCGAGAAGAGAACAGTTCCTGAGAGCGAAGCTCGAGAAAAATAAAGTCACGAGTGGGATATTCACGGCATTCCACTAGAAAATAGTACATAACTATTATTACATGCCAATATAACTTACTGAAAAAAACTCCTCATACAAAGAAAAAAATCAGGTCACAAATGGGATATTCACGGCATTCCACTAGAAAACATTACATAACTATTATTACATGCCAATATAACTTACTGAAAAAAACTCCTCATACAAAGAAAAAAATCAGGTCACAAATGGGATATTCACGGCATTCCACTAGAAAACATTACATAACTATTATTACATGCCAATATAACTTACTGAAAAAACTCCTCATACAAAGAAAAATCAAGTCACGAATGGAATATTCACGGCATTTCAATAGAAAACATTACATAACTATTATTTCATGCCAATATAACTTACTGAAAATACTCCTCATACAAAGAAAAATCAAGTCACGAATGGGATATTCACGGCATTCCACTAGAAAACATTACATAACTATTATTACATGCCAATATACATGCCAATATACAATCCTCATCCATACTGCACTATAAAGGAAAGGAAACCCATTTTAAAATTGAACTGATCTGAGGAAGCTGAAAAATACCTGGCGCTACAAAAGGTTTTCGGCGGGAAATGGAAGCTGTGAAGGACGCGCGCGCGGCACATTATGGCGGGAAAAAACGTATACAGCGGCTTCCCGTCTTCTGATTGGCTGTATTTTATGGCTTGTAGAATAATAAATATGTATATTATATTTTAACTGCGACATGGCCAGTCTAGGCAATTAAACCTGCTCACGGCTTTTCTAGGTGTTTATCAGGAAAGTGTGTTTTGGGTTAGCTGTGGTTTGCGGTCAGAGCACTATTAACAGGCTACTTCGACTCAACTGTAGTCGAATTATTGTTGTTATTGAACAACGTGATTTTTATTTTTAGTACTGAGTGCTGTTCTGGCGGATTTCAATCAGGAGTCCAAAGAAACGCGTAGACCAAGTAACATCAGAAGTATTCAAAGAAATAGCCCGCTATTGCGTGACCCCGCCCTGGCTGTGCTGTCCAAGCGAGCAAAGAGTATATGTCCTGTTATCCCAGTTGTTGAGGTGAAGGATAGCGACCATGACTCGGTTGTCGATAAGGTTAGGAACCCAACGCTTATGTTCATATCAGGTTTACTTTTCTTACTCGAAGAAATATTGTCTAACTCTTACCTATCTATTTAATAGCACAATTTCTGTGTAGACCGGCGTTAAGTGGCGCTCTTGTGTTAAGGAATGGGTTATAACGATGCTATGAGAACCCAGGGGATATAAACAATGGGTCACTAACGAGGGTAGCCTACCAGAACGAGATAAAAATAACTTACATCACTTGTTGTGAAACTAAAAATATAGTTCAAATAATTATAATGGAGCATGGGGATTCGTTCTCTTACCTGATCCTCTCTTTACATAACATGAGCTATCTTTGTTTCCAGTAAGCCTGACACAAGAGACATCTGAAAAATATATTTCAGGCCTGATCACGCAATACGAAATACATGTATGGTATATTGTGTATATACTGGCACATATTAAGGCTTAAATGTCAAATATATATTTTAGATATATTTCCTGTCATGCATTCATTATTGGAATGCATTTTTCGTTTGCCCATTAGGTGAAGCCTATCGAAAAAATACTTTCGAAGATATTCCATAATATCATGCAAATTGTATTGGAATATAGAGTGTTTTTTTAATAGACCATTTTCTCAAGTCTGCGCACGCAACAGGCTTGACGGACCGGTAAATACTTCACGTGGGAATTACGTAGTGGTTTCCTATAACCCTCCCTATTATTTCAACCAATACTAAATCCAAGCTGCCTACATGAAGTATTTCTTGGCGGGCCATGAGTTTTGTTAGCTTTTGTTAGACTCGTTCTGATGCGACACCCTTTGCTATTCAAATTATCGGCTATTGTTCAAAAATTGGCGGCTATTGTTTCAAAAGCGATTTGGCGGGCCAATATTGCGTGCGCATACCTGAGAGTGTCGTAAAACCAAAACCAGTGAGCCAATCACAAGCAAGTAAAAATATCAATGAACCAATCACGAACTGAAGTAATTCACGATTAGTTTTACTTGAACCAATCATGAGGCAAAGCAAACGCAATCATGGATAACTAACCAATCAAATTCGAAAGCAATTACTTTTCGACACTTGATCCACCGCACCGAAAAAGAGGGCGGCTTGTACTTTTACCCACAATCCTTTGTGTGCGAAAAACTTTAAATCCGTTATAAATTCGCGGTAGAGAGGTTTTAAACCTTAAAAACAAGCAAGTACAAATGCTGTTGCCAATCCACTGTAATAGCGCTTAATTAGTTTCCAATATGCAAGCACGACGTCAGCACGTTTGTTTTTATTTTTCTGCCCAATCAAAGCCATTGTTAGAATTTTAGTGAAATGGCGCGCTATTGAACACTCTCCTATTATTGGTCAATGGCAAATGTATTGTCTGAATCCTTTTAAATGCAACTTTACGTCACTTTCCAGGATATGGAAGGTAAAATCTGTTTGGTCCATAACTCAATGAGGTGTGCATATTGGAAACTAATTAAGCGCTCGGGTAAGCAGACGTTACTTTTTTCTTCGAATTTATGAGAGGGAAAAATACGTCTGCATAGCAGGCTACTGTTATTGAAGATAATAGAGAATTTCTACGTGTTATTTTGACCGTGTTAAGTTCGCAAGGGATTGTGGTCAATCTTTCTCGGTACGATGGGTTGGAAACTGCTCTATGTATATTTTATGTTTTGGACAACATTTTCAAGATTGACTGTTTTACATATATATGTACATATTCGTTGAATATTTCGCGTGTGTGTATTTTTCCCACTTCAGGTCTTGTTTCTTCAGAAGCGTGAACATCACCGAGAGACAGCCACGCTGGTGACGAGTGGATCAGGGGGCTGGATACGAGCGTGGAGTGTGTTCGGTGGTGGTCTGCTGGGCCAGTTCATGGCAGCCCAGACCGACCGCGAATCTGTTACGTCACTGGCCACAGATGAGTACAACAGTACCCTCGTGTCAGGGGATACATTGGGGTACGTAAAGGTGAGTGCTCGCAAAATGTAGTGGCTGTTCGGTGGATATTTACCCCGTTGGGGGGGTTCTTCCTATATTCGGCTGGTAGGGGTGATCGTCGTATATTTTAGGGTTTGAAATCAGCGATTTAGTATTTCTTAGGGGTTGTCCAAGCGAAATCCATTTCAGGGTGATTTTTAGACCATTAGAGGTACATTTTAGGGCGGTTTGGTATTTTTTAGGTTATTTTTCCAGGTTTTCCGACGGTCACCTCTACCCTTTTTACCTTGAAGAACCCCCCCCCCCCCCCCCGGGATATTTACCACTGGCGACCTCATCTCAGTTTCTGGGGAAAACTCTTCAATTATTCTGTCTATTTAAAGGACACTTCGGCTGAAAACGATGTTTGCTCTCAAATATTCCTAATACTAAACCTATTGCTGTGTTTGCCTCCTGTAAATTCTAGATGTCACTTATGGACTGATAATTTGAATTTCCCGCGCGTCGCCATCTTGGATCTTATGACGTCACACTGTTACCCCTATTGTTACACAACAATAGAGCTATTGATATCATAGAGGTAATCGGCTAACGCTGTTGTCGCCCAATTCAGATCATGTGATGTAAACACACATTACTCTGGAGAATTGACTCTTTGAAAATTAATGTTATTCAGATAGGCATGACTGCATTATAATTAGAATGAAAAAGGAATAATTCTCCAGAGTAGTATCTGATTACATCACATGATCTGAATTGGGTGGCAACAGCGTTAGCCGATTACCTCTATTTTCTGACAATGGAGGCAACACTGTGACTTCATAAGATCCAAGATGGCGGCGTGCGGGAAATTCAAATGAGTTTTATGAACAGGAAAATCGGTGCATAACTATCGACACGTTGTTTGACTGGCCAAATACGACATCAAATCTTTATCAGTTTTCAAACAATTTTTTCGATCTTTTAAAAAAAAACGAGTGATATACATGCATATAACCTGCGTCGCTCTGATCATAGTCTGCTTCTCCATAGACCAAACACGGAAGCCCTAAGTTTTTCCTATAGAGGGGCTTACCTGTGGAACAATCTTTCAAATGACCAATGCTCAATCACAAATTTTATTGATCATTTATAACATATAGATACATATTTTTCATCGTAGTGGTGTTAATTTTGTATTTAATTCATATTCTAAATTCCGTATTAGTTTTAATATAGGCTCATGGCCCTTTTGGAATGAGCATATGTATGAAGTTACTTTTCTGCCAATCTTGTATTTAATTCATATTATCAATTTTGTAATTAGTTTTAATATAGGCTCACGGCTCTCTGGAAGAGCATATGTATGAAGAGATTTCCGTGATTAAATAAAGTATATATATTTTCAGGTGTGGGATATTTCAGAATATTGTATAAAGCAAAAAGAAGAAGACCAGCCAAAGTCTTCCAAGAAGACCCAGTTCACCAATGATAACAGAGGAAGGCTTGGCGGCGTGTTGCCTATCCACAAGCGAAGACACTCCTTGAAGGCTGGAGCAGCCTCTCGTAGTATAGGATCGTTTAAAATCGGCCAGGTAAACTGACTTAACGTCTCCCTAACCGTACAAAATATAATTCCTAGCACCTGGTTTTTTTTTATTGATACCTTATCATACATATACGGGGTAAGTTAAAGCTTCTTGAAGGCAAAATGGCACATAGCAATGTTTGTCGGCAGCATACAGGATTAGTTAACATGGCGTTTGACGTTCGTTACTTGTATCGGTTTTGTACACGATTTACTTTGTATCGGTTTTGTACACGATTTACTTTGTATCGGTTTTGTACACGATTTACTTTGTATCGGGTTTGTACACGATTTACTTTGTATCGGTTTTGTACACGATTTACTTTGTATCGGTTTTGTATACGATTTACTTTGTATCGGGTTTGTACACGATTTACTTTGTGTCGGTTTTGTACACGATTTACTTTGTATCGGTTTTGTATACGATTTACTTTGTATCGGTTTTGTACACGATTTACTTTGTATCGGTTTTGTACACGATTTACTTTGTATCGGTTTTGTATACGATTTACTTTGTATCGGTTTTGTACACGATTTACTTTGTATCGGTTTTGTATACGATTTACTTTGTATCGGTTTTGTATACGATTTACTTTGTATCGGTTTTGTACACGATTTACTTTGTATCGGTTTTGTACACGATTTACTTTGTATCGGTTTTGTACACGATTTACTTTGTATCGGTTTTGTACACGATTTACTTTGTATCGGGTTTGTACACGATTTACTTTGTATCGGGTTTGTACACGATTTACTTTGTATCGGTTTTGTACACGATTTACTTTGTATCGGTTTTGTATACGATTTACTTTGTATCGGGTTTGTACACGATTTACTTTGTATCGGTTTTGTACACGATTTACTTTGTATCGGTTTTGTATACGATTTACTTTGTATCGGTTTTGTACACGATTTACTTTGTATCGGTTTTGTATACGATTTACTTTGTATCGGTTTTGTATACGATTTACTTTGTATCGGTTTTGTACACGATTTACTTTGTATCGGTTTTGTACACGATTTACTTTGTATCGGTTTTGTACACGATTTACTTTGTATCGGTTTTGTACACGATTTACTTTGTATCGGTTTTGTGCTCGATTTACTCATCCTACATGTTTCATAACTTTCGTTAAATAAGGCCAATGAAATTGGCTGGTACAAAACGCAGGTCACATGTCCAGGTCACAGATCACAGGTCCAGGTCACAGGTCCAGGTCACATGTCCAGGTCACAGGTCCAGGTCACACTGAGGTCCAGGTCACTTAACGATTTTTGTATTTTCCAATAATCTATTTTTCCTTCCACTCCATTCCTGTAAATACAATATCCGTGAGCAGCCTGGAAACGAGGTTACGTCATTTTCGCGAACCTCGTGGTCACAAACATTGCGGCAGATGGAGCAGACGAGGTACAACTTGAGGTACAACTTTAAGGGCGTAGGGAGGATTAGATATTTGTTAAATATAAAAAGTCCTAAGGAAACTATCTGAACAGTGGATTTACTTGGTATACTGAATATACTCTCGATCGCACTTGTAAATTCGTAATCGCGCTTGTAAATTGGCCAACATTGCTTCTCTTTTACAGTACTAATACTAATAGAATGTTGCTATGATATCTGTCTCAGTTGCTCTTGGTACTTAAAGTTTTCAACTATTCTAACTGTTAAGGTTTTCCGAGCAAAGTTGTCATTTCAACAAAAGGGAGTCCTTTCTCTCAGATCTGCTATAAACAGAGGCATTTCATAAGGCGATGAATACGTCGTTCTGTTTCAACTGTAATAAATATTAATGTTATGGGTTTTAATGCTCCACGAAGTAAAGATAACAAGTACGATCCATCGTCATCCTTTGCTAATTAATGACCAGGAGAGTGCAGAGGAACGGTTTAGGGAGGAGAGAGAAAGGGCTAACAATAACTAGGGAGGCGGGAGAAATGTTCAGTAAAACTAGGGAGGAGGAAGAAATTGGGATCTACATTTATGTTCCAGGGAGAAATGTTTAAAACTCACTAGGGAGGAGGGAGAAAAATTCGAGAAAAAAATGGGGAAGGAGATTTCACTACCCATTCCTCTCGAGCTCCACTCCCAGCATCGACTACTCTTTTTATTTAACAAATACCTAACCCTCCCTACGCCCTTAAAACACAAAAAACTGCAAGTTGTACCTCATCTGCTCCATCTGCCGCCATGTTTGTGACCACGGGGATCGCGAAAGTTACGTAACCTCGTTTCTAGGCTGCTCACGGATATTGTATTTACAGGAATGGAGTGGAAGGAAAACTGAATAGATTATTGGAAAATACAGAAATCGTTAAGTGACCTGTGACCTGGACCTGTGACCTGTGACTTGTGACCTGGACCTGCGTTTTGTACCAGCCGCAATGAAATCGAGTCTAATCCTGTCAGTTGTGGCTGTCTTTTACCCTTTTTTTTATTTTATAATTTTTCTACTATTTCATTGACATCCTAATCTTGTTTACAGTTTTACCTTACAAATAAAACACTGCGAAAAATCTGGATGCAAAATTATCAAGAGCTGTCCGCTTCACTGGTTAGCTTAGTTATAGTAGATCAAGGCCCATCGCAAGTTCCAAACCCTACAGCCGTGTCCTTGGGCAGGGACGTATAAGTTGTTGGCTTTGTCACCTTCCACTTCTAATCAATATGAGGGGACGTGAAAGAACATGTTAATGTGCTATTTCGTGAAAGAGTAGGTGATTGTCTCCCGGTACAACTGTCTGGTATTCTGGAGGTACTGACGCACTCCTAATAGACCAGTTCGCGGTAAATTCCGACATTTTAAAAGGGGTGCAAACATGGCGCGAAATACAGTGTTTGTATGGGAATCGATGGCAATCCGATACCAAATAAAATCCGTAAAATCGAATTTCTGAAATATTCTTGAGATACAAACTTAAGATACCATTTCGCGCCATGTTTGCACCCCTTTTAAAATGTCAGAATTTACCGCGAACTGGTCTATTGTAGTACATTGCGCCACAATAGAAGTCCGTATCTCAAGTCCTCCCTTGTGAAGCGCATTTGAATATCCTTATATAGAATTTCCGCTATATGAATGAAAACCTTTACATCTATACTTTATCTTTGTTTACCTACTAGGTCAAATGTGAACCGCCTCCAGTTCTGGCCAGGTTCAGAGCGCATTTATTGGGTATTGTGAGCCTCGATTACGTGAATAGTCGCCAGTTGATTGTCTCTGCCTCCACGGACTGTTCTGTACGTCTGTGGACCCACGGCGGTCGTTACATCGGTACGTTACCACTTAAAGCTTCTTCGGAAAGTATTTCACGAAGATAGTACATAAGACATAGTCAACGTAAAATACGCATAAAACATTCCTGCGCAGCACAGCTAATCGACCATGGCACAACCTAACCGCGGCAAAATGTTATGCTCCGCTGGCCGAAAGAATCAGTGAAGGCTGTGGTTTCAAATACAAGTTTCCGATGGCTTAAACTTTTGAAGCAAATAATTTTATGACTGAATAAACTCACAATGAATTACAAATTAAGAAAACTTAAACCTGCTAAAGTCTTAGGCTTAGCTTTAAAGTAGTTTTGCCGTTTTTGTCGAATTTGTTTTTTTTTCAGTTTGGGCGGGAAACTGCGCGTGCGCTGGGCTCATCGGAAGCGCATGCGCGTGACGTTTTGCCGCGGCGTGGGCACAACCTCGCATTCACAAATATTTGTACAGGTTTCACCGCGTTGAAGTTGTATTGTTTGGCTTGGTAATTTCGTGAGCTCTCATTGGTCAGTTTGTAGTCTATAATTTCCCTTACAGACCGCAAAATTGAAGCAAGTTTGTTTCCATGAAATGAGCCTTATAATAAATTTCTAGTTAAGGCCGTATCGTCACTGTTATTCTTGGTCCAACAAGCAGGTGAAACTTGGTCAACATGTCACTGTACGGACCCAGAAAACGAGTTTAATAAGACTAAGAGGTGTTTATTATATAGTAATTTCGCGAGTTATGATTGGTCAATTTGCAGTCCATAACTTCTCATACGGACCTTCCTCCCACTTCCGGTATCGAAGAAAACGAAGAAGCCATATAATAGACATCTTATTAACCTCGCTTGCTCGGTCAGTACCGTAAGTTATGGAATAGTTGAACGTACAAACCTTGTAAAGTCCAAGCAATATTTTAATAAAGATTTTAGCCTTTGCAAAAAAAGTGCATAGTGTAAATGTTTAGTGGATGATCGATCAAGCAACGATTTGCATGTCTTTCCGGCTAATAAATACATCTTATAATATTAACCGAGACTCCCCCCGTTCCTCCTTCGCGCGCGGGCCATAAAAAACGGAAAAAAACGAGACCAAGATTTTGATCAATTTTTTAGCGTCATAAGTCACGTTTTTAATTTCTTGAATCACCTTTTTAACGTCTTGAATCGTTTTCTTTCACATAATTCAGGGACGTTTGGTCAAAAAGCAACTTGGGTTCTTGAACGAGCCATGAAAGGCCCCAGAAAACTGCCTCACGATATTCATCGTATCGCATCGCCAGATACCTTAAAGATGTTAGGTACCTCGGGAACTTACAAGTGGAGGTAGGTATCATCTGAGTCAACACTTGAAAGGGTTAAATAAGCGCGCAAGCCAATCAAAATGTAGCCTTTTCCAGGCTCTCATATTATAGTGGGGAAGGGGCGAAAGAAAAAGGGAGGCGGGACTGGGGAGAGAAAGGGGAAAGTCCCTGTCTTCCTTTTTTCGCCTCCCTTTTTCTTTCGCCTCTTTCTTTCGCCCCCTTCCCCATTATCCGAGAGCCTGGAATAAGGCTGTTAAAGGGAACCTCGGCTGAAAAACAATGTTTGCTCCCAAATGTTCCTTACAGATGCCTAAATCTATTGCTGTATTGTTGTTTTTTGTAAATTTTAGACTAGCTGTTATTTATGGGCCGATTTTCCTGTCCATAAAAGTCATTTGAATTTCCTGTGTACTGCCACCTTGGTATTATGACATCACAGTGTTGATCCTATTGTTGTACAACAAAATAACTATTGTTTTCTGACAATAGGGGCAAAACTGTGACGTTATAAGATCCACGATGGCGGCGCGCAGGAAATTCAAACTACTTTAGTGTACAGGAAAATCAGTGCATAACTTAACTGACATCTAGTGAACCATTTATAGAAAACAAACACAGCAATGCAATCCACCTTACCGAGAAAGATGGCAGCTGTCTATTGCGAACCTAGCACAGTAAAACACACACGTAGAAGTCCCCTGTTTTTTCAATGATAATGTACTTGCTTGTTTTTAAGGTAAAAAACTTCTCTACCGCGATTTTATAACGGATTTAAAGTTTTTCGTGCGCAAAGGATTGTGGGTAAATGTACAAGCTGCCATCTTTTTCGGCATAAAAAAAACAGAAATTGAACAAATTGAATCATGATGCAGGTAAAAATAAAAAAAAGGAATAATCATTGGCTGCATTTATAGACACTTACTGGAGTTAAGTATTTTGACAATATCATTTAATTGGGCATTAAAAGAATGTGTTGTTCCAGAAAATATCCATACCCCACCCACGGAAGGGATTTGGACATTCCAGAGGGTATGGGGTATAGAGACCTAGAAAATTTCAAGGAATGACAGAAAAAAAAGGAAATTCCAGGGGGATACATACATACATACTTTATTTATACACGTAAGAAACCATCAGTAATAGCATAACATTAAAAGTAAAATTTTAAAATCGTAAAAAGAATGCCTACTGCTTTACATGTTTGACGTGTCTTATAAGATTGTAATTACAATAGTGTATGTTTACGTAGTTTAGTTCTAAAAATATTAATTGTATCAGATAATCTGATATCCTCAGGCAATGAATTCCAAAGTTCAGCCCCGTTGTAGCAAATTCGTTTTTTGCCAAAGTTAGTCCGGGGTTGTGGCATAGATATTTTGGAACTCGCACCTCTCAGATCATATTTTAGGGCCGAATTTCGTCTTTCAAACTTTTTAGTTAGATATGTGGGAGCCAGACCGTGCAGGGCTTTGTACATTAGGATAGCCTTTTGGGTGGCTCTCCGACTGTCGAGCCTTTTCCAACTGAGGGTTTCCAAGAGATCATCGATATGAGTTTGGAATGGGAGATTTGTCAGTATGCGGGCTGCACGATTTTGTAGTTTCTGAAGTTTGTCTGCCAACCCTTTGTTTAAGTTACCCCAGACGCAACTACAGTAGTCAAAATGAGATTGAACTAGGGATTTGTATACACTCATCAGTGCCGAGTATGGAATGAACGGTCTTAGGCGTTTAAGGGCACCAAGGCCAGACGATATTTTTTTTGTAAGCTTTTCTATATGAGTGTTCCAAGACAGCGAATCGTCAAGGTGTATTCCGAGATACTTAACCGACGACACCCTTTTGATATCCCCATCCCCAACAGAAAACACCATATCCGAAGGAAGACCTTGTAGCTTTTGCTTGGAGCCTATAAGCATGATCTCGGTCTTAGATGTGTTCAGTGTAAGCTTATTGGCACCAAGCCATTTGCTCACCTCTTCAAGATTTTCAATAACTGAGTGTTGGATCTGGTCATGTTCGGTTCCGGTGGTGGTGAGGATCGTGTCGTCAGCGTACATTCTAGTAGTTGCATTGGGTAAGCATTTAGGCAAATCGTTAATATAAATTAAAAACAATAGTGGTCCCAAGATAGAACCTTGGGGGACGCCACATGTTACGGCTTTGGTACTAGAGAACTTACCATTAACGTGGAAATTTTGTTGTCTATTATATAGATATGTTCGAAACCACTGTAGTGATACACCCTTAATTCCATACGATGAAAGCTTTTGTAAGAGTATTTGATGATCTACAGTGTCAAAGGCTTTTTGGAGATCTAGAAATGTGACAGCGTTAATAAGCCCTTTATCAATATTTCCGTACCAATCATCGGTCGCCTCTAGCAACGCCGTAACTGTTGAGTGTAGCTCCCGGAATCCGGATTGACATTCCGTTAAGAGATTGTTTGACTGAAAATAATCGTAAAGTTGGTCAAAAATTAAACGTTCAAAGACCTTTGAAATAGCCGGAATAACAGAAATTGGTCTGTAGTTGTTCGGATCCGATCTGCTGTTTTTTTTTAAAATAGCAGTTACTCTTGCTAGCTTCCACTCGTTCGGGAAGATTCCTGATCTAATAGAGGTGTTAAAAATATCCGTAATAGAATTACATATTAAGTCAGAGGCTTCTTTAAGAATTTTGCATGAAATGTTATCGAGGCCGGTTGCTTTGGTAACACATAACTTTTTTAGATTATTTAAGACTTCTGCGCTACCAACCGGTTTTATTTCAAAGGTACTATTTACTCTATCAAGATATGTTTTAAACGATACTCTGCTATTAGGAATGGCATCAGCTAGTTTTGGACCAATATTAGTAAAGTGGTCATTCATAGCCTCAGAAATATCTTGAGAATCGGTTAGAAGACTGTTGTTGTACTTAAGCTCATTGATAACAGTCGCGGGCGACTTCCTCGAGGTTAATTCGTTTACGATTTTCCACATTCTAGATTGGTCGCGACCGTTTGTATCATTTATACAAGTATTGTAGTAATCTGCCTTGGCCTTTCGAATGTGGTTATTGACGATATTCCGAGCGTTTTTATAAGCCAACCAGTCATCAGATTGGTTTGATTTAATGGCATGTGCCTTAAGCTTATCCCGATTATGCATCTCTAACTTAAGATCGCGGTTAATCCAGGGACTACTCTTAGGTCTAACTCTTCGTCGTTTTGTGGGAGCATGTTTGTCGACAATGTTTAGAAACGTTGATTTCCATGTTGTCCACATGGCATTAGGATCTGCCGTTGCATATATCGCATCCCATGACTGGTTGTTGAGATCAGTACGGAATGCAGAGGAGCTGAATTTAGAAAAGTCACGGTACTCAACGAACCGGTGACCAGCCCTCGAATTAGTTGTTAATTTACGATATGCATAGACTAAGTTGTGATCACTAATGCCAAGTGTTAACACCCCAGAACAGCTAATTATTTCCGGGGCATTAGTGATCACGTGATCGATGAGGGTGCTAGAATGTTCAGTGACGCGTGTTTTCTCAGTAATAATTTGGCTTAACCCGTAGATACCATTGATACGCGTTAGGGCTTTTGAGGGGCAACTTAAATTTGGTATCGACAGATCGCAATTTGTGTCGCCCAAGAGAAATAAATCTTTGCCTTCGGCATCAATAATACCTACTAGCGACTCGTATTGATCGAATATGTCTAGGTTCGAGAGGGGCGGTCTGTACCAAGTTCCGATAATATACGATTTGCTTCGGGGTTTACGTATCTCAATGCAAATATTCTCGAGCTGGGTGACATTTAAGTCAATGCGAGTCGTGTAATTAATCGTTGATCTTATATACATACATACATACATACTTTATTTGAGACTCCCTTAACAGGGCTTTTCAGTCACAATACAATATAAAAATATATATAATCTAAATTACAGTAAAAATATAATATAATTTACAATTATAGGTTAATTTAATAAACCTTATCTTTATTAAATAAACTATTAAAAACACTTCTCTTAAAATTCTGAATATTTTTGATATTTTGTAGATCTTTTGTAAGACTATTCCATGCAATGACACCCCGGAAATAAAAAGCTCTTTGTCCCGTTGACAATCTGCAGCGTGGAATATTCAAATTTCCAGATCCCCTAGTATTTCTATCATGAATGGTAGAACGCTTAACAAAGTATTTAGATAAATATTCTGGAGCTAATCCATTCATGCATTTAAAAGCTAAAACTAAATCATTGAATATAATCTTTTCTGAGACATTTAGCCATTTAAGCGATCTTCGGCCCTCAGAAATATGATCAAACTTTCTTAATCCTAAGACTATTCTGGCTGCAAAATTCTGCACTAACTGCAGCTTATGTAAATTAGATTTAGTAGTATTCCCCCATACTGAGGAGCAGTAAAACAATTTAGTAAATACAAAACTATTTATGAGCAATAAAAGTGTTTTCTTATCTAATAGGTGCTTGATTCTATTTATCTGTACTAACTGATTCATACACCCAGAAGCTGTTTTAGTAATATGTACATTATACGTAAGGCCGTGGTCTATAAAGATGCCAAGATCCTTAACAACTGGAACAGGTGAAATAGTCTTACCTAGTAATGAAAGAGAAATGGCAGGTAACTGCTTAGTAAGTTGCGGCAAACCAACAACTAGTAATTTTGTCTTATCAGGATTTATGAGTAAAGAGTTTTTTGCACACCAATTACTAATATTCATGAGGTCATTATTTACAGCTGAAATAGCATTTAATGAATTCGATACTGAAAATTTGAAATACAGTTGACAATCGTCAACATACGCAGTAACTTGGCTATGACTAACCTTGTGAATTAGATTATTAACATATATTGTAAAAAGTACTGGACCTAATATCGATCCTTGAGGGACACCATGTTTTAATGGTAGCACTTCCGAAACAGAATCTTCATAACGTACCCTTTGATATCTATCTGATAAGTAGCTACGAAACCACGAAATTGCAGGTGGCTTAAGGCCAAGATTATGTAACTTATTTAACAATAAATTATGATTAAGACTATCGAATGCTTTAGACATATCTAATAATACAAGTAATGAGACTGTTTTTTCATCGATTGCCTTCAGGAGTTCATCAGTGACATATGTGAGGGCAGTTTCTGTTGAGTGTTGTTTCCTGTTGCCACTTTGATGTATTGATAGTTTATTGTTATATAAATACAGACTACGCCCCCAGAGCGATTACGGTCACGACGAACTATTTCGTAACCGGGTATATTTAGCTCATTGTCACTAATGTTATCATCGATTTTAGTTTCGTTAATAGCAAGAATATCTAGTTTTTTATCGCTCATGAAAACCCTGAGTTCATCGGTATGGGCTAGCAAACTATTAATATTTAGACAAGCCATTTTAAATTCTCTTGCTTCCGGGAGAAGATTTAACTCAGCTCGTAACTCGGGGATATGTGTATCGCAATGAGTGCTAGTCCGCATGCCGTCAGGAATGCATTGCCTGGGAATATCTATTCAATTACTATTAATATGGTCACTAAAATTGGAAGCAAGGATATTAGAGCCTTCGGCGTTTAGGTGGAGGCCGCCCTTATTTAGATGACGCTTGGTGATTTTGTCATGAGAGATGAATGACCAGCCTTCTGATCTGCAGCGTTGCTTAAGCAGCTTGTTGACATCTTTGATCTTTATATTCAGCTCTTCTTCCTTCCTGGGAAGCAACGCAGAAATTGACACTGTAGTTCTTGCACAGCTATCCTCGACTTGGCTAGCTAGGGAAACTATAGAATCTGCTAGGTCATCCGGTCCCTTCATAGTTTTCAAATCATTTGTTCCTATATGAACAATGAAGTGTTCAGGTTCTCTGCGGAGTAACGGCTTGATGTAGTCGTTCATGTCATTTACTGTAGCTCCCGAGAATGGCTTGACAATTACTTTAGATGTATCAGCTGATAGCTCCCATCCTCGAGTATATTGGATGATCGAATCTCCTGCGATAACCGTTATAGGTTTCCGGTCTTTATTTGGATTTTTGTCAACATTCCGCGGTGTTGTTCTTTCATGGCGGCTGGCTGCCCTTGGCTGTTTCTGTTTTTGTAGAGTAGGACGACTAGCACGCTGATAGGCGTTTTCTTCGTGTAATATGCCAGGCGTCATTGAATCTCTGTTGTTTGACGAGTTTCTGTTTGTATTTGCCTTCGCATCAGCGGCCTCTCTATTGTTTTTCCGCCGGGTAACCTTGGTCCATGATTGGCTATCTGCTTCGTTGTTGTCGCTGGGTTTGTGCGAAGGTGACGACTCTCTTTGATTATTTGCTAAGATTTGAATAGCCTTATTTAGAGAGTCTTTTTCTTCTTGTAGATGTATTTTTTTTTTGGTAATTTCGTTAAATTTAGCTCGCATGTGGGAAATTTCCGATTTTAAATGATCATTCTCACTTTGTAGCTTTTTAACTCTCTCCGTTAGATAGGCATTATTTTCTGAAGACGATTGGCCCTTTTAAGTCATCTAATTTGGCCCAGATTTTCCCGAGTTCTTTTCGAAGTAGAGTTTCTGTTACTAGAACTTCGGGGGCATCTGTTTGTAGAGTTTCTGTTATTAACACTTCAGGGGCATCCGTTTGCTCGCTAGTCTGTACGGATGTAGTTTCTTCTTCAACGCCCTCAGCACTGCTATCGGACTCCAAAGGCTCCTCTTGAGACTCGAGGAGTGGGTTAGTAGCTTGCTCTTTTAGACCAACCACATGTGCTACTTCGTTCTCGTTAGTCTGTGAGATAGCTGCTAATAGCCGTTCACGTAGCACCATCTTTGTTCCCTTGGTATCCAGTAGGAGTTTAGCAAGCTCTGTCTTAAGTTCTGCCTTCTGCAGCTTTTCCACATGTTCTTTAGTTATATCTTATAGGGATGTCTTAACTGAAATCCCTTCGGTGGGTGAGGTATGGATATTTTCTGGTACTACACATTCTTTTAATGCCCAATTAAATGATATTATCAAAATACTTAACTCCAGTAAGTTTGATATCTATATTTTGGTGACATGAACATATAACTGAAACTGGGGAATTTTTAATAACAACCTCCTTCCAATTATAACAAAACCTACTAGATTAACTGACCACTCATATACTTATTCTTACAGTCAACATATCAGATCATCTTCCAATTTTCAAAACTCAGGTAGATAGAACTGAGAAGAGAAAATATTACTGAGACTTATTAATTCAAAATTTGACAGCCAACTTTTCTTGAATGATGTACACTTAATATATTGGGAAGAAATTATAGCGGCAAATAAAAATTTGAATGAAAAAGGACAATATACTATTAGTACATTAAATAATTAAGTTCTGGATAAGCATGCTCCAATGAAAAAGGCTTCCCAAGCTAAACAAAAACAACTAAACAAACCCAAAAATCGATTTTAAAAATCGATTATAAAATCGATTAAAAGGAAACAAAATATTTATCACACACACATCCCCAAAATAATAATAATAATAATAACGTCTTTATTTAAAGAGGGTAATACGTAATAGTGTACAGCACTAAGAAACCTGTAGCCCTCATAACAATAATACAATACAGTTTATATAAAATGCTTAATACTAATATACTAATAAAGCTATTTATATGATCTATTTAATAAATATATAAGCTAACTATAACAGATACGATATAAACACCTAAGTCACCACCCACTCCACCTCCCCCCCCCCCCCCCCCGCCACCCATCACCCCATCCTCGCAAAAAAGTAAATAAGCTAAGCCCCCTAGTCTCCACCTCCCCACCCAGAGAAATGTAAATATAAAAATGCTTAAGTTCTAAATGTAAATTCTAAAATCTGAGATATTGTATAAAATAATACATTTTAAAAGAACGACAAAATAAAATATGTTAAGGTCTAAAATGATTTAGAGAAAGCTGCTCATTCAGTAAGTATTTCTGATAACATTTCTTGAATGAGTAGACATTTGGCAGCTTCCTCAAGTTCAAAGGCAGACTGTTCCATAGCTTCAGTTGGTTGTACTGACTGAAAAAGTTATTCCACCTTCTGTCTTACGTATAAAAGAAGGACAAATAAAGTTTGTGTCTGCATATCTGGTACGTCTAGAATGAACCTCACTATTTAGCTTTAAAAGTTCAGAAATATAAGGAGCTGTAACTCCTAGCAGCCGCTTAAAGGCAATTGTACATTTGGCTACTTTGACTTCTTCGTAAAATGGTAGCCAGTTGAGGTTGTTAAACAGCGGAACTGATGGTGACTGAGGTTTGGCGTCTAAAATAATTCTCAGTAAATAAAGAATTAATGACTACAAACAATATGCAAATATGTTGACACTCCTGAAGCAGAAAAGCAGAAAAAACTACTACTTTACACAATTCTCAAAATATAAGGACAATTAACCTTAAACATACCTGGAAACTTATTGGTACCCTTATCAAACGCAAAACCAAGGGTCAGTCGTCCCCTACGAGAATTGTACAAGGTGATAAGATTTACACAAATCAGGGTGATATTGCAGAGTTACTAACGTTTAATAATACCAACTCTACACAATATATAAATTCCTCACCTTCTAATAGCTAATTTATCTAAATCCAGTATCTGAAACACAGGTTTCAACCTTATTTGCTTGTCTAAATGAAAATAAAGCATGCATAAATATACCAAATAAACTGATTTTTACCCCAAATAAACTATGGTGCAATTTTTTTAGACTTTTCAAAGGCTTTTGATACGATTAATCATGTTATTCTTCTGGCAAAAATGAAAACGTTATGGAATTTGTGGAGTACCCCATGCGTGGTTCTCAAGCTAAAAAGCGGCCGTAAACAGTATGTCAAAATTGGTGATACAAAATCCAGCTTGAGAACCATGACATGCGGTATACTACAAGGATCCACCCTAGGACCTTTACTTTTCCTACTATATATTAATGATTTGCCAAACTCTTCAAAAATGCTTTTGTTTAGAATTTTTGCTAATGACAGCAATATTTTTTATTCCTCAAATAACCTTGTACTAAAATACTGTACAGCTAATAAGTTGTCTATTAATTTCAAAAAGACTAACTATATGCTAGTAACTACACCCCCCGCCCCTCAAAAAAAACAATATATCAATAGAAACCTGTACTGGTGTATGGGAAGCCATATCATTCAAAAGTGGTACGAGTTCACGATTGGTGATCGAGAATGACGATCGCTATGGTCGAAAAAACGATTGGTGATCGAGAATGACGATCGCTATGGTCGAAAAAACGATTGGTGATCGAGAATGACGATCGCTATGGTCGAAAAACGATTGGTGATCGAGAATGACGATCGCTATAGTCGAGAATATCGACTATCGATTGGTGATCGTGAATAACGATCGCTATGGTCGAAAAAATGATTGGTGATCGAGAATGACGATCGCTATAGTCGAGAATATCGACTATCGATGATCGAGAATAACCACAGGAAGCCCAAGCTCTGTTTATGTAAATGTCATTTGATAAGGGTTTGTATGGGATTTTTTTTATCTGGCTTTTCGATATATATACTGTAATAAAATGAATAAAACTTGCCTGGTGTCTATAATACGTAGTTTAAGCGAATTTTACATCCCTTACTCTACATACTATTAAAAGAAGAAATGGATGCATATGGTAGGAGACAAACTTCAAATCTCGGGTTCAAAGCCACTCACGTTTGGGTCGATTTTTTCACTAAAATCGCATGGATTTTACATTTTATCAACATCAGCATACGCAGTGATAAATTTCCAGTCTATCTGTGCCAACCAAACGAAGATATCTGTATTTGCCGAGATACAAGCCACTGTTGAGTCCGCCAAAATCTCGCCAGAACGAGTCAAAATACCCGTGACTCGCCAAAGTGCTGGACAGCCAACCGCCAACACGCGGACAGAGACCTAGGCACTAGCATAAATTCTACCGAAGCGGGGTACCACAGTGGGATTATCGACAGTATCCACTTCCACTCGAGGCTACCCTGGGTTATCAATAAATGACCTCTGACGCATCTTTACTGGCTGGTGCGGGAATCGAACTCCAAATCGTTGGATTCGAAGCGCGCGCCCTACACCACTTTAACCACAGAGCCGATTCGCTTGTAGGCCAGTTTCATTGTCAATTTGTTTGAAATTGTGTTCGACTCAGACTCGAGAAATGGGGATTATTTCAATTAAATGGCAGGAGGCTCTTGGAATAGATACTGTTGATGTTCGAGTGATTGGGATCGAGGATTGAGGGAAAGGGAAAGTCAAGATGAGAACTGCACAACACAACACATATTTACCTTCAAAGCTGTAGAGTCCAAAATAAAGTACAGACAGTAAAGATGCGTCAGATGTCATTTATTGCGCACCCAGGGTAGCCTTGAGTGCAAGTGGATACTGTCGATAATCCCACTGTAGTACCCCGCTTCGGTAGAATTTATGCTAGTGCCTAGATCTCTGTCCGCGTGTTGGCGGTTGGCTGTCACCACTTTGGCGAGTCACGGGTATTTTGGCTCGTTCTGGCGAGATTTTGGCGGACTCGATGTGATTTTCGTGAAAAAATCGACCCAAACTCTGAAGCCGAGATTTGAAGTTCGTCTCCTACCATATGCATCCATTTCTTCTTTTAATAGTATGTAGAGTAAGGGATGTAAAATTCGCTTAAACTACGTACAAGACACATATTATAGACACCAGGCAAGTTTTATTCATTTTATTACAGTGTATTTATCGAAAAGCCAGATTTAAAAAATCCCATACAAACCCTTATCAAATTAAATTTACATAAACAGAGCTTGGCTTCCTGTGGTTATTCTCGATCACCAATCGATAGTCGTTGTTCTCGACTATAGCGATCGTCATTCTCGATCACCAATCGTTTTTTCGACCATAGCGATCGTTATTCTCGATCACCAATCGATAGTCGATATTCTCGACTATAGCGATCGTCATTCTCGATCACCAATCGTTTTTTTCGACCATAGCGATCGTCATTCTCGATCACCAATCGTTTTTTCGACCATAGCGATCGTCATTCTCGATCACCAATCGGTTTTTTCGACCATAGCGATCGTCATTCTCGATCACCAATCGTTTTTTCGACCTTAGCGATCGTCATTCTCGATCACCAATCGTGAACTCGTACCACTTTTGAATGATATGGCTTCCCATACTGGAGTTTGTATTGATGAGCATCTAAAATGGGAATATTAATATAGGAAATTGGAATTGGAAATATAGGAATTGTATCTAAACTCAAACATTTTGTATCTATACATATGTTGAAACAGCTTTATTGCACACTAATATATCCCTACTTAAATTATGGTGTAACGAGTTTGGGTACTGCCTGCCTATCTAGACTCGTACAAATGCATTTAAATATATGAAGTCAGATATTTTTTGAAGTCCAGTACAATCACGTGATTTCTACGAAGGGCCATGCAGGTTGGGCGCCAGGGCAACCAAACAGTCGCTTCAATAACAAATGAATTGCGCTCGTTATCAAGTAGGAAGGCTTTACTGGATGGCAAAGAAACTTTAAAACGCTGTTTTAAAAGATCGATTGAAGATGGAAAATAGCCTTTAATAAATGAAGTCAGATATTTTTTGCGGTCCAGTACAATCACGTGATTGTTTCTGCAAAGGGCCCATTACTATAGACTTCTTCGGTATTTGAATCAGGTTGGGCGCCAGGTCATCCAATTGACCGATTTAGCTTGTACAGTTGTTGCCCCAATTCAGATCACGTGACAACTCCAGAGGATTTAGTGCTTTGTTCTCCAATTAGAGAAAGTTATGCATTTCCTCTTGGGATACAGAAAAACAAGAAAACTTTACTTGAGGGAAAGGTCAGGTGTGAATTGGGACAACAATTATGTCACAGGACAAGTTACTTCACTGACTGTGAGCGTGCAGTTCATGAACTCTGTCTCTGTGTAAATATCAAAAACGCTGTAAAGTTGTTGCTGTTGCCGTTTTAAGAGCTTTCTTCCAAAATTTTAGAATTGCCAAGCATATCATGCGTATTGCATGTCTCGGTCGCTTCATGGCATCAAGGCAAAGCCACGAGGCCTCCGCTGAAGACGAGCGCGCGATGGAACTTAGCATCGAAAATAGCCTGAAGAATGTCCTGGGAAAGTACTATCGACCGAAAACAAGACATCGGCTTCTTCCACCTATTCAGAAACCTCGCTTTAACCACAACCAGGTCATGGTATACTCATTCCTTCCTTACAAGGACCTCGAGCAGATTGATGACCTTAAGCTACCGCCCGTACTAGGACACCCAAATCAGAAGTCTTCACTATGTCTATTGGCTGATAGCACGGAGAAGGGTGGACGTCATATGAAGACAACCACTGCCGCTTCCACACCGAAACCTGGTCACCAGGGTTCTCGTACCCCAGCTGGCCGAGAATCAGCTCGAAAACAAAATAGAACTCAACTTTAGGTGGCGATAACTGGGCAGTAATGAAAGCTACAAAGACAAGGGGTAATGGTTAGGGTTGACAATTATGCAGGAAATAATTAACAATAAAGTTTGAATGCGAAGAGACAAGCGTGAGGTTGTTCCTATATTAGGAGAACATGAGCTAGACATACATTTTAGAAACGTGGTAACTATACTTGGCTACATGATAGTACGTCATCACGGACGCATGCGCAGACAAGATAGCATTAAGTAATGGTCCGCGCAAGAGGTAGGCATATGTTATGCATGGAATGTAAAAAGGTGCTAATTGTGGTATTGTTTCAATCTTCCACCTCATTGGCTTAGACATTAAAATCTATCTAAACTTGAAGAAGAATATTATTTTTTCTCATTTTGTAAACAGATTTGAATTGCATCTAGTGAAAACTCTCATAACGTTTAATGTGACGAACTTTCAATATGGGGAGTATTTTTAAATTGGACGTTTTCTTGGTTATTGTTTTGTACTCTTCTGATTGGACAAAACGTTTTCACACAAAATAATTCTACCTTTAAAATGCATTTTTAGTGGATATGATTTCAGAAATTTCTGATTTAAGGGTTGATGAGTTGTCAGTATGAAAAACAGAAAATACTAAAGTGGTGAAAGCAAATTGCATCTGAACAATAGAATTGTGCCTACCTCTTGCGCGGTTGCTACTTAAAAGTATCTAAAAATACAACACTAAAAATATTGATAATAATGGTAATTGAACTTTGGAGCGCGCAGCGTGAGTGCGATTTGTAATCACAAGTATGATTTCAGACCAAAATTGCACACACGAAGTTCTATTACAACTTAATTATATTCATTTTGAAATCTTAACCGATAAACCTTCATATTTTTTTTAGCTTTGAATAGCCGGGAAATGGAAATCTAAGCCGGAGCATGCGTGAGCGACACGCAATCCCTACCGTTGTGAAATTCTGCTTTTTGATTGGTTCAACAAAGGATGCAATAACAGACACAAAATGATGCAATTTATAGGCTGAAATCACAGCTGCTTTCAACCAATCAAACTACAGGAAACACCAGTGATTTCAAAATGAATATAATTAAGTAATGAAATAACGACAATTTCTATATTAAATTGACTGCTTGACAGTGAAATAGAAGATATGCTAAATGTTTGACGTAATATATCAAACACTCATTTCAGTGCTTCATCAGGGAATCCAAATACCAAGAAACTGACAAAGAAACCTGAGAGGCGCAGCCCCCTGGATTTATAGTTCGAGGTTTTGAGCCCCTAATCAGTGAATCGCTGAAATGAGTTTGACATGCTCCTCAAACGAATGACACCTGTAGTTTTGGGTCACATACAGTTATTGATCCCAATGTTTTCATTGTTATTCTCCCTTCATCGTTGACAGAGGATTAGAACTACGCTCTGTTTTCTTTTTATATTACGTTCTCCTTATGTAAAGCCTGATGTAATCCCCACCCAACCCTAAGACACTTACCCCTAACCTAAACCCAAGAGCTGTTACTGAAATCGCAAGTGATTATTTTTATTTTTTGTTTCGCGAGTTTACTCAGCACCTGACAGGGTCAAGCAATCAGATTCGATATCGCTCGGGACACTGCGGGCCCCTCAACCCCATTTTAAAAATTTCTTTTCAAAAAGAGAAGATAATTTTGAGTAATTATGTGAAAAACGTTTTGAATTTTCGTTAATCCTTGATTTTTTATGAGCGATTATAAACGCGATCTGATGGCAAAGCGCCGCCATTTATAGAATTGTGACGTAAGTGAAGGATTTTTCTTTCTGAGCATGGATAAATATATACGCACGTTTCGCTTTCACAAAGTCAACCCACTTGCGCCTTTTTCTGGCTAACGAACTCTCATCTCCCCAGAATGGAATTTTGTGAAGACTGATATCTTGCTTGGCGTCTGAACAGCTGCTGCAGCCCCCTACAACACACCTATTTAGCATTTAAACGTCGTTTGTTTTTCGATTTCGCTGACCACTACTTCCAACTTCTCCGACTTCTCTTTGTAAATTTTGACGACTGAAACAGACGCTTTTCCTTCACTTACGTCACAAGACCATTATAATAATTAGGACGTGCGCCACTACACACGGGATTTTGTCTTCTTTAAACGCTCATAAAAAATCAAGGATTAATGCGAATATTCATTTTTTTCTTCGCATAAACGCTCAAAATTACCTCTTATTTTCGAAAATAAAAATAAAAAATTGGAGGTTGAGGGGCACTTTAAGTACTGTTTAAAACAAAGTTCGAGGGCGAAGTCCGAGAATTTTTAGACTTGATAAAACACGTGCTGTGAGTGTTTTAAACGGCTTCAAAAACGCTTTAAGAATGCAATGAAAGAAAGACGCACATCTCAAGGGAATGGTTACTTAATGAACCATTGAACCTTTTGTATTCACAACGCCATGCAAAATATTCGAGTAATCACCGCCTGCAATTACGAACATCTCAAGGGAATGACATGAAGAAATTACCATACTATGTTGTTTGAAGCGGCGTTTCGCATGCAAGAAGAAACTGCACGTAAGGATTTGGTGTCGTGGTTTACCTCGATAAAGTTCAAGACTTGGAAAGCGATGTGACGATGTGACGATGTGAAAGCGATGCAGACTCTAAATTTTTGACTCCGGCACAAAATATGTAAGTTTAATGCACGTTTTTATTATTTTACGGCTTTGAGTTTGGTTTAATAATTTGAACTAAACAGTGGCTCGGCAAACAAGTAATGGTAGTTGGATAACTTCATTTTAAAAATATTATCTGTGTATCTCGGTAGTTTGCTGATATTAGTAAATTTAGTGCAAAATTTATTATCTAGGTACCTTATGTTCCGTGTACTTTTTGCTATCTTTGGGTCTTTATCAGTGAATTCTTAATTAGGATGAAACTTTAAATAAAATTTCATGTTCATTAGTATTCTTTATATAAAACGTTCATCGTAATTAGCAATTCAATGAGAAAGCTGAAACATCAATAGAAATTCCATTGTCTCAATCATTAACCCCGTTTCCCCCTGGGACAGAATTCAAATCCCTCCGCGGGCCTTTTACAATGATGAGATTTTATCAGGTATAAAGGAGCATGCACGTGACTGATTTGCTTCATCTGATTGGACAAAATGGTCATTAATTATTCATAAGTTTTTGAATGTTTTATTCTAAGTCCAGTACCGATCGCTACAAGCTTCTGTGCATGTCCTCTTTTACTCCTGTTCTTCTCTAGGGATCATTGAGAAGGTATTATTTCGTTGCTTCGATTTACCTGTCGATTGTTTTTCTAAATCAAGTACCGAGCGCTACTTGCACAAGTCTATGTAGCTATAAGCCTACATACAGAAGTCGCACTTCAGCATGATCGAAAAGCGCTTCGAGTTTTATCGGCATTCTAATTTAACCTGTTTCTTTATACTGCTGGCAAGCTTCAGTCTGTGCATGTCCTCTTTTTCTCCTCTACTTCTTTAGGGATCATTGAGAAGGTATTATTTTGTTGTCTTCGATTCACTTGCCAATTGTTTTTTTATAAATCAAGCACTGAGCGCTACAAGCCTATGAATCTACAAGCCTACATGCAGAACTCGCACTCCGGCATGATCGAAAAGCGCTTCGATACTGTATACAAAGCTATCAATGACAGGAATTAAATGTTCGCTATGATATTAATATTTCAGAGTTTTATGCATTAACCTGTGAATACTACTAGCGAACTAGACCGGCTGGTGATTGATCCGGCCTTGGCCTCGCAAGACCAGGGGATTATGATTATCCTAACTAAAGAAAATTGAGGTCTTTTAATTCCCTTAAAGGTGTTGGTACACGATATCCGAAAGAAAAACCGAACCCAGCCGTTTTCACCATGTTTTGAGTTTTCTCGGGTTAAAGTCTACGACTTGTGGGACATAGCAACAGTAACTAAGGAGGACGGGGTTAATAAATATGAGCAGGTATGAGTATAGAACTATGAATTGTTCAAGTTAAATACCGAGAACCGAGGCGTTGATCCCAATACAACCCGAGTGTCGAATGCCCGAGCTGCGAAGGTTATAGTGGGATTAATGCAGAGGTTCGAGGTATTAAACGGACTCAGTTCACATTGACAAGGTTTTCAAACTTTGAATATTCATTAGGCTTCAACATGACGTCATTAGCACTATTCCTATGAGATATTTCTTTGACCGGCGGCTTAACAAAAGAGCCGTTCTTAAAGATACTAATTAAGACTTTATTTTCGAAGCACTAAAGTGTTAGTTTAGGTAAAAGATGATGTAACTGTCTTGAGACGAATCGGAACCTCGTTCTGAATAGATAATCGACCGGCCACATGGTTTGGCAGTTAGGCGGGCGCCCGTGAATTTGGTAATTTCGGGAAAAGAGCGACAGATAGGATACTTGTGCTCAACTAAAAGTCATTAAGGGCCACGAAATGGAAAAGGCAAAGCAGGGAAAAAGGCATTTTACTGGGAAACAGAAGAAGTTTGGAAAAGGACAAGAATATGGAACAGTACGCCAAGAACATTACAAAGGTAGAAAGGCCAGTGTGTACTTTATTTATACCGCTAAATATTCAGTACTTTTGAAATCAACTTAAACATTCGATTGAAGATTTTGTTGTTTAAATTCAGAACTAAATGCCAAGAAATTTCGTTGCCTCGAGCATTGCTAAATTCCAAGCTCAATTCGATCCATAGATTAGCCGGGTCCTAACTTTGATCAGCCCCAATGGTAGTTTCAGGTTCCTTTGGAAATTCTGAAAGTTGAATATAATATAACTTTCATGTGCAATAGCTATTTTAAAAGCTGGTAGCATGTCGAGAAAGATTTTGTCTTACATTTTATGATGTCTGTCTGTGTGTGTATAGGAATAACAGGAGTTTAAGCTAAAACATTCTGATGTTACGTTTACGAATGTTGTGCGGAGAGGAATTTGTTGCTCAGCAGATGTGCGAGTATTTCATTAGTCGAAGAATTCGCGAGATCAACAGGCATTTGCCTAGAATCATCGGTAGCGTTCTAGTTGAATTGAATGTAAAGGAAGACAGGCGGACTTAAGGTGGCTCGCCTGGATTTTCCAGGGACGCACTGCCCACTTTGAACGGCTGATACTCCACTGTCAGAGCTTGGTCGGGCTAGCCACTTCACTCATTTACTAGAAATAGAATAAACATTCCAATAATGTAGGTTTGTTTGACATCGGTGTTACCATAGCAACACAGCGTTGACGTCATTTATTTTATATAGCATCAATTTTCTCGAAATCTAGACCTAAACTTTTAAAACGACCTAGTGTGTCTTGTAGTCTAAGTGCAGGCCTTCATGACTGCAAAGTTTAAAAAAATTGTATGAGAGCGTTTTCGAAAAAAAATGGGTTGAATATTTTCGTTAAAATAGTTAACTATTCGCCTTACTTCCTGTTTAGTCGTCGAGAACTGTATTTTTAGCATATTTCATACCTGTGGCATAGGACTACTTCCCATGAAAATGTCATTCCATTTGCTTTATTCGATTTCGGTTTATGGAATCATAAGTAATGTCATAAATATGCTCATTTTACTCAAAATATTAACGTATTTGCTAAGGAAGCTGTAATTCGAAAACTAGTCGATAAATATTCATTTTAATCTTTTCACCTGAAATTCAACATGTACTACCCTGGTCCTGTAAATTTCAACAGCATTGAATCATTTTAAGGGCGCGAAATAAAAACAAAAACATGGGAACTTTTACATGCATCCACGCAAGCTTCATTGCTGTATCATTTTGTTGATAGCTTGTGTCTTTCCGAAATTTCGCTTTTGTCTAGATTCTACATACTTGTGTGCTTTTCAACTAACAAGTTTACTATGGACGCTTGCTATGCTTCGAACGCTCGTGCAAATTTTGTTCTTAGTACAATGACATGCAAATTAGTTAAACCATGAAACTAGGCAGTGCGGGATGATAATGTTGAATAAGTGTGTTTTTAGTAACCAAATCGGGAAAAAGTGCCCGTGACGTCTAAACCACATTTTCTAAATATTAATTAAAAACGAGATTTTGTATTAGTGATATTATAAAAGGTTTTGTAAATAAATATTATTATTTATAAGTTATATTATAACAGCGTTACAACTGGCAGCGTGACAATGATAATTGCATGTCATTGTACTAAGAATATAATTTGCACGAGCGGTCCGGCAGTAGCGAAGCATAGCAAGCGTGTATGGTAAACTTGTTAGTTCAGAAGCGCACAAGTATGTAGAATCTAGACAAAAGAGAAATTTCGAAAGACACAAGCTATCAACAAAATAATACAGGAATGAAGCTTGCGTGGATGCATGTAAAAGTTCCCTATGTTTTTGTTTTTATTCCGCGCCCTTAAAATGATTCAATGCTCTTGCAATTTACAGGGCCAGGGTAGTACATGTTGAATTTCAGGTGAAAAGATTTAAAAACATTTATCGACTAGTTTTGGAATTACAGCTTCCTTAGCAAATACGTTACTATTTTGAGTAAAATGAGCATATGTATGACATTACTTATGATTCCATAAACCGAAATCGAATAAAGCAAATGGAATGACATTTTCATGGGAAGTAGTCCTATGTCACAGGTATGAAATATGCTAAAAACATCGCTTGAATCGGTCCGGAAAATACAGTTCTCGACGACTAAACAGGAAGTAAGGCGAATTGTAAATTATTTTAACGAAAATATTCAACCCAATTTTTCTCGAAAACGCTCTCATACAATTTTTTTAAACTTTGCAGTCATGAAGGCCTACATCTAGACTACAAGGGATACTAGGTCGTCTTAAAATTTTAGGTCTAGATTTCGAGAAAATTGATGATATGTAAAATACATGACGTCAACGCTGTGTTGCTATGATAACACCGATGTCAAACAAACCTATATTATTGGAATGTTTATTCTATTTCTAGTAAATGAGTAAAGTGGCTAGCCCGACCAAGCTCTGACAGTGGAGTATCAGCCGTTTAAAGTGGGTATGGTGCGTCCCTGGAAAATCCAGGCGAGCCACCTTAACATATATTGCTTTTTGGGGTTCAATTTATCTTTGAAGATAAAAGCGCAGTCATTTCATCCGCTAAACATTTATTAACAAATAACACGATGAAGTGTTTTTATATTTAAGTAATTTTATAATTATTAAGAATATTGTGTGGATTAAGGCTCGTATAAATGCGCGGGCTTCATATATGGATACAGCCCTGGGCTTTATCCCATATAGTGCCGCGCATTCATGTGTAGTTCAATTCTATTCATCAACCCCGCTTTTCCCTGCCGAAGATCAAATCCCTCCATGGGATTTGAATTCCTCTGTTGTACAACCGGTCTATATCGGAGAAAAGGCCTATGAATAACAAAGAAAACCGTGTCAAATGTGAACTAATTGCTCTCCAGGTTATGCCTAGATCATTCCGTCTAGAAGGACGAAGTCATATACTCTAACCCTAAACTCCTAACCGCAACCATAAAACTTAATACCCTAATCATTTCAAAAAGAAGTTCCAGGTAAACATAAGTTCTCACTGGCCTAGGGTTCAGTCCTCGTAAACGGTATGAACTAGACTTTAGCGTCCCTCGCTCTTTTAAACCTGATAAAGCACTACTGCTCGTTTATTCAACAGTACATAACTCAGTCTTATTTCATACTTGACACGGTTTTCTTTGTTCTTCGTGACGCTTTATTTGCCATACATACTCCATTATAAATGCAAGGGATGTATGAGAAAAGTTCCCGGGTTGTATCCAGATACACCCCGGGAACTTTTCTCATACATCCTTGCATTTATAATGAGCAATTCAATACAATTCAACGATATTTTGTTGTTTCTATCTTATTATTTTCTCCAAGGAATTCATTCACCTTGGCTTCAGCCAAACTTACTAAATATCCTATAATGATTTAGACCCTTTTCTCCGTCTTGGTACTTGCCCAAAATCTACCTAAAAAGAGCTACATCAATGAAAATTTTGCGAAAACCTCGTCAAGTATGAAATAAGTCCGTTAAATACCTGGAACCTCAGCTTTTATCCAGATACATCCTCGGTTCTCGGTATTTAACTCTTCCATAAGCCTCTAAACAACCGTAACCTACACGTTTCCTTTTGAAAGTATTTTATGCCGTCCTTACCCAATCAATCGAATCAGACCGTTATTAAATCGCTATAGAACGATTTTTAACACGTAAAATATAGGGACCCAATGAGTAACTCTTGGATTTTGAACTTAAGCATAAGCATAATTAGGTGTCGCTTCTTAAAAGCATTATCGACTGGAATTCGATCCCTCACAACGAACCCTGGATGACCATCTGCATCTGGAGTATCGTAGTGAGTAGCCCTTAGATTTGCAGTTGACAGTTATTTCAAAACTTCCGAACCTCGCGCACATGTGAAACAAGTTGTGCACTAAAACAGGGCTAAATCCTTTGTTTTCTGTTTAATCAGTGCTATTTGTTAAGCAATGTTTCACGGATATGACTGCGCTGTATTAGGATGGAATGTTTCCAAATGTTGTACTTTTAAGGCTATAGTCATGGTGCTGCGCATGTGCGAGTCTTTGTACCAAGAGCCACAGGGAGCCCACATCTAAGACTGGCCTGGAAAGCAGCGTGCGCGGCGCTTTCACCAGCACTGCTGCCTTCCCTCATGGTGTATAAATAAAGTATCATTCATTCGTTCAAGTTGCTTGGAGGACGAAAATTCAAAACACAACTTAACCGTTTCCCCAGCGATCGCGCCGGTAACTTAATGACCGCGAGGTTAAACAACTGCGGTCAGCGGTATAACCAAAAAATGGCGAGAGCACGCGCGCGGCAGTTTTCGCGGGACATTTTCGCGGGCGTTCGAGAAACCAGAAAATTGTTTATTTTTATTTATTTTTTCGTTACATCAAATGTAAATTTTCAAAAACTTTAAAATGTGGTTTTGGTAAAATGTTTTGTCTGCTCTACGATATATTCTTAACTCTTTCGGGTCCGAGCCTGTAAATATAGGTCCCCTGAGACCTATTTGAGAAATAAAATTGCATCACATCTAGACATGCCGGAAAGACGAGGTTGCGATATTATGTTAAGGGATGAATGGCTTCAAAGTCAGAGCTACAACAGGGATCGCTTGACTCTTTCACTATGGAGAAAAGCTCATTTGTTTTGGCGTTCGTTTTTGTTGCTTCGATTTTCACGAATTTTAAGGAGCTGAAATTCGGCTCAAAACATCCTTCCCATTCGCACTTGAAATCAAGAGCAAACACAAAATCAGCACTCAGTCGTTACAGTACCTTCTTTAATCTTTCGAACCACCAGGTTTGTTTGCACAAAACACACCAAGCGACTGTGAACCGCGCTATTCTTGTCACTGCATTTCACTCGACCACGTTTACCTGCTCCCACCTCCAATTGCATGCTGGGTAATGGACAAAAATTCACAAGGGGTCCCCCCCCCTCTGGGACTCCTGTAGGGCAGCCCCTACAACCAAGAGTGGTGATTTGGACTCAAGCCGTTGCTTTAAAGTGACAAAAACACATCCTAATAGGTTGAGCAGGGGTAAAAGACTGCCAACTGCAGGATTTCAAGGATTTCATTGAATATTTTTTTCCTGTGTCTGAAAGCACAAACACAACGGAAAAACCCTGTGAAATCCCCTCACAAGGCCTACTAAAAGCAAACCAAGTACTTTTCAGCCATCCTCAGACTTAATGATGTCCTCAAGCTCTCTGACAGTGGCATTTTTCTCCAAAATTAGAGCACATTTCATTGGAAACCCTACAGAAGTTCATTGCAATACCTACCGTCAACCAGTTCGTAGAATTCACCCGAATGGCATTGTGGAGAAAGTTTGAGCCCTCTGCTTAAAAGGTCAGCAACCATGTACACCGCTGCCTTTGCCACCTGTAGTCGTAATTCTTTTGATCTTTCATTTGGCAAGACCAACCACGCCCCGTGAGATGTCAACAGTTCTATCAATCGGTCGTCAATATAGAGAGAACAAGCACTCCCTGAGCTCTTAGAAGACCCGACACTGCTGATCCAATGGTGTGATAGATAAATGGCGATATTTTCCACCCAAAAGGGAGGGTGGTACATACAAACCAGAGCCCCCCACCCCTCATTGAAAACCAAAGTACTTCTGAGACTCTTCCCATTGGATTGGATTGGATTGGATAACTTTATTTTGTCACGGTTGTTCCATTAGGTAATTTACACATTTTAAAATCCAATGAATAATCTAAAATTATGCCTAAATAAAAAATTAAATTTACAATTATACTACATGATATAATATTTACATAAATAATAAAATAAATCCTGCTTTACGTAGATGCCGTGAATTAGTAATTTCAGAAGTCATAGCAGCGTAATTTGTCTTTTAGCGAGTTAAGGGATTCCGATTGGCGAATATCAAGGGGCAGGCTGTTCCACAATTGTGCGCCGCTATAGCTAAAACGTCTTTTAAGATAGTCAGTGCGCGGATGTGGAATAGCCAGCTTATTAGTTAACTAGCTCATTCCTAAAGATAAATTTCGAGCAAAGATAATCTGGAGCTAAATTATTTAGTGACTTGCACACCATAACTGGAGAATCTAGTAAATGTTGGTGTTTTATGTTTTTCCAGGTAAGAGTTTCGCGCAGTGTCTGAGTATTTGAATCAAATGACGCGTTCAATAAAACACGAGAAGCACGATTATGTAATTTCTGTAGCTTGTCACATAAACCCTTGCCACAGTTACCCCACACTTCGCTACAGTATAAGCAAAGTGTGGTTGGACTAGTGCATTGAAAATAGTCAAAAGAGTCGAGAAAGGGACCGAAGGCTTCATTCTTTTTATGGCGCCAATACCAGCAGAAATAAGCCATTTTTGTACTGATCGGGAAAAAAGGAAAAGATAAGCTATACATAACAAAATGACACCGATTTCTTTAATAAATGTCGATGCTAAATTAGGCACAAAAGTCTAAGACCCCGTCCACACGTATCAGTTTTCGTAGCGTTTTGAAATTGTTTCAGGTAATTAGACCATTGTTTTCTATTCCCTTGAGGACGGAGAACAATACAAAAACGATACGAAAACTGATACGTGTGGACGGGGTCTAAAAATTGCTAAAAGATTGGAAGAGATTATCCACTATATTATTAATTATAACTAATTGATTTTATTCAGGGGAAAACAATGGAATAGGATGGAATGGAATGGAAGTGTTACTATCACGCAATCCAGTTGATCAGCACAGTTGATCAGGGTAACTGTCATGCTGTAGTTGAGTAGGGTATTGTACCGACGAAACAACAATTTAAACTCGATTATAGGGCTATGTACACAGCTACGTCCTACAAGATTTCCCTTGATCAATGCAAACGCCAAATTTGGTAGATTGTTTACAATTGAACACTTTACTGGGTTTCTTTAGCTTAGCGTTAATACAGCAACTACAGTACTATAGCGACTACAGTACTACACTGAGCAACTACACTGAGTACTGCAGCGACTACAGCAACAACAGTACTACAGCAACAACAGTACTACATCAACTACAGTACTACATTAACTACAGTACTACATTAACTACAGTACTACATCAACTACAGTACTATAGGGCTACATAGAATACAGTACTACATAGAATACAGTACTACAGCAACTACAGTACTACAGCGACTACAGTACTACAGCGACTACTATTGCAATCATTCCTAAGGGAATGAAATGACAAAAGCGTAGCAGCCATGGTGTTGGTATAACAAAGTAGCTAATGAGGCATCTTTTGTTCCACCACTGGTGCAATCCACTAATTGGGAGGAAAAGTAATCTAAAAATAGCCCAACTTGTGAAAACGCTGTGACAGCCATATAGGAAATATGGACGCTCCTGGCTATGGGCTCCTGAAAATGCTCATAAAACCCCAACCCAAAAACCTACCGATTCAAATTCTCGATATTCTGTTGGTTAAAAATATCTATCGTAATATATGGATGAAGAAGTATTGCAAGCCGTAGAGCACTATATTTGTAGTAATTTCGAATATAATTGGGTCAATGGGATCCCTGTGGTTTGTGACGTCACCGCTTATCTGATTGTCACAAACCACAGGGATCCCATTAACCCAATCAGACAAATACGCCCTCTACACAAACTTTATATAGTTACAAGTGATTACATGCAACAAAGTTCTCGCTGATGATCGTGTTTAATTGCATTACTACATAATATACAGGTAAGAAATTCGTTATTCTTGTGATAGTGATTTTACTTAACGCGTGAAACAAAATCTAATAGTCTATCTCCAATAGACAAAATAACACAAAGGGAAACAATGAAATTAGTGTCTAATCTCCATTTCACGGGTTTTCTAAAATCACTCTAGTATCACCTATTACAAAATTGTGCAGTCGTTCTGCTAACATTCTTAATTTGTTGTTGCGCCAACTGTTCTATGACGTCACCAAAGACTAACAGTTTTTACTTGGTTATAACTATAATATTTTCAACTTTGGTTACCAGATAAACTTCTTCCTTTCACTTGATGTAAAGGGGTATCAATGCAATACTTTGCATTGTTCTATACATCAGGCTCAGTTTCTCAAAGCCCGATTAAGCTGATCCAGGATCTTTAGTTCGATTTCCTTCTTACACACGTTTTACACAAAATCCTCGGTTAAAATTTAATCCACGATTAATGCATCAGTCAATTCCAACAATGGCCCCCTCTCGGGGGGCTAACCACCGGGCATTAGACATTTGATAAACAAATTTCAAATTCCCCACGGTGGAGACAGAAATAGGCAAATACCCCACCCCTGGGTACAATACCTCGGGAGGCCTCACCTCTCAAAACCTTGCATTTTATTGGACCATTTGGATTGCAGACAAAGAATGCCATTGTTTTACGATTGTACTGTTTCAGGGTTTGTTTGGATAGCCAGTACTATTTCAGGTTCCGAGTGAAGGCCATCCCATATACCTTGCCCGAGTACGAGTATTTTGAATCAGACTGAAATGAATACGAGTCGGGCTTGACTTCATAAAATCAGCTTTCGTAGTCGGCCTTGCTGGACTAGTCAGTCAGCCACGACGTCCTCGCTTTTGTCAATAAACTCGCTTCCATTTATAATTGCTGCAACAAGGGAAACCAAGATTTATTTTCGGTAGTGTAAAATGTCCTACCGTACTGTCACGAAGTAAAATATTATGTTTAAAAACACCAGACGTTTTTCACAGCATGAAAAGATTAGATTGGAAACGGAGGTAAGATCTTACTATAAACTTTGGATACGTTTATTGTCGATCAACACGGACGGGAAGACTCTTGTTCAGTTTGACGTTTGTGATTTGGCGTTACGCGCCCAAAAAGGTAGCCTGATTATCAGACGATACGAGGTCGTCCGCTCACTTCCTCCCCCTCCCCGTCTGATGGACTTCATAGACTTTCGTGTTCCTGACGTCATAATGTCAACCAATCAGAGCGAACTTTACACTTTTGGCAAAGTCTGGAATTTAAGGAATGTGCTCGCATATTTTTCTGAATGGCGTCGAAGAAGAACTTGATCATTGTGTCGACCGAAGTTGTAAAGTTTTCAGGATTTCGAAGCTATATCCAGAGCAGAAGAAAGCATTGGAATCGTTCATTTATCGAAACGATGTGTTTGTGAATCTACGTACGGACTTTGGTAAATTACTAATCTTCCTCCGCTTATAGATCTCATGCATTTAATAGATCTCAAACATTCTCCTAGGTTTTTGGCTTTTAGAAGACCAAATCTTTCATGGAATATTATGATTTTTCTGCAGGAGCGAACACAGATACTGAGTATGTTATGGAAAAAGTTTCATGGCACTTGGGAGAATATTTTTTGTTTTCAGAATTATGAACACACTTCCGTAATTTCATGTACGGCGGGAATCTAAACTTTGCAGAAAAAGTCCGTTTAAAACAATCTCTGATACCAAAAAAACCTACACTAGGACAACTTTAGGGTCTTGTGTGACTAATCGGCATACATATCAAGCTTCAAAACGTTTTAAAAATAAAAGTAAAAGCGTAAAAGTTCTAAGTTTACAGTAACAAACTTTACGGCAGTGAATCGAGTCTGATATTTCTTGTATGTATATTTTCTGTCCTGTCCTGCAAATACTGCACGCAAACTTCCGTTTAAAAAGTTCCTGCTCTCCAAAGAACCACAGCAGCTCAAACAGGATACCATTCTGAGAAATCGAGAGAAGTTTGAAGCTGTAGAATGTTTTTCTCAGTGCATGAAAGCTGATAGATCCAACTAGTAAAAGCCGCTACTGCACGACTGTTCAACACTTTACGCTTCAATTCTTACGCGTGTTCGTATTGGCTTATTGTAAAAACAAAGGTTGATGACGTCAGGAACATGAAAGTCTATGAAGTCCATCAGACGGGGAGGGGGAGGAAGTGAGCGGACGACCTCGTACCGTCTGATAATCAGGCTACCAAAAAGGAAGAACATTTGACTTCCAGTCCATGACATCAGTTATGAACGTCTTTTGCTTATGCTCTCTAATGCCCGCCCTCAGGGCCGATATAAAGTGGTGGGGGGGGGGGGGGGTGCATTGCTGGACTTGACGGCTCTGTAACGCTAATCGGCCTTCGAGAAACTCGGGCCCGAAAATCAACAGTGTTTGAATGAATATGAACATATAGCCGAGAAATTAAAATATTCCTAAATATAATGTTCAATATACTTGAGCGAATGATAACTCGATCGCCCCGTCTAGGGCAAAATGCAAAATTGTTCAAAGTTTACTAGAAGCTATCCTCTTGCCTCCTCAGGGCGCATTATTCTGGAACTATTGGCCAATCCTTGCTGACGTCATTGTTTACATTTTTGCCTCATTAGCATAAATTTAACTTCGAGCTACAAACAAACAGACTACATCAGTTGAAAGAGAATTTTTAACTTAGTAAAAAAATCACCGAAAATTTGAGATTAATATGTTAAATATTTACGGAGAAATTGACTTTTCAAAACTGTAAATCTTGGATTATTAAACGCTCATTCCTCAAAATAACACTCAAATTTTCGGTGATTATCAAGTGTGACAATCTCTTTCGATTTATGGACTCAAACGTTTGTTTCTATGTACGTCGCTTGAAGTTTGATGCATACTGAGAAAAACGTAAACGGATTCGCCTATTCTGATTGTTATAGGAATAGCAGAATACTTGGAATACTAATTCCCAAAAGAACATATTCCGAAAACGGAATGATCTTGACGGAGGTGACCTGGGAACTAACAACTCCGCCATTTTAAATTACGATCACAGGTTTCCCGCCAAAAAATCCCAAACGAAAGCCATTTTGCTATCGGGAGCAGAATGAACGGAATGCTATTCTGTTCATTCCGAAAACGGAATAGAATTCCAAAAGAACACTTACCAGCTATTCGTATACCAGAATAATCCCAAAACAATGCACCCTCAGTAATGCCGAGTACTATTTTTGGCTCAATCCCGGTTTTTGGGAAACTACCCACCCGCCCACCCGATATGCATCGTTTTATTAACGATTAAGGTTAGGGTGAAGTGTGGGGGAGGGGTGGGGGTTTCCCAGAATCCGTGATTGGTCCCTATTTTTGTATATCGAGGTGGAAGCAGTTTGTCATATTTCTTAGCATGCATACATGCATGTGTATTGTCCTCAGAATCATCTCACTGAACTCTACTCGGACAGCGTCCACCTATTGTGTGCGGCATATTACTGGCCTCCAATCATCCTGCGTGTTGCTGTGACCTCATCCAGAGGCAGGAAGGATGGTCAGGCCAATGGCTACACGAACGGACGCGATCCTCTAAATCATCAATCTTCGTGTTCATCGGTAATATCTGCTACCACGTGTTCGAGTTTGGAGGCGAGTGCGGAGTGATCGGAGTCCTCCAGCTTTTCTTGTAGCTGAAATGTTAAGTTTTTTTTTAGATTCTAACGTCATTAGTTCCGCGTTTTGTATTGAAGGCTGAAGCAGGTGGTTAAATGTCAATCGAATTGAACCTCTCATAGAAAACTACAAAACTACCCTGAGATCGAAGAAAAGCATGTGAATGTCCTGATATGCTTTTCAAACTTATTTGAAGGATGGCAAAGATTAAAGGTTTTTTCTAGAAACTTGATTTCGGTTCATATGTACAGTGAACCGAATTCAAGTTGCCCTAAATTGCTTATCGCGCGAAATTGAAATCAAGCAGATAAAACAAAATCATAGTAAGGGCTATATATATACAGAGTTCGTAAACAGTCATAAAATACTGCCAAAAGACCTAAAAAAAATAATATTACCTCTGTTCACATTATGGTGCCTTGTTCGATTTTAAACCCTCAAAATTTTGCATTTTATCACGAGGGACTGATTCGTTCGCAAATTTCGAGGGGCTTACTCTTTTATACTCAAACTTCTTGTTTAATAAGAATGTAAAAAAACCGGCGACCCCAAGAAAAATCCTTGAACAAGGGAGGGATTCGGGGTTTAGGATTCCCTGGTCGTGAGAGGTTCAGCAAACTCCACTCAAGTACAATACGTGAAAAATCCCCAATACTGAACTACGTTATTAAACTGCGAAACTTTTAAGAGCAACAAAACAAAACGTCAAACAAGCTTGTTGGTCCAGCGCACATACCTGGTCTTGATACCTGGTTACAAATGCAAAGAGTTCTTTAAGTGCATTGTCGGAATTGAATTCGTGGCCGTACTGCTGCAATAGAAAAGAAAGGAAGATATCAGCGCGCCCTCTGAGAAGAGCGCTAATACACAAAACCACAAAGGAAATGAAACCCTAAGGTAATGCTCAAGCACTTATCTTGAAATACTGTTTACACTACAGCATAAAGGCGAAGAGGTGAGAGAGAAGAAAAATAACAAACCTGTCAAACCAGTTTTAGAGCAGTGTGTAGAATTGCTGTTGAATTATAGGTTATTTCAAATGCAGTAGAAAAGACATGAAAGCGAGGCTGAAAAGGCTTCGGTTGCTTCTCGTACACATCGTTCTAATTTCAAATGGCTGTAACCTCATTGCTTTTTAAGCTACAACCATCAAAGTTCACAAGATCACTAATGTTAACATGCTCTTTCACATGGTAATGTTGTTTTCTGTACATGTGGATAAATTGTTGAAAGAGAAATACGTAAAAATGAAAGGGTCTAGCAGATTTCGTACGAGTGGGACAAACTACAGCTGACCGTAGCGTAACCTTACTGTACCGTAACTCTGTACTTTCATTGGATCAGCAGGACAAAAACAATACCCGAATTTCAAATGAGTATTCTTTTTTACGTATTTCTTTGGTATAATTATAGAATACCCCCTACCCCCCCGGTCTATAAATGATTTTTGGTCGAAATTTCTATGATTGCTCCGAAATTCGTTCTAAGCAAAACCTTACCATGGAAAGATCCGTAAAGAAGTTAGATGTTTCCTCAGGGCTTGTTGTTGGCTGTGCTCTAATATCGCTGTAGAACCTGAAATAATACAACAAAGAGTTCAGATATTGCTGTGAATAACGTATTCTTGTAAAGTAAAGCAACTTTATTTGATGTCGGTAACTCGTGACAGTCTGGTGAGACTGATAAACTTGAGGCCGACGTGGGACCTACGATTTTACGTCCTTATCCGAGAAGACGTGAAGGTCTAACCGCTTGTTTCACAAAGGCAGCACTTTCTACTCAGATATTTTAAGACCCTGAGTGTTGGTCCGGCCGGGGTTTGAACCCGCGACCTCCCGCACAACAGACCAGAGCTTAACCACTGAGCTAACCGCTCTGTCGTTATTTGTTTGATCTCATTAGCTTACTTTTCCACACGCTGCTTGTACGCTGGAATTTCTTTAGCGTAAAGGAGCTTGTTTGACGGCGAATCCTGCAGGGAAAAAAATAACCCATACTATAATTATCGTCTGATGTCTAGCTGCATGACAGGATATTATAAAGCAGATTCGGTTCTTAAACAGCACAGGCACACTGAAGGGCCGGCACGGCGTAAGTCGAACAACCACAGCGTAAGTCGAACAACCACAGCGTAAGTCGAACAACCACAGCGTAAGTCGAACAACCACAGCGTAAGTCGAACAACCACAGCGTATAACAACCACTCATGGGCACTGGTAACGATTCCCATGATTCTCTACGGCGCGGCTTTTCCCTCGTGGCTTCCATCTTGTCGGACGCAGCAGGCCTTCATCTCTCAAAACCTTGCATTTTATTGGACCCCATTTGGACTGCACTGACAAAGAATTCCATTGTTTTAGGGTTAGGGTTCGTATTGTTTCAGCTAGTACTATTTCAGGTTCCGAGGTGGTGAAGGCCGCCCCGTCAGACGTTCAAGAAGTATAATTAAGAGCCGTTTTTTTTATATTATTACATTTCCAATCACGCTCTTTGAGTTGTATTTGGAATATACAGATAAGGAATATATACTGCGAATAAGTGGAGGGAGGGAGGGTTGGGGGTCTCAGGAACCCCAGGGGTAGTCCCATATGTAATTACGTTAAATAGGTATGTACTGCCGGATAGGCTGGGATTTTTGCCTTATATAGGGTGTCATTTTTGTATTTGTAATCCTTAAATATGTATCTGAACCTTAGATAGGGTATCCTTATTAGTACTTACTGTTTACAGTACTATCATCATAGGGTCTCATATTTAGTAGGTATTAAGTCTTACAAATAGTCCAATTAAATATTTCCGATATTTCTACCCTAACATAACATAACATTTTATGTGGATTGTGTACAACTTATAGTACATCGACAGGTCCAAATAAAATGTGGTTATAATGTTGAAATTCATTATCTTGTTTTGTCTGTTTAATCTCTCCTTAATATTCATAAGCCACACTTTTTTCCAGTAATATTGATTTTGGTCATAGCCTTATATGGGGTTAGGTTTGAAAACCATCGCAGCACACACCTACACTGTATCCTAAGTTTCCGGGAGTACCATGCACCCCAGGGATCTGGTGTTAAGCAGTTTTTTCTGTAATCCCGCAGTATTTGTAATTAAAAAAATATAAAACAGTTTCCATATCACAGGGTCCGAAATTAACTTTTTCACGTAGGCGCCAACTGGCGACCAGCTAAAATTTTAGTCGCCAAAAGACCAATTGTGGTCGCCACGTTTCAAGCGACAAAGAACATTTGCTGGCATGTTTTATTGGCTAAATTTACTTAGAACATCGTGTGACTTCGGGACAGACTTTAGGTAAGTAAAGAAGACTTTAGGTAAGTCGCCAGCTGGCGACTAACTCTGAAATTTTGGTCGCCAACACTCAAAATTTAGTCGCATTGGCGCCAAATAAGGCGCAATTTCGGACCCTGTATCAAGAAAATTGTGTCGCACAGAAGGGCTGGGTCATGCAATGACTTTTCCTCTTCATATGAATTTTAGGTTAAATAAAAAAATGTTTAACTTGCAAATAGACATTAGTGCATCAAAATATTAAAAGGTGGAACATAAACTTATGTTTCTGTTTAATAACTTTTGGGTTTTTAAGAAACAATTATTTTTTTCTTGGTCGTGCCCGTGCCACGAAAAAAGATGCAAGTTTTGTAATCATTTGGCTTTGTAGCAATTTGATTTTTTGCTGCAATCTTTTAACGTTTCTAGCATCCCTAAGATGAAAAGTCAAGAAAGAAATACCTGAAATTATCTGCTGCTCGAGTAGAGAAAGAACCAGGATCAGGATTGGTTCGCACGTTCAGTAGTTGTGGAAGTCGGGGAAGTCGCAGTTGAGTAAAAAAATGATCTACACTTCGCCGGTCATCACTTCCATCGGTGCTCATCTCACCAAATACAACTCAACGAGCGTGATCGGAAATGTAATAAAATATAAAAACGGCTCTTAATTATACTTCTCTTGAACGTCCGACAAGATGGAAGCCACGAGGGAAAAGCCACGCCGTAGAGAATCATGGGAGTCGTTACCAGTGCCCATGAGTGGTTGTTGTACGCTGTGGTTGTTCGAGTTACGCTGTGCCGGCCCTTCAGTGTGCCTGTTCTGTTTAAGAACCGAATTTTGACCCTGATTCCGCTTTATAGGATATGCACAATTTTCATTCCCTCGGACAAGTTTGTAACTACCACAGATGGACCACATTAGCCTGTTCGGCCCTTGGTAGTAGGGAACTGGCATCCTCCTCTTATTTTTGCTCTCAAATTTCTTTCAGTTGCATTATACCAACAGGTTTTGCTAATAACACTACCGATCTCGTACAAGTGCCTTTAAATGTGTTGCCCTCAAGTACAACCACGTGATTGCATTCCTGCAAAAGGCCTATTATTTATTGCAGTTCACATCAGACGCCAACTTGGAGTAACCAAGTCTCCTCGGCCAAAGTTTTGTTAATGCACTTTCAATCCAATCGAACTTTCAAGTTTCTTTAAAACAAAACTACAAAAATAACACCCTGAGATCGAACAGAAATACCATGTGAATGTCCTAATATGTCATTCAAACCTTTTCGATAGAGGATGGCAAAGATTAAAGTGGATAACAAAAGCTTATCCTAGAAACCTAATTTCGAGGTTTTAGGCTGGCTGCCCGAAGGTCTGGTTTGCTTTCGTCTTTGTTGCCTGTGGTACAATTCTAGTTACCCAGGTACAAAAATTACCTACCCGGTTAGCCAGGCAAGCGGGCAAGTATTAACGTCGACGAGCCCTGACAGAGTATACTCTGCAAGTATGAGTAGTTATTTTTGTCATTTTGGGAGTTAACTGTGTCCCTTCAAAGTGCCTATAAGCCCAATTTGTTATCATTAATATCGATTCTACATCAAGTAAATCGGTGAAAGTAAACTATTTCTAGATTTGAGTGGTGCGTCTATGAGTTATAGAGGTTTCTATTTCCAATATGCTAATTATGTGACGTCACAGGAGGCCAACAAAAGGTCATTTCTATCTCCTTGTGAATGAAACTATTTCTGATTTATAAAAAATATTTGGTAAAATCACCGAGGCTCAAATATAACATGGATGTGTAGAAAAAAATATTTATCTCTGCCAGCACGTTTTTGTATGATCAATGAGGCCTCCTGTGACATCACATAATTAGCATATTGGAAACAGAAACCTCTAACTCATAGACACAACACTCAAATCGGTCTTCGATGGCAGACTCATTTCCACATACCTTCCCAAGCCTGTGGTCTGATATGGAACAAGCATCCATAAACAACTGCAAGAAAACATCTTAGTTAGAATAACCATCTCGTAGGGAAAAATGGTATACACATATGCAATTTGTTTTGTCTCGGACCGAAATGGAATGTGGTTTTAACTGTCCAGTTTTCTATTCGAAAATTACCGCTGAATGCAATGACTACAGACGCATGTACTCAGGCCTAGCCTCATTCTGAAGTTAAACATTCTTAGTAAATACCAGCGAGAAGATGCAAAATGCGAAACTACAACAATACGCAGAGTTGTAATTAGCCCACCTTCTCGCTGGTATTTATGAATGTTTAACTTCAAAATGAGGCTAACCCTGAGTACATGCGTCTGTAGTCATTGCATTCAGCGGTAATTTTTAGGTATAACCACAATCCATTGCGGTCTGGGAGTGTCGCCGTTTTCCGGGACCTTTTAGAAATAGGCGGAGCTACAAGTCATAATGCCTCACTTTCAATAAATGATTATTTCTATTTTTCCAATCATACTACCACCTACAACGCAATTTTTTTTAAACCTCGACGGGAGCGAAATTACAGACATTTCAGTCTCACGTCCTTCAATACACTCCTGTCTTATGCAGGAGCCCATAACCATGTTGGTTGGCCAACATGCTGCGATGAAAAGCAAACAAAATGACAAATGAATCTAAAAATAACTCACTCTTGGAAAACGCTGCATCACGAATATATGACAGATGTACGCTCCAGATAAGGGGCTGGTCGCTATTAGCATAAGCAGGTGCCCATAACCAGGAGCGTCCATATCTCCTATAGGGGTCACGGCGTTTTCACAAGTTCAGCTATTTTTAGAGTACTTTCCCCGCCAATTGGTGGCTTGCACCAGAGGCGGAAAAAGATGCCTCATTAGCTACTTGTGTTATACCAACCAACATGGCTGCTACGTTTTTGTGATTTGATTCCCTTAGGAATAATTGCAACCCAAGAATAGCGGGAAACCGTTCTAAAAATAACCTAACCTTCAGCTTTGGACATGAATATTTGGAACACGTCCCCTTCACCCCCTCATTTCAACGTTGGATAAACTTTCGTACTGGTTTGGTCACTTTTTTTCCCCAACATTGAATGGAGGGTGGAAGGGGGGAGAGAGGAACTTCAGGGTTGTGCGCTGCTTCTGGTCCATAATAATTAAAGGATTAGTGTTGCAAGAGTCATGTCCAAAGGTGTAGCTGTGACATAGGCCTGGCTGCAACATCATTAATAGTTTGAATTAGAATTACGCAAACGCTTGTGATTGGTTAGCGGAAGCCGAACTCGGGGGAAACGCATTCTAAAAATAAATATAGACGTAGTAAGGAGATGGACGCTACGGGTAATGGCTCCTAGTTGAAATACTGTGCAACTGTTATTGAAAAAGAATACGGAAGAGAAAGAAAAACAATAAACAGTCGCAAAATATATTAGAAAATGATAAAATAAATAAAGGACGAACCAGACATCGAACCCAGTCCATCGAGGTTCCGCGCGGACTATTAGACCACGCGGCCATCACACACAACGCAGGATTTTCAATAACATTTGAAGTAAGTGGCAAAACTTGAAGAGTAGGCGGCGAGCATCGAGCGCCATTGGCGCAAATATCTAATTTTTGGGGAATTTTTCAATCAAAGTAGGCGGCGATATCATGTAAAATACCCGGCGAGATTCGCCGGCTGCCGGCTTCTATTGAAAACCCTGCAACGTTTAATATCTCTTTCCGTAGAGCACGCAAGGGAAAGCGCACGCAAGGGAACGCGCACGCAAGGGAACGCGCACGCACGGGAACGCGCACGCAAGGGAACGCACACGCAAGGGAGGCGCACGCAAGGGAACGCGCACGCAAGGGAACGCGCGCGGTGTTATATTTTTGATTTGCATGAATTATTTTTATGACTATTTACCTGCGCAATGACGGACAGGCACGAATCCACGATGCCGGGCTTGTTGATATCGAAAATGAAGTTAGGATTCTTAACTATGTTGATCCAGAATCGAAGAGGTATACTGAAACATTGAAAACATTAAAAGAAACATTTATTTAAGGTTTTATCTATAAGTTCAATAAGGGAGGGGATACCAATGTTCACTTACCGTGAAACTACTAGAATCGGAGCCACGAAGACAATCGTCGAGAACAAATGACACTGATTGCTGAACGAAAACAAACCATTTCCACGCGATTTTGTATACGGTGTTCCTCGCTTCATACTAGAACCTCAAAATGTGTCAGATTTACTTACATTAAAGTCAATAAAATCGCTGGCTCATACCTGTTATTTTTCCACGTGTGGATGATCTCGGGGTCCGACAGGTTTAACTCACGAAATTGACTGTCTAGCAAGTCAAATAGAAGCTTAATAGCGAGCGGAGCACTCGAGCCATTATGGCTTACTGGGAAGACTGAATTGAACAAACCGTCCACGAACTTCTGCAGCGTTCCCTGTAAAAGCAACACAGAAAGTTATTGTGTCATCTAAGTGCACTGTCTTCATTTGCTTCATTAAAGGAGAACTAAACCCTAAAATCAACCCAACGTCTTTACAAAGATGTATTCTAAAGAAATAAGTTCTGATATTTTATTTTTCTGTGATGCGCGTCTATGAGGAGAAAATTAGTCTCCAAGTTCGATTTTCCGCTGAAAAATCTATATTGTGTGGCGGCTCAATTCAGTGCAAATTTCCCCATAACGTACGTCACACATACCAAAGAAGAACGATCACACCTCTAGCACAAAGAAAGCACAATGGTCCGCAATTAGAAGCCATTAGGCCTGCTATTCAATGTAGGGGACGGCGTGGCAAAACTAATTTATTCCCCGTATACTACGTCACAAATTACAAGACTTGAGCCGTCTGTACATACCGGAGGCTGTGAGGAAGGTTTTCGGATTTTCTCTTGCTAGACGCGTAAACACAGAAAAATTAAATAGCAGAACCTATTTATTTCGAATACATGTTTGTATAGACATTGGGTTGATTTTAGGGTTGAGTTCCCCTTTAAGGAAGAAGAAATAAATTTATTCCATGTTGCCGCATATTTGTGGTAAAACGCTGGAAGGGTTTTCAGCCAGGACTAAACATTGTACAATGTCGGCCGAACATTGTTGGTTCCAGCAATATTAGACTATATTCGGACGATGTTGGGCGAACTGTTTTATCGAAAACAAACTTTTATCCAACATGGGGTGCTAAACAGTCTAACATTGTTGGTCCAACATGGGTTATAAACAGTCTAACATTGTTGGTCCAACATGGGTGCTAAACAGTCTAACATTGCTTTATCCCCGGCTTTACCACTTTAGTGGTAACACAGAACATTTCCTACCTAAAACTGACCTGGGACAAACTTGCTTTACAAACTTGGACAAACTTGCTTTACAATCTTGGACAAACTTGCTTTACAATCTTGGACAAACTTGCTTTACAAACGTGGACAAACTTGCTTTACAAACTTGGACAAACTTTGCTTTACAAACTTCGACAAACTTTGCTTTACAAACTTCGACAAACTTGCTTAACAAACATAACGTGGACAAACTTGCTTTAAAAACTTGGACAAACTTGCTTTAAAAACTTTGCTTTACAAACGTTGACAAACTTGCTTTACAGACTTGTACAAACTTGTTTTACAAACTTGGACAGACTTGCTTTACAAACTTCGACAAACTTGCTTTACAGACTTGTAGAAACTTTGTTTTATAAACTTGGACAGACTTGCTTTATAAACTTGAACAAACGTGCATTACCTTAGTTGCCAGTAGCCTGGTCAGGTATATTTCTGACAGCATCTTGGTGTGGTCTGCATCATCTCGGTCCGTTGGGAAGTCGATTTGCTTGATCTGGCAAGAAAAAGCGGTCCAAATATTCACAAACAAAACTAATCTAAAGCACACACAAAAAAAGCAAATTCATGGGACTTGGAATTTTAATTTCCAATCAATAGAAGTCGAAATAGGCGAGATCCTGTTATCCGAAAAACAAAACTATAATCTACTGATAATGGTAAGTTTGATGTAATGCGCGTTTCGTTCTTACTACTCGCAGTACGTGTATTCCTTGGTTATTTAAGTAATTCGTATACTCTGTACTGTTAGTTTCGAAGCCAATCTTCACATATTCTTTTACAGAAGACAACTTTCAAAATAGTAAATACTCGATCTACTTTAACTTTATACAGGAAAGTAACAATCTAATAGGCCACTTTGGAAACAAGTAGAGAATTGGGGCGATGGTAGTCTCGCAAAGGCGCTTGGGATCGTTACAGGGGTCACGCATGTTTGTTTGTATTCTGTATCATGCGTGTCCCCTGTAACCATCCCAATCGCCTCTGCGAGACCACGCTCGCCCCAATCCCCTACTCGTTTCCAAAGTGGCCAATTCAGGACAAGTACGCACTAGATGATATGTTCGGCCTCCATCCTCCAGGTCTTCTCTACTCCCTCGACTGATTGGTGTATAACTAAAGGGACTGAAGCCTACACGCGGCGTGCTACGGTGATGGAGACCTGAAATCAACAAGACAAAAGTAAACAAAGTCAAGTCAAGTCACTTTATTTATAGAGGGTAACACGTTTACCGGCTAAGATGTCGTTCAGTAATATAACACGTGGCCCTCTGTTGACTTAGCCCTACGATTTTCCGTCTGTTGGATTATGTAAAGACAGCACCTTCTACTCAGTTATTTTAAGACCCTGAGTGTTGGTCTGGCCAGGGGTTAACCCACGACCTCCCACACGGCGCTTAACCACTGAGGTGGTAATATTGCTTGATTACTTTGCTTACCTCTATTATATAGAGTGGTTTTCGATTGAGTGTCCATCAATTAGAGCAGTTTTTAATAGGTCTTATATGTGATGTCACGCTTTTGTCATAACCACCAAGCCTCACTTTAGTATTGAGAGCCGGAAATGTCGTGCGAAAGTGAGACTTGGTGGTGATCACAAAACCGTGACATCATCATGCATAATGCCTATTGCTGTGTTGGTTTAAATGTACTCACAACTTCGATAATAAAGTTATTATACAGTATACACACTATGCATAACTCGCGCGGTCACAACACGAAAAAGAGGCCGGTAGGTCCTCTGGAATGTTGAAGTTGAAATACTAGCAGGTGTGAAACGTGTTGAACATGATTGTTTAGTTGAAAAATGTTTCTTTATAGTGCAACCAGCCAGGCGCATAGCAAATTAACAGCATTGTTTCACTGAATATTCGTTCAGTGCATTTCACAATCTCCCTGGGCACTCAATTTCAACATTCCAGAGGACCTACCGGCCTCGTTGACATGCTAGTTACCAGGACTTATGCATAGGGTCTATAAGTGCTTCATTTAGATAAATGTGTATTAGGTCTTATGTGTTATGTCATGTTTTTGTCATCACCACCAAGCCTCACTTTGGTGTTGAGAGGAAATGTCGTGCCAAAGTGAGGCTTGGTGGTGATCACGTGACATCATCATGCATAAGACCTATTGAGTGTCGAAAAGTAATTTGGTCATTGCTTTCTAATTTGATTTCCTTTTTTTGGTTAGTTATCCATGAATGCGTTTATTTTCCTCGTGATTGGTTCATTGGGTTTTTACTTGCTCTTGATTGGCTCATTGTGTTTTTACTTGCTCGTGATTGGTTCATTGTGTTTTTACTTGCTCCGTGATTGGCTCATTGTGTTTTTACTTGCTCCGTGATTGGCTCAGGTTTTGATTTTAGGACACTCAATCGAAAACTGCTCTAATTCGGTGATTGCTTTGGTTTTACGTTTGATTGGCTTTTCTATTGTCTGTTAATGTTTTATAATTATCAGCCAATCAAGTTCTAAACTAAAACCAAACATCGTTTTGGACCGTCACGCAAACAAAATCGTTTTAGCGAGAGTTAACCATGATTGCGTTTACTTTTCCTCATGATTGGTTCAAGTAATCCCAATCACGAACTACTCCAGTTCGTGATTGGCTCGTTGTGTTTTTACTTGTTCGTGATTGGCTCATTGTGTTTTTACTTGTTCGTGATTGGCTCATTGCGTTGCTACTTGTTCCTGTGATTGGCTCTGTAATTACTTCAGTTGGTACTCCATTGCTGGGCTTCTCACCTGAATCATTACTGCTATAGAAGAACGTCTGATGGGTGCTAAGTTTTAGAGAAGCTCCATCCGGGATCTACAATAGGAATGCGGTGTAAGTAGCTGGATGAATATACAACAGTCATCTAAAGTTGCAAGTTCACAAATGCCAGCTAAATGGTGAAGAAGTCAAAACTTCAACATTACACGGAACTGCGAATAACCCACGTCGCCCGTTGTGTAACGTCGTGCTCAACGATCCAGCCGAGTTTTGTCCGGTGACCTACCATTCCGAGCTACTGTAACCGGGCCACTTAGACAACGAGAACCAATCACATTGCAGAATGAAAACAAAGCATTCCAACTTACGGTTATTTGAGCCAATTAGTGTTGAGTACAAGACAATACCATTTCAACTTACCCCATGCAAGGGCCTGTTCCGCAGGCTTGAAAAACCTGATATTACCATCCATTGCTACACTTCAAAGGGTCGATTATTTTAAGGATGTCTAAGTCTAACACACCGTCTATCTATTGTACAGAAGTGTTCAACACGTATATCTATTGTACAGAGGTGTTCAACGCACCTATCTATTGCACCGAGATGTTCAACACGTCTATTGTACAGAGATGTTCAACACTATCTATTGTACAATGGTGATAAACATATCTATTGTATAGAGGCGTTCAAGGCGTCTATCTGTTGTATAGGTGTTCAATACGTCTATCTATTGTACAGAGGTGTCAAAACAATAGACAGATTTAGGCTTCGTTTAAAAAAAATCGGCCCAAAAGAGTTTCCTAATTGTGTTTACCTTGTAATGCGCTAGTGTGTTGAGTCTACGCCAAGGACCTTCAATGACCGATGAGGTATCGTCATCTCGTAAGGCTTTCACTGTCCCATTACTTTGAAGCAACTCTGACGATGAGAAGGAAAGTTCATAATTCTGTTAAGGGTTCGGTTGCTCGTGGGTTACCTACATTTTTCAGCTGCTTACATGGGCTGTATCATGGTGAGGGGCCTTCATATATTTGCATTCCGGGCCTGACACAGTTCTTTTCAGCGATTTTCATATGAACTGACGAGCCTCGCACACACATGTGGGATGGTTAAAATCAATGACTAACAAATTGTGCATAGACGTAGTCTTCAAGGAACATAGTGCGTATCATGTCAATCAAATCAAGCATTGAGGGAGGGAGGAGACTAAAATGTTTGTATCCAATTAACAGCCACCAAACCGAACAATGACTCGCAAGACCATGGCATAGCGCCTTTAATTAAACGATGCACAGCCCATTTATAGCTGAGATGTCGTTAAAAAGTACCTTAGAAAACTGTATGGCTATCATACAGGCAGGCGATAAACAGCCAATAGCAATGTTACATCCCTTGAATTAGCAACGTCTTCGACAACGCTCGTTAGATGATCATATAAAACGAAGTTTTCACTGTTGTCTTCAGGATGCCTCCTTTTTCCACTAACTGCACATTTTCCATGGTCAACAACACCTACCTAGTTGCAAGGAGTCTGCTTCCACTCTGCTTGAATATGGAATATTCTGTTGTAAAGAAAACACCTTGTTTAGTTACTGTAATTAGGCAATATAACACACTTTCCAAACAAATGCTTGAAAATTACGAGCCGCTATTGAAAGCGTTACCAACCCTGTATCTGTCACGAAGGTATAACGTTACCCTTCTAGTACCATAAATAGCTGTCCTTGTATAGATGTTCGTTACCCATAGCAACTAGTAGCCATGAAAATCTGTCTAGCAGCCATAAAAATTACCTTACCTTTTCTGGCAGATAAATTATTAATAACACCCTACCATGATTGCCACCCATCAGGAAAAAAATCCCTGACTTTTCACTGACCAGAAAACAATTTTCACTGACCATATTAGGACTGTTTGACATTCCCTCATCCAAAACTAAAGTCGTTATCAAAACCTGTAGCCTCCCCTCGCAGACACTTTGAGACACGAGGGGCCGTCGTGGCAACCTAAAAATAAAATTCCCTGACTTTGACAAGAAATTTATGTTTTTTTTACTGACCAGATGCAAAATTCCCTGACCTTGAAAAAAAAATTTCCCTGCCCTGTGGCAACCCTACCTACTGCCGAACTGGCCTGTGTCACTAGTATAGTGGGTTTCTTACTATCTTTTCTGTATACGTATTGTACACGATTGACAAATTTTCGTATTCAGTCGCATGCTTCACAGCTTTCATACACTATTGACATGGAGCAGATTTCGTATCCGTAGTCTTACCGTAACCGTACTGCAACCGTGCCGTACCGTAACTCTGTAATTTGATTGGATCAACAGGACAAAAACAATAGGAAACCATTTCAACGTCACGGCATGCCGTACGGTAACCATGTTGTAGCTTGTCCCATTAATACCTTGTAAAATGTATCTAATATCTTGGCTTTAGCTTGACTGACAGTATCACAATCCAATAAGTTCACGTTGGTGGGAGGGTTATCATCGTATGTCACGCACACTCTAAGTGACTGAAAGGAAATTAAACCGTTAGTACAATCATTCTATTCAGTACGCGGTGATTACAATAAGTGGTTTCAGTAATTCACCACTTTCACAGACATGCACGGTATAAATACTAGAGTAGGTCTGCATCGGCACGTAGAACTCCTAAGGACAGGAATTGCTCAACAGATACTAAGGCTGCCTTTGGCTGCTATAGGACTGAGCACTAATCAAGCATTGAGCTGAGAATTTGTCATACTTGGAGGGTGGATGTTCACTTAGTATAGTGGTTATCACGTTGCTTTGATGACAGAAGGTTAATTTTAATATGGGTTAGGGTTAGGGTGGATGTTCACTTAGTATAGTGGTTATCATATTGGCTTTGGTGACAAACGGTTATGGGTTAGGGTTAGGGTGGATGTTCACATACTATAGTGGTTATCACGATGACTTTGATGACACAAGGTTATGGGTTAGGGTGGATGTTCACTAAGTATAGTGGTTATCACGCTTTGATAACAGAAGGTTATGGGTTCGGAATCCATAAAAACCTCACTTTTTTCCAACTTTTTTTCTACTTTTGTTCTCTTCTGTTTACATGTGAACCCTGGAACCCTAAAACCTCGTCTTTACCTGGGAACTAACTTCTTTTCCAAGTGGTTAGGGTACGTTTTGTGGTTTGGGTTAGGGTGTTCAGCCTGGTTTTCCATGATCGCTGTCGATCGCCGGGTCGCCCGAAATTTGACCAGCGATCATTTGCAAACAGTTCTCAGCGATCGCCATCGCTCACGAAGGGTCGGGTGGAACTTCTCGAAACTACCCAACAATAGAAAACACCCTAACCTTTAGAAAGTACAGTACAAAAACAATAGAAGTATATAGTATTATGGGTGCAATCAGAATACAGGTCTCGAGAGGTTCCGTGCTACTACTTACGAACCATTATTGTTCTATTCTGGCGATCGTTGGCGATCGACAGCGATCGCAGTGATCACGTGGAAACACTTCTCAGCGATCCGGCGATTCTATGACACACCATAATATGATTTTTTTTTCAAATGATGCAATGCTTCAGAGGCCATAGCAGCGACATATTTGTTAACATTTTGGCACGAATAGTTCTAATATTTAATATTTGTATGGCGAAAATTAACATATATTTGATCAGATGCGTTCTCGTAGTGAAACATGGCGCAGTTCGAAATAGACACGGAACTTCTTATGGAAGAGGTGGTAAAATATGATTGTAGTTTTTTAACAAAATTGAAATTCGTCGGCAAAAATAGCACAAAACTTCGGTATAACACATTCAGCAGTCGAAAAGAAATTCAAGAACATCAGGACTGCATATGGCAGATATTTGAAACGGCAAAAGAATATTCCATCGGATTCAGGAAGAGAATATGCTAACCTTGATTGGCTTTCTATCCACAAACTTCTACAAATCTGAATAAATGTCTTTATGATAGTCAAGCGTCCTCTCTTGCCTACCAATTCATGATATATCTTAATACAGCACTTATTTTTGGAATTAGCTTAGGAACATATTATAATTTATCATCATTGTATTTTTATTTTATTTTTTAAGCACGCTCCTATTGGAAACCAGATTTATATATGTTGAATTAGGTCAGCGTGGATAAATAAAGTTGATCTTATCTTATCTAGTCTAGCGATCATATGGAAACAAAGGGCTAGCGATCGTGAGCGCTCCTACGGTTGAACGATTCTAGCGATCGAGCGATCAACAGCAACCATATATAAACCAGGCTTTAGAGATTGGTTTGAAGTCTGTCATTAGGAGCGCGTATCGGCAGGGAAGTTAGAGATTGCACATGTATTTTACTTAAATTTTATTACATGAAAACCACCTGATAAGTAAAATCACCAAAATTTCTTTAAAAACTTGTCAAACAAATCAAAATCAAACAAATTTGCTCAAGACAGTAGTCTCCTTTAAAAGTCGCCGTTTTCAAGTATATACATCTGAGCCCGGTTGTTCGAAGCAAGGTTAACTTTGTCCCTAGGATAGCGCTAAATCTGTAATTGTAATCTGTATAGTTTAACCTCAGGTTAGTGACTTAACCCCGGGGTAGCGCTTACTCTTGCTTCGAATAACAGGGTCCAGGAGTAAAACAAAAAAAGAGCTTAAATCAGACATAGCAGGTTTTGGTTTGTGTAGGGAAATGGAAACAGGGTGCTATTCTGTTTACGATTTTTCTATTAGCCGGTATACCGCTAACTATCATGTAATAATACCTCGTATTCTATAGTCTGTCGTAGGAGTTTATCTTCACTAAGAGAATAGCGAGCGTCTCCAGTAATGGCGTCCACTGGTCCCTTCTCGACCTGCCCCTTAATAGCCTTGAATACCACGAACAAGGTCTCGCCAGCTTTTGCCTGAAAAAAGTATAGACTCCTCAGCTGAAGTTTACTCAAGAGTATGTAATCTTTTGGCTTTTATTGTTGCACACAGCAAACGCTAAACACACACAACTACTACGCCAAATATGCGTGAGCCAAAGAGCAGGAATTGTTTTATTTTATTTTGCAAGTATAAGAGCTTTGTATTCAAGTAGGCCGAAATGTAATAAGATGATTATTAGCGTAACTAGGCGTTTGGACCTAATAGCCCAATGCGTTAAATATATAAATTATATAGTCCAGCCCAGCCTAGAAGTGGAGCTTCAAAGTACATATGTTTTCACTTTGAATAATATTCAATTTCAGAAGGCCGTAAATGAATAAACATGATTAACTTTATCTAAAGAATAACAGTAACTTCGTTACATTGTCAATAGCTAACCCTATTATTTTCCTAAAATCTGGTAAACTTACAGCACAGTTACTGTACGTCGTGATATTGAAATAGTTTCCCTATTGTTTTCGTCTTTCGGATCCAGCCGGTCAAATTAGAGAGTTACGGTACACTAAGTTACAGTACGGTTACGGCAAGGCTACACAATGTAATAATTACACCTTACGTCGAGCAAGCAAGCATACGGCGTGAATTTTCGTTGACTTGCATGGGTTATCTGTTCTTCTCCTTTTTCTTTCCTTATTGATTTTCTATGTGTATTAGCTATTTCGGAGTTGAGGAAGGAACTGGGACCGAGTGTCAAAAAATAATCATACATTCTCTCTTATTTGTGCGATTCTCGATAGCTTGCCGTCCAGTTCGAATTTATCCAAACATTCTCAAGCTCGGTTAACGTACTAATGTTAGTGTGATCTGATTTGTGATGGAGTTCATTACTTAATCACATTTATTTTTGACACTAGATCCCAGTCCATTCCTCAACTCTGAAATGGCTCCTAGAGCCGCGAGGAGCTACGCTAAGACGCCGAATATCTACCTACCCCTCTCTCTCCCCCCCCCCCCCCCCCTCACCCCACAAATTACGGTTTATCCTCTACATTAGAAAATGTTTAACCGCCATTACCAGGACCTACTGTAACCTACCTTGAGATGGTTGTACATACAGAACGCCAACCAGTTAGTCAAAAGCTTCTCGGCAACTGACTCTGTCCTACAAGAACATCAAACCAACAGCAAACCCTTCAATGTTAGTACTGATTATACAACAACAGAATCATAAGGGAGTTTAAACGTGTAACAGCAGCCCCATGCTCCGGATTATTCAGTGAATAAAAAGTACCATATTTGGAAAATACAGTCTAGTCTAGCGTCTAGACACAGAAGCCGGTTGCCATTTTATTCCATATATGGTCATTTTTATTCGCTGAATAATCCAGAGCATGGCACTAGAGCAATGTATGGGCGTTACATACACGTTTCAACTCCTTTATGTTTCTGACACCAGTTAGTCAAAAGCTTCTCGGCAACTGACTCTGCATGTCCTACAAGAACATCAAACCAACAGCAAGTCCTTCAAGGTTAATACCATTATACACCAGTTAGTCAAAAGCTTCTCGGCAACTGACTCTGTCCTACAAGAACATCAAACCAACACCAAACCCTTCAATGTTAGTACTCATTATACAACAACAGAATCATAAGGGAGTTTAAACGTGTAACAGCAGCCCCATGCTCCGGATTATTCAGTGAATAAAAAGTACCATATTTGGAAAATACAGTCTAGTCTAGCGTCTAGACACAGAAGCCGGTTGCCATTTTATTCCATATATGGTCATTTTTATTCGCTGAATAATCCAGAGCATGGCACTAGAGCAATGTATGGGCGTTACATACACGTTTCAACTCCTTTATGTTTCTGACACCAGTTAGTCAAAAGCTTCTCGGCAACTGACTCTGTCCTACAAGAACATTAAACCAACAGCAAGTCCTTCAAGGTTAATACCATTATACACCAGTTAGTCAAAAGCTTCTCGGCAACTGACTCTGTCCTACAAGAACATCAAACCAACAGCAAGTCCTTCAGTAAACACTCTAATTAGGTACTTAGGACCACTGTTATGGTCTGAACTACCACATGATGAGAAACATCTCTAGACTGGACAACGTCAAGAAAGTAAAAAGAAACAACAACCCAACTATCTTCGAAGAAGGCGGTTCTAAGAACTGCAACTATGCCTCAGTTAAGAACTGCCTTTATTTTAGGTAAAGGGAGGGATGATATAATTCTTTACAACAGTTTATTTTATTTGGAGGTCTTTAGAGTCTCGTTAACAAAGTGTAGTGTGGTGTGTTAGTCTAGTTACTATTTAATGCCTTAATGTAACCACTCTAGGTCAATATTACTCGTACACTATGAATGTTTTACTGTGGCATTGTACCTCACTCACGGAAATGCTATCGGTTAACTTACCTCCTTAAAAGAAGCTTGGGATGGCTCTTGGCCACAGACTTTCTGATCAGCTCACAAAGCAACTGCCAAAGGATGCTGTTATGGATGATAAGTGTTGCTGTTAGATCACGCGAAGCAAAAGCTGATGGTAAGCATGCAAATGGTTTCTTAAAATCCTTTGATATGATTGGCTCGTTTGTGAGGTCCTGGCTTTTTGATTGGTTCAGCAAGATGATGCGATTACAATAGGAAAAACGATTTGGTCTGTAATCGTGCTATTTTAATCAGATTGCAAGAAAACCGACGTAATTTCAAAAAGAATATCATACAATGTGTCATTTGCATCGGCAACAACAACAACAACAACGTCGGCGGCTTTATAAATATTGAAAGAAATAAGTAAACAAAATGATTATTATAATTTATCGATTGAGCATGTCGTGCCCCTGCCGTGTAACACGGCAGAGTCGAACTTACTTCAAGCTGCCGTATTTAATGGTTTCAAACGTCGTGCCACCGCCGTATTTAATTGACAAATTGAGTTCGACACGGCGCTTGAAATGGGCCTTGGGACATTTAATAAAAGTGGGCATATTAAACCTGCAACAGTTCTACATCTATTCAAATACTCCACAATAGCCTGTTCAGCAACACAATGGAGTCCCAAATAGGCGTGTACAAATTGAAGCGTGTGGGGGACTTACTCTGTGGCGTATTCCATTCTTCCCTGTAAAGCGACCATCAACAGGGAGGCTAGATTGCACCTTCGAAATAAAACAAACAATTACGATCGTTTTCTGTTATGAAAAGGACCTAGCCGTTGCACCATCTCATCTCATTGCATCTCATCAAACCCAACCTCTAACCCTAACCCAACCATAAAACTTACCCTAACCATTTTAGGTAGAGGGTGTTTATCGCAGAAAACGGATATCGAAGCGGCCGCCATATTCGATGTTCCTTCTTCCCCCATCCCCTCCCCCGTCCATTTGTCACTCGATCCCAGGTCTCAATCCCGTTCGGCCAATATGGCGGCCGCTTCTGCGATCCGTTTTCTGCGCGAAAAAACACCCTTTACCGCCTGCAAGCAGGCTATAACCATTTTGAAAACAAGTTCACAGCTAAACTACGAGTTCTCATTCACCTACGGCAAGGGTTCACAGGTTAACAACACTGAGGAAAAAATCGCAAGGTTGTTGTGAGCGTCGAACCCATAGCCGAGTAAAGCGAACGGGATAATTGTTATGCAAAGCGACCGTCCACCCTTGAAGTATGACAACATTTCAGCTCTATACTTGATTAGTACCCAGTGCTTTAGCGGCTAAGGACAGTTTCGGTATCTGTTCAGTGATTCCTGTCCTGAGGAACTCTACACCATCTCTAGCTCTACTCGGCATTGTAACAAGTTTATTTAAAACAAAACTGAGATAGAAAATAAATACTATGTGAATGTCCTGATATGCTTTTCACACTTTTTCGATAGAGGATGGCAAAGTTTAAAGTGGATTACCATCTCCTTTGTTCGATAATTCGATAAAACGTTTTTAGTGTGAGAACGAGCAAGTAGGGCCCACGAAGACCTGAAAATAAATACAAACAAGATGGCGGCGCCCAGGTCTTCGCGGTGATCGTTCTCAGCTCTAATAAAAGTTTTATCAAATTTTAATACATTTTCTGATTCTTTGGAGCCCTAACATGTTTTTCACTCGGGTACCTCATTAAAAGCAGTATTTTTAATCCACTTGCCATTTTCACCAAAATCTGAGTAGTTATTTTTGTCTTCGGTCATGGGAGAGTTTATCATTTAGGGTTGACATAACCCTTTGAAGTTAGTAGCACGTGACAGTACTGAACACTTTATACAGACGAGCCCACGGTGTCATCTGAGGACCTACGATTTAACGTTCTTATCCGAGAAGATTTGAAAGTCTCACCATCTGAAAGTTCACCATCGAGATTGTTTCACAAAGAGGACACTACTCGATGATTTGAAAACTTTGAAAATATTTCCACGTGTCAGACAGACACTCGATCTACCAGTGAGCTAACCAGAATGCAGTTGTTGTACTTCCTTCTTTCTCTATGTCGTCAGGAGGACGATGGTGTTTGCTTCTTATGCCCGACCCGATATTGGAGTTTTGAACTTTTTACACCCCACCCTACCTCTACCCCCCAACTCTCTCACCGAAAACGTACGATACCACATTCTCTCCAAATTAGACCTCCGTGATTACACACAAGAAATCTGAAACACATTTTAACGGTATCGGAATGCCTTTCAAGGGTTTAAACATCGGTTCGACATCGGTACATTTGTTGAAACCCATCTTGAAACCGTGTGAAATGGCCTAAGTCATATTCTCTCCAACATGCTTTCAATGTCTTTCAACGCCAGAGACAATAAAACAATAATGAGTAGTCTCCAATTGTTGCCCAATAAGGCTGCTAAATTAATCTTAAACCTACCCAATAGGTCATCTAGTTCAGCAGCATTACAATCCTTAAACTGGCGGCCATTATCCGAACATCGTATATTCCATAGATGTAGCTTTGTTTTTAATTCTATCTATCAACATAGTTCACACAAATTTTCCAATTTATATGCTCATGAATTGCATAATTACAACACAAAAGGCCGAATGAAGCTCAGAGTTCCTGCTTCAAGAACTAACTGGGGCAAGCAACAATCATATAGTTTAATTCTTTGTCAATGAATGGAACAATATTAATCTTATGTCAATGACACAATTACTTACGCAAATTTTAAGACTCTTCATTGGAAACTATTGTAATTGTTCTATTTTCATCTATCTTGTTCATATTCTATACGTCGTTATAATTGTAACTTTTATTATTAGTCATTATTATTAGTCCATCTATTTTATTATATCTCTATTTTTAACCCTATATTTTTATTTATGTGAGGTCCTCCATGAAAAACACCTTTGGGTGAATATATATATACTTTAAATATATATATTTTTATTATTATTATTTTATTATTAGTACACCTTTCAACAATGTTATCAGGCCATTTTAACTGGGCGGTTTCAAGATCGGCTTCAACAGATGTTGAACCGATGTTGAACCGAGGCCTAAGCCTCTTTCATTCAACCCACCTGTCCTTCATGTTGAAAGTCCCTTGTGATTCGAGTGTCCTCACAAATATCAATAAAAACTCTTTGTTGTAGATAAGTTGCGAAAACTTCCTAAGACCCTTCTCCCAGTTAGGCGACAGGTTTCCCTATAAGATAGATTAAGAAAGAATTAGGGCGTGTTTGCTTGATCGTATTTAGATGGAATATAAAGTCTCGAGATTACTGGTTCAGATATAAAGACCTACTGATATACATGTATTATATTCAAGAAACAATTATTATTATTATTATATGGACGATAATGTTTTACTGAGAAATAAACCACTCATAGAACTCATACGAAACTACATCCGGGTACTGAGTGGCGTATTTTCCATGTCCTCACCAGTGAAAATATCGATGACGCGTCACGTTTGCCTCCTTTTGAACGACAATGAATATTCCGAGCTCATTACTTTCTCCCGTGATTGGCTCTGTAATAAATCCTTTCAGCTTGCAAGTTTGTTGCCCTATTTCAGACCACGTGATAGTTCTCCAGAGGATTCAGTGCTTTGTTTCCCAATTATAGAAATTGGTACATTTCGCTTGGGATACAGAAAAACAAAAACGCATTACTCAAGGGAAACGTCACGTGGTCTGAAATGGGGCAACAAACAGGCAAGCTGAAATGGTCTATTACTTTGATTTTACGACACTCAATCAAAAGCCGCTCTATGCCAACAACGTTTTTAATATTAGGTGTAATAATAACTTGACCTCAAGGGATCAGTGTTAATAGGAAAGCTAGATAATTAGTTGAATTTGCAGATAACACAGATATTTCCATGTCCGAATATAAAGGATATGCCCTCGGGTTAGCGATTTAATCCTGGGATAGTACAAGGGATACCGATAAATATGCTACGCCACTACAGTGTACCTCTTTCAAGTGTAGAACTTGGTGATCATCAACTCCAGGGAATAGCACGTGTAGGGCGTACGTACGGAAATCTAGGAAAGGCATGCCAGATGTGGACAGGTCACTCATCTGATCTGTCATGTCAGTCTGAAGCTCTGCAAAGGCTGGTAATAGGATACAAACATAGCCAAGTGTTATTCTAACAGGTTCTTACACACAGACATCTCCCACATGGGTTAGAAGCATTCCGCTCTGGCATCTATATAGAGGATCATGTTCAACTAGTAAAGTGATTACGTTACAGTGAGACTACTGTAACCGGGGCCACAAGACAACGAAAACTAAACACATTGCATTAGTAGACATGTGCATATGAGTTCTCGTTGGTTACAGTAGTCACACTGTGTTTAGTTCTCGTTGTTTACAGTAGTCACACTGTGTTTAGTTCTCGTTGGTTACAGTAGTCACACTGTGTTTAGTTCTCGTTGGTTACAGTAGTCACACTGTGTTTAGTTCTCGTTGGTTACAGTAGTCACACTATGTTTAGTTCTCGTTGGTTACAGTAGTCACACTGTGTTTAGTTCTCGTTGGTTACAGTAGTCACACTGTGTTTAGTTCTCGTTGGTTACAGTAGTCACACTGTGTTTAGTTCTCGTTGGTTACAGTAGTCACACTGTGTTTAGTTCTCGTTGGTTACAGTAGTCACACTGTGTTTAGTTCTCGTTGGTTACAGTAGTCACAGTGTTTAGTTCTCGTTGGTTACAGTAGTCACACTGTGTTTAGTTCTCGTTGGTTACAGTAGTCACACTGTGTTTAGCTCTCGTTGGTTACAGTAGTCACACTGTGTTTAGTTCTCGCTGGTTACAGTAGTCACACTGTGTTTAGTTCTAGTTGGTTACAGTAGTCACACTGTGTTTAGTTCTCATTGTCTAAGTGACCCTGGTTACAGTAGTCGCACTGTGTTTAGTTCTCGTTGTCCAAGTGGCCCTGGTTACAGTAGTCACACTGTGTTTAGTTCTTGTTGTCTAAGTGCCCTGGTTACAGTAGTCACACTGTGTTTAGTTCTAGTTGTCTAAGTGGCCCTGGTTACAGTAGTCACACTGTGTTTAGTTCTCGTTGTCTAAGTGGCCCTGGTTACAGTAGTCACACTGTGTTTAGTTCTCGTAGTCTAAGTGGCCCTGGTTACAGTAGTCACACTGTGTTATAGTTCTCGTTGTCTAAGTGGCCCTGGTTACAGTAGTCACGCTGTGTTTAGTTCTCGTTGTCTAAGTGGCCCTGGTTACAGTAGTCACACTGTGTTTAGTTCTCGTTGTCTAAGTGGCCCTGGTTACAGTAGTCACACTGTGTTTAGTTCTCGTAGTCTAAGTGGCCCTGGTTACAGTAGTCACACTGTGTTATAGTTCTCGTAGTCTAAGTGGCCCTGGTTACAGTAGTCACACTGTGTTATAGTTCTCGTTGTCTAAGTGGCCCTGGTTACAGTAGTCACGCTGTGTTTAGTTCTCGTTGTCTAAGTGGCCCTGGTTACAGTAGTCACACTGTGTTTAGTTCTCGTTGTCTAAGTGGCCCTGGTTACAGTAGTCACGCTGTGTTTAGTTCTAGTTGTCTAAGTGGCCCTGGTTACAGTAGTCACACTGTGTTTAGTTCTCGTTGTCTAAGTGGTCCTGGTTACAGTAGTTGCACTGTGTTTAGTTCTCGTTGTCTTAGTGGTCCTGGTTACAGTAGTTGCACTGTTTTACATACCTTCTCGACATTCCTTGGCGACTTTAGACTCGAGGTTGTCCATCTTAACCTCCATCGCTTTGATGTTCTTCTTCTGTTGGCGTTTCTTCCTACGGTAAGCGCACACAAGGCAAATGATAACAAGGAGGAGAATGAAGCCACCGGCTGCAACTCCAATGTAGATGTACAACATGTATGATTTAGGAGGTGGCGGCTCTTCAAAGAACTTCAGTTGACCGAGGTTGAACGTTAGGTAGCCCGCTGAAACCTGCAAAGCAAACATTTGACACATATTGTTATTGTACGGAGTTCTGTTTGAGGACCCGTTCTAAGGATGGCAGCTAATTTTTCTTCATCTTTTCGATAGTTTATTTTACGTCGAGATACAGCTCAGGGAGCCGTTACCGAGTCTCCTGATTGGTCGAAGAACAATGCTAAGTTAATACATTGTTCTGATTGGTTTTCACAAACCAGCCCAGCTTGCGGTCTATTTTGTCGCATTTAAGACGTGTTGAAATTTTTGAAAAAGCATTACGCGAATCTCTTCAAGGCTTTACTTTCCAGTCTCTGAAACCAGAGCAGAAAGAGTGCAGCTTGTGTTTAAGTAATGATTCGCGTAAGAACAGGAGCACTCAACGGCCAGGAATGCACAAAGGTGTTATTTTTTCTATTGCTCATTGGTTACACACAAATAAACCTCCTAAAAATAGGAAAGAACTCTGATTTCACAATATTTTTTAAAGAAAATGACTGAAGCCGACAATCTGTAACTATGTAAAAAGAGAGAAATAACTCTTATTTGGGGAACATTGAAATATTTTATAAGTATCTCAGCTTTTGTTTTAGTGTCTTTCTATTGGCTAATTAGCTGAATTTGTTTTGGAATCAAAAACACACACAACGAGCGATTTCATGCATTTTAATTTGAGAACATTAATACCACAAGGCAAGAGATATATTTAGTATATAATTGAACTATTTTCTATTTGGGATTAAGGTTATCGTATAGTTTAAGAGCCGAATTTTTCAAAAGAATATTTTCACGTAAAAACAAAGTTTAGAGTGTTAAGTCTCCAACAGAAAAAAAATGGTTGAATTTTCTTTTATCAAGACGGAGAAATATCAAAAAGAAACATTTTACCGAAGATTGCGTTACATATTTTGATTGACAGCTCATACACCACATCAATCGTCATGAGCATTCAACCGTAGCTAAGCGCGGGAGTCGTTGTTTACCGTTAAGTTCGGAGTTCGCTCTGTGGCTTGTTGTCAGCGTTCTATCGAATCTTTTCTCACATAAATATGTCATCGTAAATTCGAAGCGTATTCGCTAAAATTATCCGTAGATGTCTTCTTCAAAACAAGTATCTGGTCCTTGGAGTTCAAGAAAGAGGAAAAAATCAAAGAAATGTTCGAAATTATATATTCTTATTACCACTGGCTAAACTATTTTGTTGTACATTAGGCCGCTTGATTCCTCTTAAGTATTTCTACAATAACATGCCCAACCTCTGACATTTTCCGGAGCATATATTCACGGGCTGATTCTTCGGGTAATTTATCTATCCTCGTGCTTTTCTTTCGTCTTCCGCGTCCGTTTGGTCTGCTTTGGTTTTGCCTTCTTCTTGTCTTTGGCTGGTTTATCCTTTGCCATTGCAATTGCCTTATTCTGGCGTTTGACCAGTTTATTCTTGGTTTTGCCCATAATGAAGGGCTTGGTATATAACGTGTTACAAGATACAATGATACGGAGATAACAAGATACAGTGATACGGTGATACGGTGATACGGTGATACAGTGATACAGCGATACAAAGATCTCAAATTTCCTTTAAAATTAAAAAAATGGGGGGAAAATACTTTCCCACATAAATGTAGTTTTTGCTAGCCTGAATCAGTTTCAGCCTGAATCAGTTTCGGAGGAACGAACCGGAGGGGACGGCTGAAATTCAAGCTAAGTTTTGGCAGCAATTTTTCACATACCAAAAACTGTTTTTAAAAAATCAGTACGCAAAAGGAAGTTTTTAACCGGAAGTAAAAAGTTGTTTGATTGACAGCAAGTCAATTAACACATGACATGTGCTCACTCGCCCGTAACGAAAGCTAGCATAAATTCATTTCATGTTTATTGAGAAACGTTTTTCCAGCCCCGATCCATGGGTTGTTGGCCTTATGTCTTCCAAAAAGCAAGCAGGGCTAAGCTAAGCTCCAGCAGGATGCCCTTAGCGTGGAAAGAAGCAAAACAAGGCCAAACAATGCATACGACTACGAGCCTCGCAAAACCCGACAAGTTCAGACAGAGTGCCGAGTGGTCCACATCTGAACATAAAGAAGAATTGATAGGAACCAGCCGAGGCCGAGAGAAGATTCGTTTCCAAGAAAGCTTAGATGGAAACATATTAAAACTCTGAATCGCTTGAAACCAACACCATGATCTCGCTATTTGCCGTGCTGTTTCGCTGTCACTGGCATTTAAGGCCTTTGATTTCTGTGCCCTTCCTTTGTCATTTATAGGTTAGGACCTTTCGTCTTTTCCATTTTCCAAGTCATAAGAAAACTAGAACCGGCTATAAAATATTCTCGATGCGGCGCGTAGCTTTGATCGGAAATCAACATTGCATTTTCGGGAAATCTTGGGCTATTTTCTACGCTTTTCAGCCAAAATAGAGTTATTAAAAAGCTCTAATGTATCAGTCAATTCCAAACCCGTGCATACCCCCCCTCGGGGCCACCCCCGGGCATTTGATCAGAGGCTTGCTCCCGAGGTGGGGAATTTGACGAGTATCTAGGCCCTCAGGGGCGGGCATTTGACAAACAGTGGGGGTAGGGGGTGGGGCATTTGATCGGTGTTTAAAAAATACATTCTGTCTGTCTACAAATTCGCATCGCTCGCGTCGAAAGAACGTACGTGTCTTAGAGGCCTTCCAGGATAGGGATTGCGCATTTGTAGAAAGCTGGCTTGATAGAGTAAACCTGCCAAATTTGAAGGCCACTTTCAAAGGGAAATTGTTTATGTTTAAACCTATAAACGTTTTGCTTCGTGAACTTTGACCGACTACGTGATATTAAGTGCGTGACAAGAGATTTGCTGCGACCCTGGTCGACAGCACGTGAGTTAAAAACTTAATTATTAAATCGGAAAAAGACGGTCCGATTGGTGCCTGTTGCATACTTTATATGCCAACAACATAAGCTAACATATTCAATTTCAAACCATCAATACGTTTATTATAAAGTATGTAACTGAAACCAAGAACGATCGAGCCGGTAGACTATCGCTGACCGGTTGAAGGTGGTTTTCACTGTCGGTGTTTCCTGTGAATTGCTTGAGTCAGAGATTGTCAATAAAACAATCATTTCATTTATTTGTCAATAGTCTTTGCCTTGTCTGTGTCGAAAATTTTGGGATTTTTTTTACACAATGTCAATTGATATCTCCGCTGCAAAACAAAAATTTGTTGGGGAATTGGGAAATTATAAAAAGAGAGCTCTTGACGGTGTTTCCCGCATATCTACCCTTATATCTAGTCGGATTTTCACCGAAAGCATGATAAACCAAATCGAATTTTGATATTCCCCTGCACGGTTTTGTAATACGATTCCTCCGAAATGCGACAAAGCAACCATAAAATATTTTGATGCCAGAAAAAAAAATTGGTAGCAACTGAGAAGTCGTAAAAAAAAATTCGAACAAAAAAAACCGGGCCCCCTATCCATCAATTTTCAAATGGTCCGTCCCTAAATCTAGTTGCCAATGAGAATAAAGCTTTCAGCGTTAATTTCGTATTTGTGTTGCAAAAACCTTTCTTCAACAAGGGCAATAAAGTGGTTCAATGTTAAATGCGAAACGTTCAAAAGTTAAAATTAAATAACAAAATAGTCAGACAAAGCAGTCATGCTGAAAGATAATACCGTCAAATTAGCGTCACGCCCGTTTCATACAGAAACATGTATTTAGCGGGGACATTTCGCGTCCGCTTAAAAAAAAGTAAATTTGAGATGTTCGTATCACTGTATCACCGTATCATTGTATCACCGTATCACTGTATCTTGGTATCTCCGTATCATTGTATCTTGTAACACGTTATATACCAAGCCATAATGAAGAGTGATTGAAAACGCGAAACTAACTCAACTGAGCGCGAAGACCTTTGATTGTGTAGCTTTCAATTGGTGGGAAGTTTTGACTGTGACATTTCCCAGTCACTGGTTGAACATCATTGGCTGCTTTTTATAGAAGGTGTTTGATTGTTGTGAAAGAGGCGGGGCACCAGAATCAGTCTCGCCGGCCGGCTAAAACTTTTCAGAGCTTTTTCTTGACTTTCTATTTTCGTTCTAAACAGAGTTTGAAAAAAGCTCCAACTCGACGCGAATTTGTGCGAATTACTTCAAATTTTCACAGATTGTTCGCAATTATATCAGCTAAAAAATTATGTCGGCGTTTTTTAAAATTTTTAAAACAGAGGTGCTGAGAGCGATTCCCGCATCTATACTTGGATTGCGCGTTTGCAGTTTCACGAAGACCAAAATATCTTCAGAACGGCTTCGAATTTCCACAATCGCCGATACAGTTTCGTAAACAAGGTCCGTGGGAGTCCAGAAAAGCAAACAGATCTTAAATTCATTAAATTGCCGTGGAGTTGGAGCTCTTAGAAACCAACTCGCTTGTTCGGAAAAGAAGTTAATTTAAAAATCGCACTTTTATCAAAATTACAAACCTTGGGTATATCGTTGTAGCCAATTTTATAAGCTTTAAAATGAGGTATAATTTATCTAAATACGACGAATATTCGAGACGCTACTTAATTTTGTCCGGAACTGTACCCTGAAGGTATGCGATAACCTTAATTAAATCACATTCATTGCCGTGGAACAATATATCTTGCTCCTGTTCTTTCGCGAACCATTACTTAAGTATTTGACGAATTCCTGGGTTGAATGGGAATCTAATCAGCCAACACTGCCTAAAATACGAATTGTGAAAATTTTATTGCTGAATGTAGTAAGTTTGTTTTCAGTTGAATGGCTCGATGCTCGATCAAAAGCATGAGCCGTGGAACCGTCAAAATTATGTCTTGGCATCCATCCAGAAAAGGGGTTTGAAGTTAGTCATTATAAGAATCACCCGGACGGTACACAACCTAATAAATAATAATAAATACCGTTTATTAAAACTCTCTTGCAGTCCAAGACTGAATTATCGAGCATAACATTTACATAATAAGAATCACTAGCTATCTAACTACACATACATACTTTATTGAGTGTTCCCCGGGGGGCTATTCGACACACATTATATATTAAAAATATATATAATTATTTTCTAAAGTCTAATTTAATGTACATGATAACATAAAAATTATAATTGTAATAAGAAATGATTTAAAATGTGAAATATGATCAAATATGGTAAAATGCTGCTAATACCGATATTTACTAAGTAATAAGAAATATGTCGAGCATACTTCAGCTTCTTCTTTAAGCTACTAACGGAAGTTGTCTGTTTTAAATCGCTGTCTAGGTTATTCCATATTTTGACTGCTCTAAAATAGAAAGTTCTTTGTCCTGAAACAGTTCTAAAAACCGGGATTTGCAGTAGCTCACAATTGCGAGTTTTGACGAACGCTTAATGAACTTGTCGCACAACTATGGTGTCAACAATGACACCCAAGTCTTTTGCAGATGATACTGGCTTGATCTGTTTTCCTAAGAATGAAAGTGTTATGTCAGCAGGGAGCCATTGGAACAGCTGACGCGTGCCCACGAGAAGAAATTTGGTTTTGTCCGGATTGATTAGGAGTTGGTTTTCTGAACACACTTAGCTACGCGGCAAAGGTCTTCCTCCAGGTCATTCGGCTTAATCGCATCCATGTCTTTTATCGGAAAAGACATAAAGACTTTAGAATCAACCACCATCATCAACAAACTTGGTCCTAAGGTGCCAAACACGTAAAAGGTTATTCGTCATTATCGTAAATAGAATAACGCCTAGCTTTGTTTCTTGAGGTATGCCACCTATGAACCTCTATGAACGTCTATGAACCTATCCACAACGAAGGACGTTCAATCAATAGCTTCTCACTGGTAAGAAACCTTCTTGCTAGGTTAACAGACCTTACCGAATATTTTCCCCACGCTACATAGAAATGAATCGATTGGATAAAGTGAGCTATAAAAATTGCGTTATTTCAGTAGTTGATGCAAGCAAACGAACGAGAGTCATAAATAACATCTGAATTTTACTTCCATCAATTACTAAAGTAGCGCAATTTTAATATCTCGCTTTACCCAATCGCCTCGTTTCTACGTAGCGCGGGAAACGTATTCGGTAAGGTCTATTAAGTTGAGTATTTACTTACCAAGACAGTAAAGAGCCCATCTGACTCCTCTGGCAGTGATTCCTTCTTTGGTACAGTGCACACCAGCTGTTTCTGTAATAAATGTGATTGACAGCACCTAAAGTTAGTTCAGTAGCATTGTATAGGCCAATCCTTGCTGACGTCATTGTTTACATTTTGCCTCATTAGCATAAATTAAACTTCAAGCTACAAACAAACAGACTCCATCAGTTGAAAGAGAATTTTAAACTTTAGTGATCACCGAAAATTTGATTTATATGTTAAATATTTACGGAGAAATTACCCTATATCATTATGACGTCACGGCTTGTTTATGAGGGGGACAGAATCGACTTGAACAATAGAATTTTGAACTAAATCTGCTCAGCTGAGGAAAATTTAACTTCGAATTGTCTGGTTTCCACATATCAGCTGTATCAATGTTTATCCCACAATATTTACCGTATTTGGTGGCTGTTACCGCTATTCTACGTTCTACAAAATGCATTTGATAGCGATTTCCTTTGTGTTGTTGCTGTTTTGTCCCCCTCCCACGACCGTGATCCTTAGCGTTTAAACAATAGATTGTTTTGATTTGACGTCATAATGATATAGGTCAATTGACTGTAATGGGCTGGGTGGCAAGAGTTGCTGAGAGCCATACATTATTTGTAAATTTTGAGTTTTTAAACGCTCATTCCTCAAAATATATTCATCATATCATATCATATCATATCACAAATTTTCGGTGATTATCAAGTGTGACAATTTCTTTCGATTTATGGACTCTGTTTGTTTGTTTGTATGTATGTCGCTTGAAGTTTGATGTATGCTAATGAGGAAAAACCGTAAACAAAGATTCGCCGATAGAGCAATCGACTTCGTAGATCATTTGGTCTCATATTCTTGTATTACGCATGCACCAGAATCGAAATTTGGTCTTTCACTTAAGTCTTGGTAGTGCGCATGTGTGAATTCAATGTTCGATTGGTGACTGACAATAAGCCTAGCAGCTAACAGTCATGTGCTGATTATCACTTCAATAACTAATGAATAGAGCTCGTGATCCCATGGGAAAGGCTTTACTGGATGGCAAACAAACTTTAAAACGCTGTTTTAGGATCGACAATCGATTGCAGGTGGAAAATAGATTTACAAACAGGTTTGCTAATAACACTACCGATCTCATACAAGTGCCTTTAGAGAAATGAAGTACATTGGCTACTGACAGTTAAAGTCCCCAACCTCAACGCCTGATTGAAACAATACGCAATATTTTCCTTGAAGACTGTATATACACAGTTTGTACTTTGATTTTCACCATCCCACATGTGCGCGAGGTTCGTCAGTTCATAAGAACATCGCTGAAAATACCTGTCCGGCCCGTACTGGGAATATAAAGGTCACCTTGACACAGCCCTTTTAAATGCTGGAGGCTGAGAAAACCACTTCTCACACTTATGAATTATTCATTAGATTGTCAATCAGGAGACAGTATTCTGTCATGGTTACAAACTCACTAGTGTTTGATCAAATTTCCAACTTGTGATCAGTGTGTATAAATCTAAATATTCATGACACTCGAATTCTAATTATGCACCTATCAATATCAAGCCGAAGGGATGGGGGCGGACAAGGTATGGGGATTTGACAGGCCAACACGATCTCTCCCGTTGAATTAACAACTTATCCTCAAATGGAAAACACGCTTGAAATAATGATAATCGTTAATTCCTAAAACCAGTCCAGGATGAATATAAACATTTGACACATTCCGAACGGCGGTAGACCAGCTTAGTGTAGTAGTCATGACGTCTGCACTACACTGCAGTGCACACAAAGAATTACGAGTTCGAGCCCAAGCTCTCTCGTTTACCTTCTCTTCTTGTTTACCTGTGAACCCTAGCTCTAGGTGAGAAAGAACCCGTCGTTTATCTGTGAACTCGTCGGATGGTTAAGGTTAGGTTTGTGGTCCGGGTTAGGATTTGTCTTAGAATTAACAATAATAGTTATTTCAAGCGTGTTTTCCATTTAAGGATACTTGTTAATTCAACGGGGAGACTGCGTTGAACAGGCACGCTGCCTGGGTGGAGTTATTGATGGGAAGCATAAGGAAGATAAGGTAGATACTTGATATTTTTTGCAACATTGATAGGTGCATTAAGTAACATAGATTCCATCATTGGTATGGTTTTATACAAGGAGAAGTGAAGGAAAAGGTGGAAATAAATAAACTGCCATGTATGGAGTATGTTGAATCAAGTGTCCTATTGACTATCATACACGTTTGTTGAAATGAAGAAGAGAAAATATACAATGAAAACCTGAGGATCAATAATCGTATTCAACAAAATACATGGCCAACAATACTTCCTAATGACCCAAAAATAAATGTACCATATTGGTGTTATTAATTATCATTCCTTTGAGAAGTCATTTCAAACACTCATTTGCGTTTCAATCATCATGGGCTGCACTCCTCGGTTCATCGTTTTCTCAATGTTTGGAACCCGGCCTGATGAAACACTAAAATGGGTGTTTGAAACATTACATGAACAACACATGAGGCACATACAAACCTCATCTAGGCCAGTAACATTACACTGATGTCCCTCAACGGTCACTTGGACATCCTTCTTGGAAAGAATGTCTAAATTATTTCCCTGTAAAAAAGGAGATACTTTTTTATCAAAGGAATATCGTGATTTCTCAAATATGAATGGGCGCGATACTGCACACTTGAACGGATGCCAGTTTGCGTAAGAACCGATGACCACAATTAGAAGTTCTCCAGCTCCTTTCACAGGAAAATTATCAACATTAATGTAATTCCTGAATATCACAGTTGGAACTGGCAAATGTACATCCTCAGGACAAAACAACTGATGGGAAGAATTCTGTTTCCCATCATTAAAGTGTATGAATTAATGAATTCCCAATGACGTATTCTTGGAAAGTGTTCCAGATTTTTTGTTGCTTCATCCACACTTTCGCCCCAATAACATCGACGATTTGGCAAAACATGTATAAATATAAATCCATTTAAGAAGGTTTGCAATAGTAGTGTCTGTATTTACATGTATACTCACCTCTATAATCAAGCTTTCCGTCTTGAGTTCCTTTACACCACCAGGAAATGGCTCAAAGTAAGGGTCAGCGGTGATGGCTAGAGTAGTAACATTGTGTAATCCAGGCACTCTGTCCATGATGAACCCGGCAATCACTTCGGAACCGTTCCTGGACCCGGGAGTCACGTCAAAGCCCGACACGTTGGGACTGGGGCAGATCATGGAAGTACTGCTAATTAACTGGCACAGCTGAAAGCCAAGAGAACCAAATAAATTTTAAGCTTCTATAAAGTTAGTTTTTCACACCTGAAACTGCAAGATTGTTTCCCACCATTTTCATTGCTAATGGTACGAGACAAAAATCGCAACGTGTACTTTGCATTTAGCCCCGGCTAAACGCTCAAACATTACCTTCACTGGCTGCCAGTGCAATTTAGAATTAAATTTAAGATACTAGTATTTACATTTAAAGCTATTCTCGGGCTAGTGCCTGAATATGTAAATGATTTAATTATCATTAAGGGTGCATCGCGTTATTCTTTAAGATCAAATAATGAACTTCTCCTTGAGTTGCCAAGAGAGTGAACAAAGAGGACATTGGGGGACAGGGCCTTTTGTGCTGCTGCCCCTAAATTATGGAACTCGCTACCATGTAGTATTCGTAACTGTAGAGCCTTGGATAATTTTAAGAATATGTTGAAAACGCATTTATTTAAGTTAGCTTTTTAATAACTAAGATCTATTAGAATTATTTTATTATTCTTTTAATTTTATCTTATTATAGTTTTACTGTGGTTTTAGCTCAATTCTTATATTATTGTATATTTCTGTTTTTAATAGTTAATTTTGTGATGCGCAGGCGATCATATATTCATGCAGCCTGCGCACTATAAATGTAAATTATTATTATCAAATATCGTGTTGCAACGTCAACTTGAGCATTTTACTTCAGTGTCTAAACGGAAACACAATGTTTGATCGTTTAGCCGCCTGCACATCAGACATCTTACAAGATTGAATCCACACTTTTTGGTGCATGAAAAACCGCTGAATCTCAATGTTGGCTAAAAACCGCCAAAGATAAACATTCATTTGTCACGCAAAATGTTGGATGAAAATGTTTGATCTATCTCAAACATCAAAAATTGTTGGGAAACCATTTAACAGTCATTTTAAAGAGGCAGCTAAACGATAAAACATGTTCATACAACACGATTTTGAGCATTTATCCAGGGTTTTAGACTACCGTCAATCATACGAAGTGGGAGGGGCTTATCATCTTTACTTGCAAACTAGAAACTAGGAAACAGTTGTTCCCTGCTAGCTAGCAGAGCTCTCCAGGTAAAATATAGGAAACCACTCCTTGCGCTCATACGGGTTTTGAACTCAAGCCTACATCCGGGTTTTGAATGATGTATTTTCCATACACAAGAGTCGTTGCAACGTAGACTGTACTCACTTCTGAAGCAGACGTTGCGTTCTCTACTCCTGCTACGGTCAAAAATATCTTGGGCATCTGTATGCTGTCAAAATACTGCCCTGTCACGGTCAGCTTGAGACCACCACTGAAGAACGAAAAGAAGAGTCACATACGTTACGACAGGCAACACTCAACTCATATGTTTATTTTTTTACGGAGGAAGAAAAATCGCAGAACCCGGAGAAAAATACCGGAGCATGAGTAGGAATAGTGGAATAGTCCAGAATTACCGCTGAATGAGAGGACTACAGACGCATTCACACAGAGTTAGCTTCAGTCTTCTCGCTGGTATTTACAAATATTTAACTTCAGGTGCAACACTCGAAATTACAACGATACACAGAGTTGTGAATAGCCCACCTCGCTGGTATTTATGAATGTTTAACTTCAGAATGAGGCTAGCCCAACCTCGTTCCCAGGGGTCTTTACGCGCCTAATCAAAGATGGCGTCGAAAGTACCCCTGGTACAGGCTGGTGGGATTCGGCCACTGATTGGCTAGACATTTTGCGCGCGCTGATTGGAGAATTTCGAATAGCGCGTGCATTTTTGATTTGAAAAATGAACTGGTGATGTCGTCTTTCGCATTGCGCGTTCAAAATTCGTTGAAAACAGATAGAAATTCATCAGAACTAAGCGTTTTTGCCTTTTTTAATACTCACTTCGCAACTGGGTACAAGTAGAATAATGTACGGTTGGAATTTATTGGGATCACACTTCAACTGCTAACCGTTCTTCAGCGATGATGAATCCAAGATGGCGGATGTGCTTCAAAATATGCCCATATATTGGGCATATTTTTGGGTCACATGACCAGCCTGTACCAGGGGTACTTTCGACGCCATCTTTGATTAGGCGCGTAAAGACCCCCTGGGAACGAGGTTGAGGCTAGCCCTGTATAAATGCGTCTGAAGTCATTGCATTCAGCGGTAATTTCGAATTCGAAACTGTACTATTGGTTTGACATATCGTTTCACGATAAAAAGTTTACGTTCTTTGACAAAGTGCAAGACTGTAAAATAAGATTATTTTAGATTCTTTTTACAATAAGTATATGGCTTCTCTGGGGACGAGGGGGGTGAGTACAGTCTCCGCTGTATAATTGGGTGAGTACAGTCTCCGCTGTATAATTCTTAAAGGAAGGAATAACTTTCTTTAAAGAAGAATTGTCAGTATTTTAGATTCTTTTTACATGAGTTTAATACTGAAGCTTAAAATTCTTCTTTGAAGAAAGAGGTCTTTTAAAAAGAATCTAAAATAATCTTATTTTAGAGTTCAAGAATTGCATAGTTATTTATTCTCCACTAATTTGTAAGTAAAAAAAATGATTTCATGGTTTCATTTACTTTTCCAAGTGATTGGTTGCATTTTGCAAGTAAAACCAATCACAGCTTACTTCAGCTAGGTCGTGCTTAAACCTACGATCAGGCTCTCTCTTTTCCACTAAATAAATAAATAAAAGAAAGGGAGAGAGGAAAAGGAGAGCCTCATACAAATGCTTGTCAAGTCGGTTTTCCACCCCCTTTCACGATCATGCCACAAATTTTGCGTGAGCCATCCAAGCAACTGTAATTCAACTGCGTGCGCCAGCAGTCGCACTTCTAAATGTAAGAACCAATCAGAATGCCACAAATTTATTTTTTTCGACCAATCAGAAAAAAGACCAGAATTTGGTCAGTTTACACGCACTTCAGCAAACATTTGTATCAGGCTCTCCTTCCCCTTCTCCGCGCGTGCTGTGAATTCATAGGAAAGGAGGGCATGATTGCTGGTTAGTTCGTGATTGGCTCATTGTGCTTTTAATTACTAGCTCCTGTGATTGGCTCTGTTATTACTTTGGTTCTGATTTTACGACAATTACACTCAGTCAAAAATCGCTCCAGCGTATCGGCACTGGCAACTTTATGTAAGAAAACCACTCACGAAGTGCACTAAGTGCTACATGTTTACCCTTTATCCTCTTTACACACTCTTTCTACATCAGAAACGCTTGTCAGTTAAAAAAATACCTACCTCGCAAACGTTTTTCTTGGGGTGATAGTAAATATTACCGGATCAGCAGTGAACTGGAATTCCCCTGGGGGACTAGCTGGTGTAAAACCATCAAAGGCAACACGAACTGCATCAGATGCGACTACTGATGACCGACGAGTCCTCTTGGTTGATGCCTGACTTATGCAAGGTATGCTGGTATCGGTCACTCTAGAAAGAAAAACATCTATATTATGGCACAGAATCGATTGACTGTATTCCAGAATAAGAATAGATGACAGTCTCTGGGAATCACTAGCTCACTAGCTCAGGCACATTCTGCACTTGCTTGCTAATTTGATATTCAGTATACATTTAGTATTCCAGTGGCTAAAACATCCCGGTATAAGCGATTTGTAGTAATCATTCTGTGTATTCTCATTTTGGAATAAGGCCAATCGATTGCACCCTTAAGTAACGCATCATTACATTTGTTTTTCTTTAAAGAGAAACATTAGAGAACTCACTGTGCTACAGTGTCCCCCTACGGGAGGTTATAGATGGAGAGAGTTATAAATTACATGTATTAATGCATTTGGATGTATTTGTATGAAGGTTTGCCACGAAGGACCAAAGTAGAGATTTGACTGTAATATTCTCTGTAGTATCTCCAAATTGGTTAACAACAAAACGTTATTTCTATATAATTATTTTAAAGAAACTGAAATTTCAACAAAAAAAACTTTCCTTGGAAATGCATCTACTGAATATTTCAGGGGAGTAAATTAAATACTCTTTGAGATACCTTGGACAGTATATAGTACGTAGTGATTGCAAATCTCGAAAATGTCTGGTGACCACAGAATTGTTCTATCAGAAAACTACGTTGATTGTAACCTGGAACAACCACATATTCTTGGATGAAGTTGCACTTCTATACTGTCAGGGTTTACAGTGAAACTACTGTAACCAAAGCCACTTAGACAACGAGAACTAAACACATCGAAGAACGAAAACAAAGCATTTCAATTGCAGTTACTTGAGCCAATCAGTGTCGATTATAAGACAACAACAACATTTCGACTTGCTCAAGCTTCGATCCGGTAAAAATAAATTTGGTCGACCAGCTCTGGAGTCAAAGTTTTTCAAATGAAGTAAGTAGCATGGATATGCTAGGATTTGTATTTTGGAAGGCTTTATTTTCATTTTGCAATGTATTTTAATTCTTGTTATCTAAGTGGCCCCGGTTTCAGTAGTCGCACTGTAAATTGCCCAAAACCCCTTTCATTCAAGTCCAAACAAAAACTACCTCAGCTACAGTACAGTAATGCTCTGAATTTCTAACGGGACCTGAAACAACCATAGAGGTTGATCCAAGTCATGACCCAGCTAAGTCACAGATCGAATTGGAATTAAGCATGTTGGTTTTTGTGGAAGGAGGAAAACTGGAGAACCCGGGAAAAACCTTTGGAGCAAGGACAAGGTACCAACAAACTCAACTCACATAAGTAGCCACGTCCGGGAATCGAACCTGAGCCACAGAGGTGAGAGGTGAAGGGCTTAATCACTGCACCACCCCGGCTCCCAGTACGTGGCAATGTGATAGAAACAAGGTGAGAATGACCTGGATTTGTCTTCGGAGAAACTCCTTGACATATGCGCATTATATTAGTTCCGTCAGAAAACCTCGCTACATGTATCTCTTGTGCTTAAATAAGAAAATTGAAAATATTGTTACATGTACAAATGTAGGGAATAAAAGCAGAATAATTCTGGAGTGATTTAAAGACAGCAGGTTAATAAAAATACACACAAGAGAAGTAATCATATTCGAAGTTGCGATAGCAATTGGCATGACTTCAAATGACAACAATCTCTTCTGAAGACGTTTTGTTTCAAGTACATGTACGTGCACTTATCACCTTTTTTTCTAAAACAAATTTAAATATTTTTTTACCGTATAAGTTTGGGGTGCGGCGTATGTGCTATATTTACCTTGCCCTATCAACCACACAACTTGCTCCACCAACCCATGCCATAATATTTCTTCCAGTGTTCAGCTTGACTCCAGTGATGTTGACAGGTGTTCCCCCTGACTGGGGGCCCTTCTTGGGATAAAAATCATGGATTTCTGGAGTCTACAACACGAAATAACAGAAATAAGAACTTAAAATGAACACAGATACACCTATAAACATACATGCAATAGGCTCTTTGCAACTAACAGTCACATGCTGATATAATACTTAGTTAACGAATGAATTGAGCTTGTGATCCCCATGGCAAAGGCGTTGCCGTGGCTATCTTCAAAAACGCAGTTTTCGAAAGATCAACAATCAATTGGAGGTGGGAAATAGCATTTATAAACAGGTTTTGCTAATAACAATACCAGCATGCAATGCAGGTAACCACGCTATATTTGAATGAGGGAATAATGGGGCAAGGACAAAAAAGTAAAATAGGGGGGAGGGGTGAAGGAAGGGAATGCCTGCCAGCAAGGACTGTGATTTTGAAAAACGCCTCTAATTAGTTATGCATGTCCGATCTGTCAAAAGTTACCAGTTCAATTTTCGTAGCGTGTCGTGGGCCTCAAAAATTGTATGTTTCCTCCAAAATTAACGGGATTCTTAACCTCTAAATCATAAAAATCACTTCTATGATGTCAAGCAATTTGAATTAGTTTTCTTGTAACAAGTCTTCTAAAATATTGGGCCATTATGCAAGATTTCAATTTGGTAAACAATTTGACGTATTATAAACCACATCAGTTCACGGATTCGTTCACAGCATTTCACATGATGGGAATATAACAACAACAACAACAACAGCAATTGTATTTAAATACCACAAAATTATTATATATACAATGATAGGGTGATTGTTCAGAAAAAGGGTATTTGCTACCCAGAATAACTATATAAAGCTAATCTTGCTAGGTAGCATTATTTTTTTACACTTGATTATTTCTAGCATTGCAGAGTCGAACAAGTAGCATATTATAGTCTCACACATATACACACAGTGAGACACAAGACAGTATAGAACAAGAAGAAAAAAATATATATATAAATTATAACTCGAAAGAATCTGAAAACAGCACTTTACTTTCAAAATAAATTCACAGATAGAATCAGGCACCATTGTAGTTTTTACATATAATATGTAACAGGAAGTCCGTAGTTAAAATAGAAGTGCTTGAAATAATTATATTTATGCACTGAATATGATTGTCTATATAATGAATTACATGTACAGTAGGCCAAAGAAAATGAATGTTTTCTCCAAAATCAATCTGGTTATTAAAATAAAAATCACAAACATAACTTCTATAATGCCAAGCGATTTGGAATGTTGTTCTTGTTGTAAATCTAGCCTTCAATTCCAATGAAGTTGCCTCTGTCACTTGGGACTTGTACTTAGACTATTAGAGGGGAACCAACACTTCATCATAAGTTTTCTTCACACGAACAAGGAGTTGCAAAATCAAACTTTTTCCAAAACCCGGGAGCTGAGACTTACTTGCCATTCTTCCAAGCCAAAGACAAGTCATCGCAAACCGTCTTTTTGTTCCTTCTTTAGAGCAAAGGAAAATTAACCCACAATAACAAATATTTGCAGTCTTCTTCGCTGAATTGATATGCAATATGGATTAACGAATGATTGGTGCCGATCAATATTGTCAGTATCGCACCAATCAGAAACGTCCGTTTGCTGGCCAACAGGTTTTTCAAAACAACAAGGCTTGCTGGCAGGTGTTACCTTCACTTTCCTCCCCTCCCCCTCCCCTCCCCTTCCTCCTCCTCTTTTTCCCTTCTCCTCCCCTCCCCATACTTCCTGTTTTGTCCTCACCCCATTCTTCCCAAACAGAATGCCTGCACTGCAGGATACATGTATCTCTTACAAGTGCCTTTAAATAAATGTCAGATATTTTTTTGTCATCCAGTGCAACCACGTGATTGCCTAACTGCATAAGGCCCATTGGGGCCAGTGTGGTTGAAGCAGAAAAAAATGGAATATTTTCCAAAAATACATCAATGGGAATTCATTATCTCGGGTATTCAGAAGTTAAACACTGGTAAGTTCAACTAAAAGTTGATGAAGGTATGCTAACCATCGTGGGGGGCGAGTAGCAGCTGACGTTTCGAACGCTGCCCACATATTATAAAAACTAGTTTATCTTAATTGGCACACAACAAAGACAGAAGTACAAAGATACATGCAGATACCTGATACGAAAAGAGCGCCTTCGAAAATCCTTTGATGTTGTTGACTTCAACCAACACTTGCCCCTTCAGTTCTCTTGTGCTTCTAGTCGTATTACACACAATACTGTTGGGTAGTATTAAGAAACCACAAAACCATCAAAATCATTTTAGGAATACAATCATCAAATGTATTAAATATAGATAATTATTTTACAACAACTGCCCAGTTTCTCGTTTTCTAAAATAAGAGGGCATACCACGGTTGATTACATGATCGCTCGTACAATAGAAACTACAATAAGTGTTAGTGAACAATGGCCTTTTGTATGACCTTACGTTACTCGACCAAACCCCAAACTGCATGGTCATGAAGCAAATTAACCGATTTAGCTTGTAATTTGTTATCCCAATTCAGATCATGTGACAGCTCTCCAGAGGATTCGATTCAGTGCTTTGTTTTCCAATTAGAGAAATTTATACATTTCCTCTTGGGATACAGAAAAACAAGAAAACATTACTCAAGGGAAAAATCAGGGTACCTGAATTGGAACAACAAATGTACAAGCTAAATCGGTCAATTGTCTTAACTAACCACTCTGCCTTATCCCATCAATAAAAATAACTGTCTTCTCTACAGTCACTTGCCATGCATACTTAATTTGGGATAGAAAGTGCATGCAGTTACTGTATTATGTACATGTAATAGTATTGCGATAAAGTGAACAATCTGCCGCATAAAAAAGTGGTCATTAAATGGTCAGCCGACCACCTATTTACCGACCACTTCAGGATTGCTGTGATTTAAGTTACTTTTAGGTTTTTAACGTCAAAGGGTTCCATGCCCAAGTTCTGGTAGTACAAAGGTCTTACCTTCTAGACACTCTGTATTTGTCAGGGTCTGGAATGCAGGGAAGTTTGTCCACAAACACAAAATCTTTGATGTCAGTAAATGATTTACCAAAATCTGTTCCATGAATCTCAAGTTCTGTTCCTCCTGTTAGTGGACCAGCCACTGGCCAAAACTGTGGGGGAAATATGTCAAACTGAAGTTACTACATGGAAAATTATGTAATACATAGAGGAAATCACATGTTGTACATGATTTATTGGCACTGGGTGATATTTTGAAAGTAATGATAATTGCACAAGCCTTTAGGTGAGTACAATTTGAGAACTTTCCAAATGTCACTCAGTGTCCGTAAATGAGTATAGCACGAGCAGTTCATGCAATTTTTTGTTTATAATATACTGAGCTAACATTGGCTGAGAGCATGTGACCATGCACTCTATAACCTTTTTATGCACTCATCATTGACCAATCAGAATCCAGACATTTTGTTGAGTATAAATCAATTATCATAAGGTTGGATTTTTAGGAGTCAGTTAATTTTTTTTAAGCCAGAAAGGCATATACTTGTAATCCTGATCCTTTTTTGTTACCAAATTAAGACAGGTTAACTAACCCTTTGAATAAATGGTTTGGTGAGACAGGGTGCAGACCGTGGAACCCAACTACTCCTCTTACTGCAGGCTTTCAGTACAGTGCACTTGCTGCTTCCTTTACACCAGCCACAGTTGAATTTGGTGTCAGTTACCAGGCAGGTGCTGCAGTCCGTCCTACTGACCTCACACTTGTATAGCAACACTAAAAATCACAGTAAACATTTAATACAATTATGTAATAGAGTGCTTTTCAATTGAGTGTCATAAAACCAAAACTAGTGAGCCAATCACAGGAGCAAGTAAAACATCAATGAACCAATCACAAACTGAAGTACATTTGTAATTCATGAACTGAGTAATTCACGATTGGTTTTACTTCAACTAATCACAAGGAAAAGTAAAGTAACGCAATCATGGATAACTAATTAATGAAATTCGAAAGCAATTACTTTTCGACACTCAATTACCCTATATCATTATGATGTCACGGCTTGTTTATGAGGGGGACAGAATCGACTTGAACAATAGAATTTTTAACTAAATCTGCTCTGCTGAGGAAAATTTAACTTCGAATTGTCTGGTTTCCAAATATCAACTGTATCAATGTTTATCCCACAATATTTACCGTATTTGGTGGCTGTTACCGCTATTCTACGTTCTACAAAATGCATTTGATAGCGATTTCCTTTGTGTTGTTGCTGTTTTGTCCCCTCCCACGACCGTGATCCTTAGCGTTTAAACAATAGATTGTTTTGATTTGACGTCATAATGATATAGGTCAATTGAAAACCGCTCTATTATCAAACTCATTAATATTTCATGAGGGGAAAACAAACAAAATGAATGCTTAACGAGTAGTTTGTAAATCTGATAGATTCGTCCTGATTTACGTAAACTTTTGCTTTGATTTTCTTGGCCGAAATAAGTCATATCAAACTAACTGGAAAACATGACTATACATCTGATATGTCATATACAGAATTTGCGTCTGCATTTATCGGATTTACAAAATCTCACCTCTGGCTGGAGTTTATAAATCCGATAAAACACATGCAGCCACTCATTCCATACCTACATATAATTTTATTAGTAACCTATACATGTAGATGTCAATGAACTGTGGTACCACATCATAGCCATGTCCACAAACAGTACATGTAATTAGGTCTGCATTCCAAGGAAAAGCTCTAAACGATGATTTGTACAGTAGGGCAGTGACATACAAATTTGTGTTCAACTTTACATGAATAATATCTGATGCCATGCTTGTTTTGAGACTTACTTATCTGAAAGCATGCTTTAGGTGTACATGGGCTAAAGAATGCAGACATAATTAGTAATGTTTGTGATATTACACTGTCATAAGTATGGGAGCATGCCCTAGCCTTGGGGAAATTATTCCCGCAAAATTGCCTATTATTCTATTCTTTTATTCCCCAAAAATACCTATTATTCTCATAAATAATCATTATTCTCCAATTTTCCCTATTATTCCCGTTTTAATTCTCAAAATGTCTCGAAATTTAATAAAAGTATAATTAGTTATTATAAACCTACTTATTCATGATCAATAATTATTAATTGTATCTGCAAATTATTTTAAAAATGCAGAAAAGCAATATGTTGTTGACAAGTAAAATTTCATTCTGTTCTATTTACACAAGTTCAAAACATTGAACGGAGATGACATCTACATGTAGCATAATAGCTGTCCAGTCACTTCAGCTAATCTGGCTACCTCGAAACAAGCTCATATACACTGTATACACACACAAACAAGACATTTCACTTACACGTCACAGAGCTTGGTTTATACACCACATCCGTTCCCCTCCACAGCACCGTTAGTTGGGCTACAGCCATTGGTGTTGCTGCATTATATGAATACTGGCAGAAAAACCAAAGAAAAGTTAAATTTTACATGTACATTACAAGTACAACTGAATTTAAGTAATGTTCTGGCTAAGAACGATAGCACTGAACGGCAAGGAATGTAAAAAGGTGTTACTTTTCTATTCTTTCTCGTAAATTCATTGGTTACTCGTACGAATGTACATTCAATAGAAAACAATCGAAGTAATGCACTGTCATACTTTTGGAGTTTTAATTTAGTTTTGATCGAACTAACTTCATGTATGGTTTGATTTCAATGAAAATCAACCATAAGGAAAGTTCTCACATTTGTGATTCAAATATATTTTGTCTTCCCTCTTTCCTATTGGCTTGATGGTGTTTTCTTTAAGTTTCAGCACTTGAGACACATTCAAGCAAAATCGCCCACATACACATGTACCATAGTTATTTTTGTCTTTTGTCATTTGAAAGATTATCGTTGGGGGTTGAGACAGCCCCTTTATTACCTTCTCCCCACTACAGGTCAGGTGACTGTCGCTGTCTCTGGTGGCCTTGACTTTCCACTCCTTTCCATCCACCGCCACCACACAATCGAATCCATAATTATTATTCTGAAAAAATCATAATTCTCATCAGTTTTCATGTAAAAGTTAAAGGTTTAATTTATATAGTGCAAATTCTATATAAGTATATTTAAATGATAGACAATACAATAGCAAGAGAGTATTTCAGACTTTGTTTAAAAAAATATACTCATGATGTCTATAAAGGACAAATTATCAGTTCATTAAAAGCCACAAAGTATGATATTGTCCTCATCATCCTTCTAGATCTGCTCTTTCACTGGAATCTAATGGTGATGCAATTCCACAATTAATCATAATTATGGAAGAGAAAGTATATGATGGATATTATTATTCTGTTTCATATAATTACACAGTCTGTAGTAGATGACCCATATCATTCTATGATGTATCAATCTCTAACATATTACAATGCAACTACTGTAGCCAGGACCACTTAGACAACAAGAACTAAACACATTGCAAAATACTTTGACTTCAAAACTAGTCCTCCAAATTTGCCTTGTACCAAATCGAAGCTCAAGCAAGTCGTAATATAATGCTATTGTCTTGCATAATTGTACTCAACACTGTCACTGATTGTATCAAATAACCACAAGTTTGAATGCTTTGTTTTCATTCTGCAAAAATGTGATTGGTTCTCGTTGTTACAGTAGTCGCACTGTAAATACACACAATAATTTATTGAAGGGCCAATAAATTTATTGTGCAAAAGGGGCATCGATCTGTGACAATTTCAAAAACTCAAAAAAATAGGAAAACCTGCATTCTCTCTTCGTGCTAGTTAAGAGAGCCTTTCAGATGAAAGAGGAATTTATGACAGCTCTGCATTAGTAATCAAGCTCTTTCTATGTAAAACTTTTGTTATTGTTTGTTATTTCGAGGGGGGTGAGTAAGAAGGTTATTTTGAAGAGCTTGTGCATGCCGTTACATGTACATTTTATAAACTTTTTGGCAGGAAAATGCTCTCCATAGATAAAATAAGGCTTGAAGGAGGATTCTTTCTCTTTCACCTCAGAAACCAAGCAGGCGAGATGACAGACTAACATTTCAAAAGGGTAACTTTGCGTAAAGTGCTGTTGGAGATCATTAAATTGCCGGCTTAACTCATGGTTGAGTGAAGAACTGTTTGGCTAAAAGGCGATTTGTTGTTGCTGGAGATTTACACAGTCAGGTCTTCAGGCAAACCAAAAAAACAAAAAGTAATTTTGATGAGCTAATAAGTTGATTTTGGTAAGTTTCATGGTCTGAGCTTTCCAAAGATAGTCATGTCAGGCCTTGTTTCTGCCTGAGCACTTATAAAATAAATATTATTGAGAGGGAACTCCATGGATCCTCCCTGTCGAAAAGTCTGTTCTGTACCCATAATTCTTTTTGGGCTGTGTTGATAGAGTCCAAAGGAAATCCGAGGCAAATAGTGTTATATCTGTATTACAGCTATGGGAAGAGCTTGAGACATGCAAGGATTTCGGAAAGATAGTGTGCCACTAAAATTTGGTTGTCCGTGTAATATTAACTCTGTTTTGCAATCAAGCCAATAAGTGATGGTGTGAGAACTTTAGTACTTATACAATGTTCCTATGTGAAGTACAAGCATGAAGCGATTTTTTGGTTAGAAAGGACTACTGTATGCAAATTTGAAAACAAAATACGGCAACAAAAGAGTTCAGCTGGAATGAGCAAAAGATATCAGGCAACGATTAACAAAAAATTCACTAACGGCCCTTAATGGAAGGCTTGAAAACCCACAAGAATCCTAAACGGGATGACCACAAACATTGTTAACTCATGCTTGACTCAGATCTGCAGTAAACAAGCTCATACATGTACAATGTAGTTCTAAAACAGAGTGGGGGAGACGTTCCATGCAATTAGGAAACTGGGTAACACTATTAAGGTTTTTGAAATGTAAAGGAGGTGTCTATTAGCTTCCTCCGTCAGCAACCTGATGCCACTTATCTCAATATTAATGATCAACCGCTTGAACATGTTTCATCTTATAAGGTCCTTGGTTTAATGCTTCAACATAATCTAAAGTGGGTCAACAATATCAATAATATGGTGAAAAAGGCATCTAAATGGCTTCATATTTTAAGAGTCCTCTGCCACAGTGGTGTTCCTCCTTCCGATCTTGTTCTGATTTACTTTTCGTTGGTGTAATCCATTCTTGAATATAGTTGTGCTGTTTGGCATACCAGCCTACCATGCTACTTACATGTAACTGACAAAATTGAGCTTGTCCAAAAGAGAGCCTTACGAATCATCCATCCATATCAATGTTACTCCAAAGCACTCACTTTATATAACTGCTCTTACCTTGATACCAGAGGCATGAACTACATGTATGTTCTAAAGTATTCAGGAAGCTAAAAAGCCCTAGTTCACGTCTCCTCCACCTGACACTTGAGAAAGCACACACGGCCGAGAGTTGCGCAATAGCCAAAACCTTAGTTTGCCTAAGTGTCACACCAAAAGGTATAAGAGAAGTGTTTTCCTGCGATGTGTTTTAATAAGTCTACTAACTAATTTGTTCATATACAATTGTATAATAATAATCTTAGCTTAACTTATTGTAAGATACTGTCTTTAACTTAGCTTGTAGGACACAGTAATAATTATTATTTGTAAACCGGATCCAGTCCCCCGGTATAAGTTATAGATATGATTGTAAGTGCCAGTTTCCCATTTTTATACTCTTAGTTTTCTTTAATACTTGTAACATACTGTATAAGGCAATTTTATATTCAATAAACCTGCATGAAAATAATTAATAGACAAAATTGAATGATATTAAGGATATTTCGAGGGGAGAACCGAAAAAAAAATTGTGGTGCAACAGCCAGGAATCAAACTCAGAGTCAACGGCTTGAGTGGCATGACAACACCTGAGAGAAAAGACCATTTTTTTTCAAAAGAGTTTTTCCAATTATCAGCAGTTTCGCATAAAAGAAGTCACAATCTACGTAAACTTTAACTTCATAACGTGAAAAGTGAATGTAAATAATCACAAAGAGTGTCACTCGTTCCAATAATTGTCATTTATGCCCATTTTGCACATGGCCTTCAATTATAACAATCATTGAAGTGTTCTCACAAAATATGTCAACTCACCTTAATTACTGGAAGATCCTCTGCTTTGACTTTAATGACACTGGTAACACCATTTGGAATATAGAAGGTTTGATTGGCTACCAATTTAGGACAGCCAGCTGCTCCAGGTGGACGCTTCTGCTCCAAACAAATTCAAGAGGCAAAATGATTAGTAACAAGAAATATTATACGATAAAGCTACTTCTGTTGAATTAATCAAGTGAAAATTCATCTGTACTATTAATAATAATTATTATTTTACAACATGACTTTGTATCAGAGATGTAACAACTTTATTTAGATTGCAGGCTATGTGATTCCAATTAGTGTATCCCTGAATGCCAGTTGCAAAAGAATCATTTATATTGTTGTTGAACAAGGAATTTTAAAAAACTATTCATGTAATAAGTGTGATTTGTATACAAATATTACTCTTTAAAGGGGTCTATATCTACTATTGTAAAAGTAATTAACAATTCATAAGGGTGCTAACCAATCCAGATGCAGCATTCAAATCGCATGAACACCACATACTGTAAACCCACACACAGAACTTTGCATTAGTTTGATACAGAACTGATTAATAAAACATCAGTGTCTGTATATTGATACAACACTGATTAATAAAACATCAATGTTGTATCAGAACTGATTAATAAAACATGTCTGTATGATACTCCTGTATCACTGATTACAGACACTGATGCTTTAATCATCAGTCCTGTATCCAACAAACACTACATGTATGCTACTGTCTGTTGGAAGGAGGTCTCACGACCGATGACTGACTTCTCCTACATACATGTACATATATCCCAGTTGGGTGAAATATCAAGGTAAACTATTCTCTATTGATGGATAGAGACCATCTGTTCAATGTGGGACCTATTTTTGTGCACACTGCACATGACCGTGATGTAAAATATAGAGCTCAATTTTTTTTTTACATTTTACATCAATTTCATATATTTGTTTATACATGTACATGTATTATACAGTGTAGTTTCATTTCACAAGTATAGTTTACAACATTTGCGTGAGTGTGGTATTGGCTCAAGGTGCCACCCCGGCGAAAATATGTTCATGAACCAGCATGAACAGTTCTTGATATGTTCTTGACTGGCAATTGTCTCAGTTCATGAACTAAAATCACTTATAAATACCAAATATGTTTCAAGAACATTTCATGAACATTTCAAGAACCTAAGATGGTTCAGGAGAGTTCATGATTAATTCATGAAATACAATAATGAATCTCTAATGAACTTTCATGAACTCATGAACTGTTATAATTTCACAAAATAATAAGTTGAAGAACCTTTCATGAACATTTTAAAAATGCTATAAAGTTCATAAGCGTTCACATGAAATGCATCAACTGCAACGTTAATAACCTCTGATGAACTTTTACCAACCCTATATTATTCTTGACACCACATTCAAACTGTAATCAACATAGCAATAGCTTTTTTTCCATGGTCTATTAGCTCCCCGAGCGTATACGTAGTTAATAATAATGACACTAACAAATTTAAGACCGCTGTACGCCAACATTTTATTGAATCAGGAGAATGGTTTTATTTTTTTAATGTTGTTATCATATTACTAAGTGTGTCTCCTTTTATCATGGCATTATTATTAACCTAGTTGTTATTATTGTAAATTGTTTTTTTAATTTACACTGATGTGATATGGTTACACCGTTTTATCAGTTAATAAAGTAGAACCCGTCTGGCAGACTACATAATCAATGAAACAACAATGCATTGTCTTTTCCGGTTCAAATGAGTTCGTTCAGCCAAGTTCCCCTTGCAAAATGAATTGCCAGATTTCTCAGGGAATCCTTAAGGACTACTGCATGGACAGGCTACATAATTATTTTATTTGAAGGCAGGATAAACATCACAATAAATACAATGAAATGAGAAATAAAATAAGTTATATTAAGATAGCAGTCGTGTGAGGAGGCTGAGGGCTGAGACTAAAATAATATTAAGCATCACAGCATTCTCCTGGTTATTTTAGACTAAGAGTTGACTTATCAATTTGACTGGCTTGTTCAAAAAGGAAATTCCTATCGTTTATATAAGCAAAGTATTTCTGTCTGCCCCTTTGAAAATGTGTATTTCTGCTAAGAAATTCGAACAGAAGAACGTAGGACCTTCGATCTCCGACTCTTACTTTTATGAGTTAAGACTGGAACAAAGTTGACCATATTTGGTTGGCAGAGTTGCCAGGCCTCCAGGGGCGGTTATTCTGTGAAGGGATGTGTGTTGCTCGGTTGGACTTAGAGTTTTACAACCTCAATGAAAGGTTAATTCAAAGAGTATTTCAAGCACAATATTCTTTAGATGGGATGATAATAATAACCGCTGCAACTGAGAGGCATCACTAGTTCTGGATGGCACAATTTAATGGAGAAATATGTACAGTAGCCGAGTAGGTAAGCTTAAAATGTCTTACTTTTATACTACCACCTGGAAAAATGATATATGTGCTTTCAGTTTCAGTTTCATGCAACAGTCACTACCTAAAACCACTATGATTATAGCTTAGAGTTTTCTAGTAATTCAGTTGGTTTTAATAGATTATTGCTCACATAGAATATACTTCAAATAACAATGTCAATGTGGTAAAATCCTTCCCGAACATTATCTGACATTATTTTATCTGGGGGCCCCGTATTTGTTCAGCAAAATTCGCATTAATCTTTGGTAAAACTGTTCTTACCACGAAAATATTTCAGTTATGACGTTTGTAGATCTTACAGTTTGGAATAAAGTTTAAATTTTGTATACGTGAATCGAAGTTCTAAACCCTGCGGCGTAAAATTTTCAAACCAAGAGATTACTGCTTGATGGCCTACGGGATTCACAGAGCAACAAATCCTACTAAATTGTCAATTATAAAAGCAATTATAATCATAATTCCAGATTTGTTGGTTATATCGTTTCAGGTCTTGGAGTTGCAGATCCATTTAAGCTTGACAAGTCTTGAAATAAACAGGGGCAAGTCAAATGCATCAGTACACATGATGTACTCACTGTGACTGAAAAACCGAATCGCTTGTATTTAGAACTAGAAACTATGCTATAGATAATAAACTAAAAGCTGGACTAGCATGAAACACGCATTAACTCTTTGTTGATGTTGTTTTTATGTTACTTTATTTATAATTACTTTATTTATCATGGTCAAATCTGCTGTCTGATGTGTTCATGTCCGATTCATGAACTATTCATGAATCTACCAAATCTTATAAATTTTATGAATTACTGCTTGTAAATGTTCATGCCTGATTCATGAACTGTTCACGAATCTAACACAAATCTATATGAACAGTGACTGGAAATGTTCATGCCTTATTCATGAACTGTTCATGAATCTACACAAATGTATTTGAACAGTACCTGTAAATGTTCATGCCTGATTCATGAACTGTTCATGAATCTACACAAATGTATTTGAACAGTACCTGTAAATGTTCATGCCTGATTCATGAACTGTTCATGAACCATTGTCATGAAATGTTCATGTACTTTTAGGTCATGAGATGTTCATGAAAATCATCTTTCATGAATGTGGCCATTTAATGTTCATTCCCATTCATGAACAGTTCATGAATATTTCATGAATGTTCATGGACATAAATTCATGAACCATTCATGAATTGTTCATAAAAGTTTCGCCGGGGCAATACAACACTCCAGTGCCTGGACATTTACACTTACAATTACAGTTCAGTTCACTCTGGGAATGTCCTTCAGTGCTTTCAAAATGTTTTTGAGTAAGAGGTCAACATACAGGAAAGTACACGTAGGTGTCTGTGACAAAAGGCTAAAAGTAAATGTTTCATTGTCTGTTGATATTAAAGAGAAAATAACCGCCAATGTAGCTCGACGAATCAACCACCGGAGCTCCGGCGGTCGATCATGGGCAACTTATTTTTAAACCTCTGAATTTTAAACGAGACCTGAAACAACTACATGTAGTAAGGGGCTGATTAATGTCAGGACCAAGCTAAACCACAGATCAAATTGGAATTTAGCATGTTGGGTTTTGTGGAGGAAGGAAAACTGGAGAACACATAGAAAAACCCTCAGAGCAAGCGCAATACCAACAAACTCAACTCACATATGGCACAGCCTCCGTGGGATCGAACCTGGGCCAGAGGCGAAGAGCTTAACCACTACACCACCCTGGCTCCCCAAAAACATTGGTCCTTAATGTCATACATCATTAATTTGTTCTATAATTATATACTCTCCATGAGAACCTTTTGTGATTATAGGTGAATGGGTGAATGCAGCATAAAATTATTGGGAAACAAACAATCATGTACCTTATTCTTAGATAATATGACTTCGCCAGGGCAGATTTCACGACCTTTGGCAGAACACCGCCCACTGTACGTACACCAATCACAATCATACATACTTTCTGAACACACCATACACCTTAAAGAGGGAATGAAGACAAGAAATCAAAGCAAATTAAAGAAGACTTCCAAATTAAAAAGTACATGTATATATAGACGTCAGTTACATCATTATTTTATGATAATATTGATTTGTTAACACCTTTTTTGCCGATAAGGATGTTCAGATTATACAATCTGTACTTCAGGATGAACTTAGTGCTCTTAGTAGATGGTTTACTGATAACGAATTAATTGTAAATTGTGCTAAAACTAAAGTTATGTTATTTGGTTCTAATCAACGTTTAGCAAGATCACAGAAGCCTTCTTTGTCATTATCAGGAACACTATTAGAACTACCAGAGACTGTTAAGTATCTAGGTTTGTCTTTCGATGCTACAATGAACTGGCATGACCATATTGATGTCATTGCTTCTAAAGTATCTCGTAGACTTAACCTCCTTGGGAGGATCCGGAAATATCTTAATGTCGACACTTGTAAGCTTCTGCATGGAACTCTTATTCAGCCGCTGTATGAATACTGTGATGTAATCTGGTCTAATGCGGATAAAATTAACCTTGATAGACTTCTGAGGTTACAGAAGAGAGGAGCGCGCATCATACTCCGGAGGAAAATCCGAGAAGAACGCACAGAGCAGTTATTCAGAGAGCTTGGTTGGGTCCCCTTACTTGATCGATGGCACTTTCATAAATGTCTTACTGTCTTTAAATGTTTGAATGGACTTTGTCCACCTTATCTTAGGAATTTGTTTTCTCGTAATTCTGATGTTCATAATTACAATACTCGAAATAGGTCTAATCTCCATATGGTTCAAATATCCTCTAAATCTGGTTATAGATCCTTTGCCTATTCAGCAGCTAAGTTTTATAACAGTCTCAGTTCAACCATTAAGAGCTCTCATTCTATCAGAACCTTCAGCGCCAATTACTGGTTGGACTCGTCTGTCAGATCATTATAGTTTATCATTATAGTTTATTGTTATTATTTTATCAGTAGTTTAACATTATTATTATTATTATTATTATTATATATAGTTACTTATTAGTAGTTAGGTTAGTTTTTATCTTAGATATGATTGCTTGTCTGTATTTATTGTTATGTTTGTATTTGTATTATATCTTAGACGCACAGCTTCAATGTAAATAAGTGTTTAGCTTTTTTGAATTCTATGCATAATAAAGTATCTATCTATCTATCTATCTATGATTTCCTCCATACCAATAACTTGTGGATTAATGCTATCGCAAATCCATGAGTTTAAAACCAACTCAAATAGCGACCATGAATTTTGAACCCTGTGTGCACCTACCCCTTCATTCGTGTGCAGTCATAAAATGGTATTTTCTTTGTAATGAATTTCTTGCCAGTCTCAGTAGCATATAAGGATAGATCAACAAGTACATCTCCTGCAAAAGAAAAATCAATCATGTTGCACAGGACAATAAAACCACAACTGACAGACACACATACATGTACATTTTTTGTACATTATACATTGTAATATGTATCACACTAATTGAACCACATACTGTACTGTACTCCACAACAGTGCAGTACCTGAAACTACATAATACAATCAGCTTCAGTTCTCAGTGTTTTGATCTCATGATGAAGCACTTGTACATGTATAAGTGTTTGATATGTTAGTTAAAACTCACCTGTGGTGCTTGTGATAAGTGGCAAGTCTTGAGCCGCAGGAGTATAGCACTTAACACTGTTAATTCCAATATATGTAGTAGTTTGAGACTTATTGTTGATGTAGCAGCGATATGTGTCACCACTTGGTGGCAAGGGAGGCAGGTTTTCTATAATAGCTTTAAGCTGGAAAAAAATGATTAGTATTTCAGTAAAGACTTTGTCACGAGCTGAGGGTAGCACTTAATAGTGAAAAACACTAATAACAGCTTGTACAAGTTGTACACATATTTCTTTTAAAAACTTGAACTACACAACTTAATATGTGTATTCTACTTCCAAGAGCAAAAGCTGGCTGATTTAATTTGCATAATGCCAAACAAATTATTAAAGTATGCCATAAAAAGTAATACTGGGCAGTTTGAGTTTGGACTTTCATTGCTACAAAGTTATTGACATTGAAATAGAGGGAAAATCACACACACAAAAGGCTAGTATATACAATGTAATATTTAAGTACCATTTTATGGAGGTTGGCTAAAGTGTGAGCCTGCGAGCTGCAAGCCTTTTTTTTACAAGCTGTGAGCCACTTTATCTTGCAATTTTTTTGGCAAGTTGTTTTGGAAGAAGGAAATGTGGTTAAAAATCATATTCTTTGTTTGCCCATCTACGGAATTAGTAAATGCTAAAATTCAAACAAAACGTTCAAAAATCAATCTACCAGGACCCATACACTTGAAACTTTCAATTTCTTTTTTGAATACAAAACACGGCCTACATTTTATATTAAATTTCATAAACCAAAATAAAAGGCCCCAAGCTCTTCCAAAGAGAAAAACACTTAAATGATAGAAAAACACTTGTTTACCCTTTTATGAGGCAGGATTATACTAAAGTAGCAAAAATTCAATCAGATCAAGGGAGTCTGTGTCATGTTTTTGCTGTCTCAACCAGTCGCTTTATCAGCAGTCCTACTCCCCTTTGTTGATGAATTATTTTTTTAAGAAAGCTTAGTAGAGCTCTTCTCAAACTCATTAATAATTCATTATCTGATTGGCCAACCACAATATCTAATCTGGTCAGGTGGATGAGTTTGGAAACCCAATGAAATACCAGTTGAAAATCACTAGTGTTTAGAACAGATTTTCATCACTAGTGATGAACCTGTTATTAATCTACATACTCTGCATGAACCACTAACTACTTATATACTGATAAACTACAAGTAAGAAGTGAAGAAGTAAAGAACAATGTAGAAAGAAAAGGTGTGCCTCCACTGGAGTTAGAACCTCAACCGTACTCTACCGACTTCTTGTACTAACTCTTGGCCACTACGCTACTGAGTATGCTACAATTGTTGCCAAAATGATTGGACCGATAACAGCATTTCTTTGAATTTGAATAAATTCTTATCACCTGGACTGGTCCTTTGTCCCCTCCCCGGTTTCAATGTTGATCCAGGCATTGTAAAAAGTTGTTTTCACCTTCATGTGCATGATATCAGCTGTCCAAAATTCCTCCCAACATTGAAACGGGGGGATAGGGGACATGATATTTTATAAAATCCCTAAAAGTATCCAAAAATCCTCTAAGAGATCTTTCGGTCCAAGGTATTTTTAGCAATGATTTGTAGTTGAAATCACTGCCAGCAAAAAAGAATAATAAGCCATCTATGGAATAATTATATACAACAGTCAAACAGTAAACAATACTTGCTAATGATGTTTGAAAAGAAGCACAAACTATTACGTAAATGTCTGGTTTAGCCATTCACCTGAAAGTCATTTCAAACACTCATTGTTCGTACATGTTTCTCAATATTTGGAACCCCTGATAAAAAAAACTACAATGTGTTTGAAATAGTACTTGGCAATTGTCAAATTGAAGATGGCCTCTTTTCATTTGATCACATGATACGAAAGTCTGCAATAGATCAATAGACTTTTTGCAATGTCCCCATTTCCCTTTCATTTGTGGTTTCATTAATTTTGTCCATAACCAGTGTGAAAATTAGCAGTGCAAAGACAATTATTATTCTTTTGAGAATATCAATGGTGGATTCTTCAACACATACATGTAAGAAAGGACAAGTATTAAAGGCTGCCTAGATTAGTAGAATATTGGCAGCTTAAACATTCATGTTTACAGTATTAGAGTAGTGTGACAAAGATTGTATTGTATTGAAATAAATTTTAAACACAACATTGTTTACAAACCTATACCAGTCTTCTACAAGCACAGCTTGCTCACGTGGTGCAATGCAATCAAGATGAAGACCATAAAAGGATAATTTCTGGTGGGAAATTGGAGGCTCACAGAAAAAGGCTTGCAGCTTGCAAAAAGAAGCTCGCAGGCTTGCAATTTAGCCAACCCCCCATTTCATACCCCCTAAAATTCAGTGTGTCACTAATCTTGGCATACTCTTTAACATGGTATAGCATTCAACTGTTATTTACTGCTCTCTAATATACTCTTCATAGGGGGATAGGGTCCATAAGGTGAGAGTAGGAAAGGAATGCATGCAATGTTCAATGCTATTGTTCTTAATTGCATAAATGCCCTGTCTCAGCTTTGACAGCTTGTCAAAATGAACCAATCAAAATACTATGAAAAGCAGTAATTAAAAAGTGTTTTTCTCAAAACGATAGATGGTCATCTCACAGAGAAATGAATGCTGCTGGACATACTCTGACTTTATGATTTTGGCTATGATTTAAAGTGTTTTTAGTCTAAGAAAAAAGGAAAACATTTGACCATAATATATATGATATATCAGTACATACAGCGTTTGTTACTGTACCGCATGCAAGATTGATTCCCTTGTGTCTAGATTGTGCCATGCCGACTGTCTATTTATACTTTTGTCTATTTACACGAAAATGTAAACAGACCCCACAGCTGCATGTCAAATGAATTCAGCCAATGCAATTTAGCCAAAGGTTTTGGTCACTGACTTCGCAAAGAACATAGGGCTGTTGCAAGTGTTCTTTTTCCTCTCTTGTCCCATTCCCCTAGAATGCCTGACTCAATTGAAAATTGTTTGAGTGTGTGGCCAGCAGCTTACCATAGAACGACTGCCATGTGGAAATCTTTCAGGAATTGTAGAGACAATCCTGGTACAACGCAAGACATTTGTAGTAAACCGTAAGGGGTTAAGGCTTGCTGCTTGGCAAGACAATCTCCTGCTACACCTAAAAGAAAAAAAATAAGTCAGTAATCAACGTAAGCCTTCCTTTCAGCAATAATATTCCAGGTAAGTACACTGAGTATTTTTCATATACATGTAAGCAGCACATTTTAGATTATTAATTTTACCTAAAATCAGAAACATCCTGGTGCCATATAATATAATTATAGTTCCTTTACATGTGAGTACAATATAGAACTGTACAATTATGTACATGTAGCAGGTCAGGGATGAGTCCTGTTTTCTTGAAATCACTGAAGAGAGTTGCAATTAAAAAATCTTACTTGATTCCAATTTAAAGACAAGCACCCTAATTTCAACACAAAATGAATGCAACTAATTAATTAATTATTTTACTAATTAATTCAATCTACATGATTGTACTGTTATGTACATGATGTAGAGTACTGTATTGTATTGTCAATTTAGTAATCTTCTTTTATTAAACGTAATTCTCATAAATTAACATACTTATTATACAAGGTGCACCATCCACAGAAAGGATCTCCTCTGCTGCTGCAGGAAGGACATGAAGAGAAGGAAGCACACTCTTCAACAGGAACTTTAATAACCTACAGTACAAAATGAGCAAACTTTACTTTATACAGGCTATATATACAATAGGAGAAAATTTACATGTAATAGGTCATTAGAGTCTAGAGTGTGGGAGGTCAGGGGTTCGAATCCCAGCCACATCCTTGGGAAGGGACGTATAAACTCTTGGCCTTGATGTAAAAGAACCTGTTTGTTATTAGAGAAAGAGTAGGGGATTGTCTCCCAACACAACAGCCTGGTATTCTGGTGTACTAACAATCACTCATGATTGTAAACTGCACGGCAGCACGTTGCACCACAATTTAGCAGTCTGTATCACAAAATATAACCTTGTGAAGTGCATTTGAATATATTCATATAGAATTTTCACTATACTGTATAAATGAATACCTTTAGCTTTTTTTTTATTAGTTGGCTACAGACAGCTAATGGCTGCATATGTTTACATGTACAAGTCATATAAATGTACACTGTATGTGGATTGTGAATGAGGAGCAAATAAGCACAGCAGTAATAATTAGCTCATGGTTAATTCTCAAACTAATAAATAACTTGTTTATTATATAAATCTGTGCAAAAACTGAACTGTGGCAACTGGGCTGGTATTTATTAATGTTTAACACCAAATTGAAGCTAACTATAAGCACATGTATCTATATAGTCATCACATATTAATAGTAATTTTAAAATACAATTTAACTGGACTGCAGTATTTCATAATACATGCACTGACTTACCTTATTATCAGTAGCAGCATAGATTGATAACTTGTCTCTGCTGAGTACCAACTTCTTGAGTGATTTTCCAGGAACAAGTTGCTTATCATAATATGGGGTAACAGGACCACTATCATTGGCAACAGCTATCTGTTAAATATAGTATAAAAATGCCACCTTAGAGTCGCTGAAGTACTCTCTAAAATATAACATAGGTATGACTCCTTAGAGTCAAGTACATGTACTCTCTAAAATATAACATAGACATGCCTCCAAGCTAGGTTAGAGTCATTGAAGTACTCTATCAAATGTGAAATAGAAATGCCTCCTTAGAGTCATTGAAATACTGCAGGAAGGACACGAAGAGAAGGAAGACCAGCAGTTATTATGAGCCATGTTCGTATATCCTTTAGGTATAAGCCACAACTTTACTGACCTAATAAAAACTGTAGAAATGGCAGCAAAAAGTGTCCACCTAATGCAGGCAAAATTGAAGGGCTGTGTGCAACAATTGGCATAAGTGTTTCCTGATCACATTCTAAATTCTCCTTCAAATTCTTTGTTTTCTAAGGGAGAATTTAGAACGTGATCAGAAGTCACTTACGCTCTTGTTGCACACAGCCCTTCGAATGTAAAAAAAATATCCAGTCTCTTTAAAAACCCAAGGTCCAAGTCTCAAATTATGCGACACAGACTTTTTCAAGTTCAAGTTCAATTTATTCACACTTGTTTATATGTTACAATTATTGGTTAAATATAACAAAGCCATAAAAAGAGAAAAATAAATAGGAGATAATAATTACAATCTTTAGATGATAGTGTGTAGTGGTCAAAGGAGCGAAAGCTTTCGAGTTAACCACTACCATGTTGAAAGTTAATGAGGGGAGGAATAAATAAACGAATAGGCTTGATTGTATCTTTACAGGGTTTTAAAAAGTATGACTGTTGGTTATAATGAGAGAAGAGGAGGGAAATAATCAACTAGAATAATCAACTACAGTACCGGCAGGAATTATAGGGACATTTACCGCAGCTGTGCTGCATGAAAAATCGCGGTCATTTTTGCGGTGACCGCGGTCACTCCTGAGGTCGCCGCGGTCACTTTTGAGATTGCCGCAGTCACTTTTGAGGTCGCCGCGGTAATCGTGCCGCGGTGGTCATGCCGCGGCGCTAACCGCGACCGCATGTAACATCTACATGTACATCTCATACATTTTACTTTGAAGCAGTTGGCTTCGTTATAACGTGAGCGTGAACGGCGGTCTCGAGTAAGTAAGACAACTTACGAAAGTCAACAGAAGATTGTTAGCGTGCCGTGGCTTGTAAGAAATGCTTAAAAAGAAGCAGTTGGCTTCGTTACAGTATTGTGCAAAAGTCATGCAAACATATTTCGACGAATTTTGCTCTTTGTTCAGCGACATTTCGACAATTTGTCAAACGAAAATTCGGACCGAGTTATCGAAATATCATGATCCGAAATGTGTCTGTTGATTGCACAATTACGTATTTTAACCTTTCTTTCACTAGGATTAACGCGTGACAAATTCTAATTCATAACAAACAGTTTTACAAACGTACGGTAAGATGGTTTTGGTAAATACCCTGCGTGCCAGAGGCGTCAAAAAGTCAAGATTCTTACTGCGCAGTATAATAAAAGTTCCTGTCAATCATGAACTGTCAGCCAGACGAGACTGTCTCATTTCTGACACAAATACCGCGGGGAAAGTAATTTCCATTTACGCGAATTGACTGATCTGATTCGATGCATTAAAGCTCTTAATTCAAAAGAAATTGCACTTTCCGAGTAGAAGTTTTCTGGTAAGAGTATAGAATTTTTTGTACGTCTTTCAATGATGACAAACGTTGCTTCAAAACTCTGTTGATGTTCTGTAAAAACATCAGACTGACATTCACGCCTGACTGATTGCACGTGGAAATTCAGACTCCAGAGAATTTAATACGCAACTATTTACAATGATTTATGCCGAAACCTTTTAATACTAGTAACAAGACAAGGATCTGCATTAAATGTGAAACTACACTGAAGAAAAAGTTTATTTGGTGTTATGCTTCATTAGTTAATAAGAACGCGAACGGTGGTCTCAAGTAAGAAAGACAACTTACGACAGTTAACAGAAGATTGTTAGCGGGCCGTTCGTTAGTTAATAAGAACGCGAACGGCGGTCTTAAGTAAGAAAGACAACTTACGAAAGTTAACAGAAGATTGTTAGCGGGCCGTATCTCAAGAAATGCTTATTTTGAAGCAGTTGGCTTCGTTAGTTAATAAGAACGCGAACGGTGGTCTCGAGTAACAAAGTTAACAGAAGATTGTTTACGAGAAGTTTAATGCCGGTGATCGTTCTTTAGACGCGTACACAACGAAGAGAAGCGGGCCAAGGCAGGAACCTTGGGGACACCAAAGCTAAGGTCAAACCTGTCTGACATTGCAGCATTCAGTAAGACCTTTTGGCTTCTAGACCTATTAAAACTTCTATCAAAATCAGGAAAGGCTAAAGTGAACAAGTTGCACCGTAAATTTGTTGTCGGTAAGTGGTCGGCTGACCACTTACCAACAGCTTACCAACAGCTTACCAACCACTTACCGACAGCTTACCAACAGCTTACCGACAGTACTTGACGAATGGTTTCCACAGGGAATTTTCGTCTCAAAGTAAAATCCAGCTGATAGTACAAACAGGGAATTTTCGTCTCAAACTCAAAGTGTGCGTACATACTCACTACGCTCTTCATATCACGTAGCTTTCCAATGTTAGAATGGAATTTGTCAATAGTGTATTCTTACTACATTGTACGTTGTAGATAGTTGGGTATTGATGAAAACAGTGTACTCAATAATCTGTCTTTTCTTCTTTGCAGCATATTCTCGATTCAACTCCGTAAATTAGTGAACCAGCGCCATCTTGGATTCCCACGTGATATCACGTGTTCTTTAACTGCGGCAAACTGCGGCAAATCTATTATTTTAGAATCCTGACTTTTTTACGTCTCTGGCACGCAGGGTATTTACCAAAACCATCTTACTGTACGTTTGTAAAACTGTTTGTCATGAATTCAAATTCGCGTTGGCATTCGTAGGAACATTAAGAGCGTCGTAATATGTTTGCATGACTTTAGCACAATACTGTAGTTATCTGTTAATTTGCTGTGAGATCGCACTGTATCGAAGGGGTTTATCGTTGTCACAACGTTGGAAACTTTGGAAGCTATTAAGCGTATTTTGGTTGAAAATATTCTTGAGCCAGTATGAGATAACGATTCATGCGCTTTCAGACTGATTGTCTGGTTTTTGACACAACAGGAGTCAGGCCCAACAGTGAGTGCCACGGATATTTTAATTTGTTATCTGTTATCGAAGCGGTTTATCGTTGCCAGAACGTTGGAAACTTAAGAAGGTATAAAGCATATCTTGGTTCAAATGAGTCAACCACTTACCGACAGCTTACCGACAGCTTACCGACAGCTTACCGACAGCTTACCGACAGCTTACCAACAGCTTACCAACAGCTTACCAACAGCTTACCAACAGCTTACCGACACAATTTTACCAACCACTTACCGACAGCTTACCGACCACTTACCAACCACTTACCGACCACTTACCGACCATGTATTTACGGTGCAACTTGTTCACTTTAGCCATCAGGAATAGTTGTTCAAAAGTCTAACCATTATAACAAAATTCCCAGCCGAGCAAGTTTAGAGAGGCAGGAGGAGAAACTATACTATGATCAAGCATGGCCATGTCAAAGTAAAGCACAATGTAGCGAAAGCAAAGATTGGGTATTTCTTCTTATTTATTTTACAGTACCGCCTGGAATTATTGAAGCATTTACCGTGGTTTTACCGCGTCCAATGACCGTGGTAATACTGCAGTTTGACCTCAGAATGACCGCAGTATTACCTCGGTAAAACCGCAGTCAACTGCAGTAATTAGTTGGCCGCGGTCATGGCTGCGGCCGCTGAGATTTGTATCATGCCGAAATCATTGACATTAGTGTAAAGATGTAGCAGTCATGATCACAAATGTGCGAGTTTGGCGCGATGACTCGGCATTCTTTTCATTCTTTATTCAACACCGCTGTTAACTTTAGAATCTTTTATTTTAGTTTCATTCAGAACTCTAACGGCGGGTAGAGAAGCACTCATCGGTTAAACTAAGACTTTAGAATCTTTTATTTTCTCTTCATTCAGAACTCTAACAGCGGGTAGAGAAGCACTCATCGGTGAAACTAAGACTTTAGAATCTTTTATTTTCGCTTCATTCAGAACTCAAACGGCGGGTAGAGAAGCACTCATTGGTGAAACTAAGACTTTAGAACCTTTTATTTTCGCTTCATTCAGGACTCAAACGGTGGGTAGAGAAGCACTCATCGGTGAAACTAAGACTTTAGAATCTTTTATTTTCGCTTCATTCAGAATTCTAACGGCGTGTACTGTAGACAAGCACTCATCGGTGAAACTAAGACTAAATAGAATCTTTTATTTTCGCTTCATTCAGAACTCGAAAGGAGGGTAGAGAATCACTCATCGTAAGACTTTAGAATCTTTTATTTTCGCTTCATTCAGAACTCAATCAATCAATCAATCAATAACTTTATTTAGGCACGCTAGCCTCTACAACTTGTAGCTGATTTCCATGAAGGGCGTGAACAATACAATTAATTAAAACTATAATACAAAAGTCGATGACTACTTTATAAATGTGCTAAAAACACATATAATGCATAAATATATATAAAGGTATTTAAGATGTGTTAAAAACACATGATACGTATTTACAATAATATGACATTATAATATACTATAATGTCAACTGCTGATTTAATGGTAGCGTTACTAATTGTTTAAAAGTTTAAAAGTACGGAAGGAAAGGAATGATGCATGCTAACGGTTAATGGAGGAAGAAATGAGATTGCAGAAGGAATTAAACGATTCGCAGTCCCTTACTTCAGTTGGCAAGGTATTCCATGACTTTGCACCATTGTAACTCCAGCTTTTCTTTAAGAATTCGGTTCTTGGACGAGGCATGACTAGCTTACTAGAAGATCCTCTCAAGTTATAACTGCTAGTTTGATTAAATTTTTGAAATAAATGACACAGCCTCGAAGGTGCTAAACCATGGAGTATCTTGAACATAAGTTTTGCCTTCATTTGAGCTCTATGCTCCTGTAATGTCAACCACCCAAGAGCATTTAGGGACGCTTCAGACTGTCCGGCTTCGTTACTGCGTTTCATTATAACTCTGGCGGCTCTATTTTGTAGTTTTTGAAGACGATCCGAAAGGACACTTCCTATCGAGTCCCACACTACACTACAGTAGTCGAAATGCGGCCTAACCAATGCATTATATACTAATATCAATGTTTTGTGATCTACAAACTGTCTTAACCTTTTTATAGCACCAATACCCGATGAGATTTTCTTAGCTATATAATCAATATGACTTTCCCACGTAAGGAACTCATCGATCTGGACACCAAGTACTTTACAATTATTAACCCTCCTGATTGGTTGGTTCCCAATGGCAATGTCTGGTGCCTTTGAAAGATGATTAATATTATATCTAGATCCAATCAGGGTGTATTCAGTTTTTGCTACGTTAAGACTCAGTTTGTTTGCCGAAAGCCATTTTTTAACGTTCCCCAAATCACGATTTATTGCCAGTTCTACTTCCTCTAGAGTTTCACCAGCTGCTGTTAAATTTGTATCATCCGCAAATAGCCGTGCTGTTGTGGAGCTCAGGCAATTTGGCAGATCGTTTACATACATTAGAAATAGAAGTGGCCCAAGTATTGACCCTTGAGGAATTCCACATGTTATTTGCCTGTGACCCGAAACTACATTATTTATTTGGCACTTTTGAGTACGGTCTGTAAGATATGAGCGGATGAGATTCTTAGCAGCTCCCTTTATACCGAATAGCTCAAGTTTATGTACCAAAATGTTGTGATTTACGGTATCGAATGCTTTTTTTAGATCAATAAACACAACCAGGTTAAAAAGGCCACGATCCATATTAACATACCATTCGTTTGTGCTATCTAATAATGCAGCTGCGGTCGAATGGAATTTTCTGAAACCAAACTGGTGATTCGATAGTAGGTTATGTTCCATCAGGTATTCGTACAACTGATCGTATAATATTCTTTCAAATACTTTACTTAGGGAGCGCGTCCAAATATCGGAATCGGTCCTGACCGATTCCGATCATTCGGTAATAGATCCGATTCCGATGTCACTGAAGGTCCACCCGATTGAATCGGTGCCGATAGAATGGGAATCGGAAATAAGTACAGTATCGGTACCGTAAGAATCGGAAGAATCGGAACGGAAATATGTATCAGTCTTTGATCTGTCAGATGACCTTCCAAATTGCTATGTTCAGTACTGCATGCAGCCGCCACCACAACCCATTAAACCTGATCGCTACGCGCTAGGAAAAGCACGGTTTTCTGCATTCGCTTAATAAGCAACCAAACGAACTTTGAAGCGATTGCAAATAGCTGGGGCATTATTAAAATCCTAATGAAAGTTAATTAAAACTTTACTAAAACACGGACTAATGATAGATACATGTAGGAGATTTAAAACAGTGTACTGTAGATCGAAATGTTTGTTAGCTCCGCAAGCGGCGTGGAAATATGCCAGTTTCTTGCTACTTCAATGGTCGTTGTTTTAGTTTTGATATTGACACTTTTTTTCTTTGCTTCCCCAACTTCTCTAAATGTCTTCATAGTGTAGCATCATTAAAGATAGGACACATGATATGTACACCAACATTAGCTTAGTAGCTGCAGACGATAAGCTAAGGAAGCCCGCACGAAACTTCGCTTCTTCGAAATGTCGCTTCGTAATTTCGATCCACTCGGTCAATTCGACCAACCTGAGTTGTAAACTTTATTTGGTCTTTGACTAACTGAACTTTTCGGCTCATTTTCGAACGGTACAGGAAGACAACTGTAGAGTTTACTTCAGTTAATTCAGTCAGTATAATCAGGCTAAGAATAGAAATCTGATGCTTTGAACCCGGTTTGAATCGAAGGCCGGAAGGGTAATATACGAAAGGAATGGAAGTGTTCAATTTTGTAAAGGTTACCGTATCAATAATATTCAGATCCGTCAGCCTTCCAGATCTTTGTAAAAGTCATTGCATGAAGTTTTCAAGTAAATTCGGACCATGCAGCATGAAATATCGTGAGCCGTAAAATAAACAAAACAACGGCTGCTCGCTAATAGTTCCCAGACCGGTGGTATGTGGCCCGCTTTAAAGCTTGACTCACTCGCTGAGCGCAAAGCATAACACCAAATAAACTTTTGCTTCAGTGTAGTTTCACATTTACGGCAGATACTTGTCTTGTTACTAGTATTAAAAGGTTTCGGCAGAAATCATTGTAAATGTTTGCGTATAAAAATCTGAACTCTTCTTGGAGTCTGAATTTCCACGTGCAAATCAGTCAGGCGTGAACGTGTCAGTCTGATATTTTACAGAACATCGATCAACAGAGTTTTGAAGCAACGTTTGTCATATTGATCAAGACGTGCAAAAACTTCTATACTCTTACCAGAAAACTTCTACTGGGAAAGTGCAATTCCTTTTGAATTAAAAGAGCTTTAAATGCATCGGATCAGATCAGTCAGTTCGCGTAAATGGAAATTAATTGCGCCCCCGCGGTATTTGTGTCAGAAATGAGACACGCGTCTGGTTCAGTGACAGTTCATGATTGACGGGGACTTTTATTATAAACCATCTTACTGTATTATTAGCTGTACTTTGTAAAACTGTTTGTCATGAATTCGAATTTGTCACGCGTTAAATCGATCCTGGTGGAAGAAAGGTTAAAATACGAAATATTATTGTGCAATGAACATGTACGCTTGCCGAAATTTCTTCGAAATGCAATGCAATGTACGTTGCTCTATCGGGTCGAATAAAAATGTAGTTCGATCTTCATGTCTGTCTTGGGGTCTGTTTGTTGTTTTCCAAAGCGTGGGATCGCTGCCTGAGCAGCACGACAATTGAGTTCAGCTCCACTGAGTTGAACTTGGGTTTATGTCAACTCATGATGGCGTAAATCATGTTTACAAAAATTTAATAGAGCAACTTGGAAATCGGACAGATCGATGTGAGTTCCGAACAAGTCACTGTTAAATTGTTCAATCGGATCGGATCGGATCGGAATATTTGCGATCGGAATCGGACAAGACTTGAAAGTACCTCTACATTTTCCCGATGCTCAAGTATCGGAAAGGGCATCGGATCCGATTCCGATAATCGGATTTCCGCCCGATATTTGGACGTGCTCCCTTATTATTGGAAGAATTGAGATAGGTCTATAGTTGTCAAGTATGTTTCGTGGGCCCTTTTTGTAGAGTGGATTAACTCTGGCAATTTTCCATTCTGAAGGAAAAGATTCAGTGACAATGGTTATATTAAATAATTGTGTAAGGGAACTTACAATAACTGGTGCTGCCACTTTAAAAACTCTAGCAGAGATTTTATCGACACCTGTTGCTTTTCGAGTAGACAATGAATTCATTATTTTGTAGACTTTTGATGTACTTATAGGCCTAAAACTAAAACTTGTATTTGCTTTCTTGATATAACTCTCGAAATTGGGTCCATCATTATCTATGGTTTCTGCAAGTTTAGGGCCTATGTTTGTAAAGTAGTTATTGAAACAATCTACAATTTCCTCTGGTGAGGTGATAGTGTCATTGTTGGTGTTAATTTCATTCACGAAAGTATCCGTTCTATTTCTTCCCAAAATATCATTAACTGTTCTCCAAGCTCGTTTTGGGTCATTTTTCTGGTTATCGATTTGGGTCTGATAATATTCTGCTTTAGCTTTCCGCATTCTGACGTTGATATCATTTCTGGCTGACCTGTAAAACTTCCAATCAGATTCGTTGTTAGTTGAGATTGCTTGAGATTGTTGAGATTGCTGACGGCAGGTAGAGAAGCACTCATCGGTGAAACTAAGACTTTAGAATCTTATATTTTCTAAAGTCTTAGTTTCACTGATGAGTGCTTCTCTACCCTCCATTTGAGTTCTGTTGTTGTTATCATCCTTCAAATTAATATTTTCTTGACACACTTATATGCTAACAGGGGGTGTATTCACTGATATTTCCCACTCACGGATAGAAAATATTGGGTCATGTGATGGATTCAACCAATCATGCGCAAGAGAAAATATTTGATGGGTTAATTACGTTCTAATATCTGACAAACCTTCAATAAATGCCCATCCCCAGTGCCAAGGAACACAGCTGTATGGACTTCATGTGAAAGTGCAACTACTGACATTAAAGATGGTTTATTTTGCCACTCAAGTACTGCTTTTTCCATCACACTAATCGTACCACCAATCGGGTAATTTGAAGTACTGATCTTACACAAGCTGTAGGGCTGTGAAATAATGGAAGACAAATTATGTTGTGTGTACGTTAAATTACATCACCCATTTGAAACTCCATTGTGTTGCCGAACAGGCTTAACTTATACACTGTATATATAAATATGTTGCAGGTAAATTTTCATTTTTTACCTAGGTAATTTTTATTTTTACCTAGTAGGTATTTTTTTACCTTAAAATGTAGTCACTGTGCTGAGACACCCAACAAGGGGTTCGATAGTTTAGGCCAGAGATTTTGATCCACCAGTGCTTGCTAGAACATACACTGTACATGTATTTTTCTCTTGTGTTTTATGTTCAATGGGGTACCAAATTTGTGAGAATGAGGATAATGCGAGTTGAAAACTGTGAGTTGCGAGTTGAAAAATGCAAATTGCGAATTGAAAAATGCAAGTTGCAAGAAAAAGTAAGAGAAATGAAATTAGAGCGATCCTGTGATGGAAAATGATTTTTGAGGGAGAAAACTTTTTTTCGTATACAGGATCTTAGAGTTTCGATGAAACGTGGACCCCCGCTTCTGGACCCCTAGAATTATTTTTTATACCAGCATTTATTTATATATGCCTCGCTGGAGGTTTTATTTTGTTCGCTTTGCCCTCACAGTTTTTCAGAGCTAGGTCCTTTCTATTTCTAATTTATATTATTTCGATTGCAATCACAATATTCACTTTCTTCTATCTCTGATTCTTCCAGAAACAGTTCAAGTTCACAAGAGAATTTCTTTCTTCACAGCAGTCTGCCTAAAGCGCTATTCTAATATCTCAAGCAATCATATTTTGTACCTTTTTTGCTTTTTTTCAATAAGTCTTCAGTTCCTTTTTTGTCAGCTTAATTATTTTCTTTTTGATCATTTAAGTTCTTTCCCGTTGTTTCCATCGATTTTCCAGCGAGAATCAAAATCGCCAAGTCACCCTTTGTTGATGTTTCCACAGGGGTCCGGTCAGTTTTATAATTTCCTCTCAGAGATCAGTTTTGCTCGTTTTTCTTGTTCTGTCATTTTTTTCAGGTTCAATACTTTTCTTCTTTGACCCCCTAGTTTGTTCATGTTATTTCCAGTTCGATAAATTGTTTTTGCAATCCGAAAAGTAGTTTATTCAGTTCTGTATATTCGATTCATGTCCGTATTAAGCCATATCTCGGTTCAGTTTTCTCTATTTGTGTATGGGCGTCAAACAGTTTCAACATCGGGTTCGGTTTCTCGTTCTATTTCTTCTATTCATGCACTCAGTTCAGTTTTCTCGGTGTCCATACGCTAGTCCGGGTACAGTTCAGACTCTCTTCTGCTCTCGAGTTCGCTCATTTCTAAACTTCTCGGCTCTGTTCATCTCGGTTTATCTTGATTCTGTTCATCTCGGTTTTGTATCTGGAGAATACTAATTCCGAATCATAAACTCGTCAAAAAAATTCTTGCTTTTTATCGTTTATCTTCTATCAGAAACAAATAAAATCGTGACCTAGTCAAATTCTCTTGGACTTGGCTCAGCCTGGGTCTTTCCACACGACAGATCCACTCTGCGACAGATCATATATTTTCCCGCCATTTCTTCTGTAACAATATTATTTTCAACTCGCAATTTTTAACTCACAACTCACACTTTTCAACTCGCACTTTCCCTATCCTGAAATTTGTGTTATCAATTTATGTGCAGTTTTAGTGAAATTCCAATTCCTAGGTAATTATTATAAGGTTTTACTTTACATATGAAAATTTGGACTACGAGTGTACAGTAGATTATGGTGGACTGGTAGTAAAATTAATGAGTATAGTGTTTCACACTGATTACCTCGCTCTATAGTACAGAGGTAAGTAGCCAACCAGGTCTCAATTTGTTGGTTAAGGCTCTGACCAAACAGATCAGATGGTTGCAGGTTCAAGTACGTGTACCAGCAAGGACAGTGATGGTAAAATAAATATGGTAATTAGTATAGTATACAATGCAGAACTTTGATTATATGTATATGGGTACAATGTACATTTGTAGCACTGTCAGACGACAGGGAGAGGGGTAGGGGAAGGAAGTGATAAAGGAGTAGGAAAACAAAGGAGGGTGCAGGGTGCAATGAAAATAAAAAAAGCAGCTTGCCCAAGCTTGGGTTTAGTACCCTGAAGTGCAACCTGTGAACTTATTTTTAGCACACAAAAATTACCAGTAGAAAAAAATACCTGCAACATATAATTATATATATACAACAAAATCACATATCCATACATCATTGCTTTTACCTCTTTTTGGCATGCCCCTGTTCCATGTTTTGCCCATGGCATTCCAAGAGGAATTGTCCCATATGAACAATTTTTAATGTTTGATTCAAATCCTTTATTGACATCCTTTATGGAGAAATAACATAATGCAGATTGCATTGTTGGAGCAGAGGAACCTTCTACAGTCTTTGTAAATGTTACAAATAATACATCAGACTGAGTTGAAATTCCAAGTCTAGAAGCAAGGTCAGATCCTGGCTTTGCAGCAAAAGCAGATGTAGCCACATTGAAATTCGTACCACTGGCTGACATACATTTCAAAGGTATTTCTGTGTATGTTGAATAAGAGCCATCTTTGTGACAAACATGTGCAATCTTTGTCTCATATATCTTTGGAGTCTCTTTTTCAAAAGATTGCCATGTTTGCTGAACTGTAACAAAATAGCTAAACACTCCACTGGAGAATCCATAAATATAACGTACTTGAAATTTATAATTTTGAAACTCGAGCCGTGTCTGTTTTGCTGCACCAGGGTTTGAAAAGCCAAAAGGATCAAAAGGATTTAGAGACAAACTTGATACTGCTGCAACATCTGAAAACCATCCCCCAAATTTGTCATCCCAAGTTGTTCCAAGATAGAAGACCTTCTCATTAGTTATGTGTCCTGGAGCAATGAATCCTACTGCAGGATTTGGATGACTTGATGCCACAAGTTTTGTCGATGCCAATTTAACAGACAAAGTGTTCATGTCACGTAGTTGACAAACTCCATGGTATACACTCCCACAAGTTACAAGATTTTGATGTGAATTATCAATCAGTAAAATCTTATTTCTGTTATTGGTTGGAATTCTTTTTTTCGAACAAAGACTTGGAACTGGGAAACAATCGTTGTTGTCTGGAACTGGTCCTGTTGAATTTTTGGCAATAACTGTCAGATCTGCTGTGGTCTTGAGAAGAAAGTTTGTCCCTCCAATAAAAATGTTTCCTGTGTTGTTGTCGACTATTAAGTTTGCAAGCACACTAGGTGTGGTAAGATGGGGAAGTGTACCACGTGATGTACAGACACACATATACAGAACTACCAACCAGAAAAATGATGTCCAGGAATTCCAAACACAATACATTTTTCATTGACCAAGGCTGAAATGAAAACAAAAGAAAAAGACTTCTTTAGTATCTAATTTTGTAGAAAAAGTAAACTGTATAAGTGGAGCATTATACATATAGAAAATCAATCAGGGGAAAGGAAGACATAAAGTTAACCCATACAAGTAAAACTAATTTACACTGCATGTACATGTGTGTGCCCCTCTTGCTGCCTGCTTGTTTGCTGCATTTAAGTAGTACAGTAAGTAAGTGACTTTATTTAAGTGTCAATGTATTTAGCTTTGTAGCTAATTGGGGACACTAGCCCTATGGTTTTACATCCTTATCTGAGAAGATGTAAAGGTCTAACCATTTACTGTTGTATTATGTAAAGCCTGAGCACCTTCTACGCTATTTTAAGACCCTGAGTGTTGGTTGGTCTGGCTGGAATTTGAACCCGTGACCTTCCATTCAACAGACAGATGTGCCTCACCCACTCACGGTACGTAAGGTAAATGTATAATTAAATTATTTGGATATAGTGACATCATGATCAAATGAGTGCATGATGGCAAGTGGTCTAATAACCTGTGCTGAAACTCAACAGATGTGGGTTTGAATCTCAGCTGGGACCTGTTTTTTTCTTGACTTTTTCTCACGTTTTGCTACTGTTTACTGTATTTCTTTCTCTTCCTCATTCTTTTTAAATAATAGTTGCTAAATCATTTCAACAGGTGATGCAGACTAAAATTCATTTCTATCTATAATTTTAATGTCGAGTTCTCTTTTTTGATAGCTTTCAGAATTTCAAATAAAAATAGTTGACCTATTGAATGTGGCAGAATCACTTATTGAAAGTGAAGCATTATCTACTTGGAGCTCCAATTACATTGTATAAGCTTGACTACAAATACTTTATACATGTATTTAACAAATGCTCATTAGATTCCATTGTGTTATGCATCTATTCACAGATGACACCACAGCGTGTATTTTGTATCTGGAGAATACTGATTCAGAATCGTAAGCTCGTCAAAAAAATGCTTGCTTTTTATCGTTTATCTTCTATCAGAAACAAATAAAATCGTGACCTAAAGTCAAATTCTCTTGGACTTGGCTCAGCCTGGGTCTTTCCACACGACAGATCCACTCTGCGACATATTACATATTTTCCCGCCATTTCTTCTGTAACAATATTATTTTAAACTTCCAACTCACACTTTTTAACTCGCAACTCGCACTTTTCAACTCGCACTTTCCCTATCCTGAAATTTGTGTTATCAATTTATATGCATCTATCCACAGATGACACCACAGCGTGAAGAGAACACAGAAGTGCAAAGAGATGCTGAAGTTGGTTGGCGTAACTGATGTTCTCTTCACGTTTTGGCATCATCTGTGCATCTATAAGAGGACAGACGTATGGCACAATGGAATCTATTTGTTTTATATAATAATTGCAAACTAAAAACCACGAAAATATCCAATCCAAACTAATTAAGAAATTGGTTGCATGTGCTCATGAATGATGAAATCCATGTGTGTCTGTCAATAAGACACTGCTCTTGCATGACCAAACAGCTATATATAGAACATGCATTTCGGACTGATTATTACTCGGGCCAGGCCTTTGGCCACCCAAGTCAAGTTCGCAAGTGTTTTTTTTTGAGTTGCAAAAAGGTGTTGTAAACCAACCAGATTGCACTGTGCACGTGAACACATACACGTGGCCATCAATTGTGACATGGCTCATGGTGACCATCTTCTCTAGCTCTGTGAATGTGAAGTGGTTCTGTTGTAAACTGAAAGAAAATGCATGTATTTCTGCATCTGAGTAACGTCAGATTGCAGTGTTGTGTTGTTGATATTGTTGAAATGCTCTTCTTACCAGTTCACACACGAGGTCAAATGAGTTTAGACTTTAGATTAGTCTGAGTGATTTTGATTGTCCACTGTTTACCATCAAGTCCTCTCCTGAAATACTCTTCAGATACTCAAATATATATATATATTCTGCATTGTACTGCATACAGTAGTACTATACAACTTGGAAGTCTTGACTAAGCCAAGCTTTAAAAAGACTTCAACTCAAGAGTCGCAAAAGGTGAAACTGAACAGTGATTGACCCATGAATGCGAACAGAAATCTGACATGGTGAGGTTGAAATTATGTATTCATACGCAAGGAAATCTTATTTGTTCCCTACTTTTAAATTTTGATTAAGTCTTATGGTGACTGTAAATCGAACTGGAAATGGATTGGAGTCGACCATAAATTGAATTGGGTGCGACTTTATAGACTGCTGATCAAGAAGAAAAAGTTGACATTGTCAAAGAAATGACAAAGACTGTGCACTGAATTTGTTCAAGCCATACACAGAGCCATCCAATTTGACCATGAATACACGACGTCACCATAAACAGAACTGGATATGACTTACAAACTGCGAATACTGTAAATTGAATTGGATGTGACTTAGGAAACTGAGCTACAGTTGAAATTGTCAAAAGAATAACAGGATTTGTTGTGGAAAGCTAACCAAACTGCCATAAGACCAGAACTGGAAGGGTAAAAATCCAAAAATGCATGTAAAACATTGAGTTATGTACTAAGTTTACACAGATACACTGTACTGGAATTGACTAGGACAACCACAAATATAATTGGGTGTTACTTTATAGGCTGGAGATTTATTCACCAAGCGAACACAGTCGCCCCAAAAATATATGGAAAAAGTCAACTTGAAATACCCAAAAATATATTGAATTAGACTAAGAACATCAACTGAAAAAGGAAAATGTAGGACTGTCAAAAGAAGAAATAACATTGCGCTGCAATGCCGAACTCATTGATGTAAAGTGTATTTTAGTGTGTTCTCAAGGGTAAACATGAGGAAATGTTCAGTTATTATAATTGCTGTTGTGATAGCCTGTGTAGCCTGTATAACCATGTGCCCAATGATGTCATTGTTACAACATCACCACTATGTGATTTATGGGGATCCAGTACCATGTCTGTCAAAGTTGGAGCTGCCTACATTAGAAATGAGGGAGATACGAGCATGTACTTAAAATCATGTGACCGATGACATCATCATTACGAATCACCACCAAGTGATTCATGGGGACCCAATACCATGTCTGTCAAAGTTTGAGATGCCTGGCATTAGAAGTGGGGGAGTCATACAAGCTAATACTTAAAATCATGTGACCGATGATGTCATTGTTACATCACCACCACTTAATGATATATATACTCAATCCCATGTCTGTCAAAGTTTGAGCTGCATGCCATTAGAAGTGAGGGAGATCCAGGCACGTACTTAAAATCATGTGACCTCTGGCATCATTGTTATGACATCACCACTAAGTGATTTATGAGGACCTAATGCCACGTCTCTCAAAGTTTGAGCTGCCTGCCATTAGAACTGAGGGAGATATGGGAATACAGTGAATTTTGCATATGGGGACCCACTAGCTACCCTGCCTGTCAAAGTTTGAGCTGCCTGGCATTAGAAATGAGGGAGATACTGGCATGTACTTAAAATCATATGTGATCTATGACATCATTGTTACGACATCACCACTAAGTGATTTATGGGGACCTAATATGACCTGTGTCTGTCAAAGTTTGAGCCACCTTCCATTAATATTAAGCGAGTTAGGCATGAAAACATACACAGGTTTTACGTCACTATCGACGGGACTTGGGTATGCACAGCTGAATGAGCACACACATCTCCTGTATGCACAGCTGAATGAGCATACACATCTCCCACATGGATAACACAGCTGCTTGCAAAAGTACATAAATACAGTTGCAGTAACTATCCAGTAATTAGTAGCAAGAGGGGAAACAGCAATTAATATTCCACATCAATCTTCGATTATTAATATTATATGAAATATCGATTATCATCAAGTTGAATTCCAAGCATTCCATTCTGCTAACAGCTTAGCGAGTGACATGGTTTCCTCAACCATTCCGATAACTTGTTTCTGTGCTTGCGTGCATCCACAAGTTAAAAATGATGTGCTGTTGAGGTCTTGAGAAGCTGGTGAACGAACTTGCATTCAGCTTGTGCATCTGAAGCTTTTCAAGACCTCGAAGAGTGTATTATTTTTTAGAACATGAAGAACAATCTTCTATTTGAAGGACTATATGTGTACAATAAGTGCGTAAGTAACTCCTGATCACATTCTAAATACTCCCTTAGAAAACAAAGAATTTGGTGGAGAATTTAGTATGTGATCAGCAGTCACTTACACCCTTGTTGCAGCCCTTCACTTGTTAAGAGAACAAAATATTTAATGTTAAGTTGATTGCTAAGAGAACAATATAAAAATTGTTGATGACTGCCTAATGTATCATTCTGTATATAGTCTCATCACGACCAACGCATACTACGAGAGGACTTGGAGCCACTCATGTCCTGGGCAGAGAGATGGGGCACAAGTTTTAACCCCACAAAGTGCTATACCCTCTGTATAGACAGATCACATACCCCCTTTCTATATGAGTACACAATCGGTGGGTCCAAACTAAACCCTGCAAAGGATCACCCTCATTTGGGCATCACATTAAGTGATAACTTGAAGTGGAGTCCACATACTGACAAAATCACTAAAAGAGCAAATGGCACCCTCAGCTTCCTGAGAAGGAACCTGATTTTGTGTTTGCTTTTGATTTCGAGTGCGAACGGGAAAGGTTTTTTGAGCCGATTTTCAGCTCCTCAAAATTTGTGAAAATCAAAGACAAGATCTCCAAAACAAATGACTTTTTCTCCAAAGTGGGGAGTCAACCGAGCGCTGGTTATAGCTCTGGCTTTTAAGTAATTCATCTCTTGAAGTAAAATCGCAACATCGTACTTCTAGCATGTCTATAGATTTGATACAATAATTTTTTCCAGTTACATGCTTCATATTGGCCGGTTTTGGCCGGGTTGGGTTCGAAAGGGTTAATAATACATGTTAATTACTAAACTCTGCACACTTGTATGTATTTTAACTACTTTTTCATATTCTATTAATTTTCTTTTTCTAGATATATCACCTTCTATTCTCACATGCATTGTAACTTGTTCTAGTCTGTCAATAAGGGCCGGGTCCAAAACAATGGATTTCGAATGGGACCCAATATTGTCAGAGAGGTGGTAGGTGGCAGGTAATACCCCCTACCCCTTTTTTAAAGAGTGATTTTCTCACGTTGTAAAATGGGGAGACCTGATTTTAATGCAGACACAATCATTCTTCTGGGCAATTCCATGTTGCAGACGTTACTTTCAGAGACCAAAAATCAGATTACAAATGCTTCCCAAACTTAATTTAAAATAGCTGTGCTGCTTAAATTTATACATGTACATAACACACCTTAGTGGGGCTCTCTATTTTCAATTTAAAAAAGAAATATTTCCTTTCATTACTCTTTTTTAATTAATATCTAAATGTCTGTTGCGGACATTACAGCAAAAAACAACCACTTATTTGAGTCAACTTTTTAAATTCTTAATTCCTGTGAGTTGTGAGGAGTTCCAAGAAAACAAATGGACTTTCTGAACTTGCTAATAACCAGAGTTCCCAACTATAATGATAAAGTTCAACAAAGATCACTGTAGTAGTTTTTATTTGCTTTAAATATATGCATTGCGGACATTACACAAAAATTCCTTGCGGACATTACATTTTGCTTAGACTTCAGAAAACAAGGCCCTCACAGAGCGGGTGTGGCCAACATTCACAATATCTCACTTGTACCCAGATGTCTGCTCTTAACTAAAATAAAGTTTGCTAAAAAATAATAGATTTGAAAATTTCCATCATGTCTGCCTGTAGAAAATAGAAATATAGTTACTTCCTCAATAATTATTCTATTCAAGAAGATATTTGTGGTAAAAAATCTTGACTTTTTCAAAATATGTGGTGCGTTCCAGGTACAACCCCCCTTCCCTCAAAATTGGGTCCCATAAAAGTACCATTATTTTGACCTCTTCCCTAAGTGTAAAATAAATTGAACTGAATTACATCATTCTACAAGCTCCCATGCACACATAAAATCTGCACAATATAAAATGTATTTAATTAATTGTCATCATTCATTATTTGTATAAAAACTATTTAAATGCCCAGGAGTACATGCACATATGAGAAATTGGCACTGCCTTCTTAAATCAATTACAAGTTTTTTCTCCAATAGATGGCTTCCGGATATCCTTTTAGGCATGACAGCAACAGACAGCTGACGAAAAAGCAAACTCTCCATGTTGTTTTGACTTTGTTTAGCGAAAACAAAACTTCTAGTGTCCAGTTCTCTCTCTTCCAACAGGTGCCTGGTTACTAAGCTACGGACGAACATGAGCACGTTGTTGGCTTCGTTGACATGTAAAATTCGATCTAAAAGGTGACCTGAATGACCAGATCCCGGTAAACTCTATGGAAAGATAAATCATATATCTAAGTATGTAGACATGAAGTTTATACTATTTCAGAGCTGAAATTACAGGTACAACTTTGGAGTTTTCTCCAGTTTGAAAGTCTGATGAAGGTTTATAAAATGTACATGTATGTTTGATATTCTTCCAAAAAACTTTTTACCCTGAAACAAGCTTCTAAACTCGGGGTGCGGCTTATCCGCGAGTGCGGCTTATCCGTGAGTGAATACGGTATGTTTATATTTCAGAAAACACTCATCTTAGAATTAGGGAGCAGGTCAAAACACATGCCCTCTCAACGGACCCATTTTGGGGTAAGGGATGGGTGCTGCTGCCAGCCATCTCCTCTGGAGAAAAAAACTCAATATTAAAAATAATTTGTTCTTAAATATCTTCAAAACTAAAAGGCATATTCTAGAAACAAATGCACTGCATGCTTAAATGTCTTACGTTATCATTTCATTATATATGTTAAAATTACCCCAGAATGGAAAATAGATGGTCAAAAATGGGGGATGGGGGTGGTACCCTGCGCTGACAGCTGTGTCTGTTGAAAAAATGGGTCCCTATCTGGGGCATGTGTTTTGACCTGCTCCCTTAGGATATTGTACATGGACATGTACATTGTATGTCTGGATTCCTACATGAATGTCCACTCATCGTTATCTATGTCCAATTAGGTTCACATACAGTAATGTACACAGATAATACTATTATTATTAAATCTTGCATCTAAAAGCACAAACTATAATTAACTTGTATGGTAAACTTGAATTGCCTAAGATACATGTAGAAGGGTTCTGCTATAAAGTATACAATCATGTATATAGAATTAAGTGAATAAAAAAGCCCTCTTGTTTCTGCATACCGGTATGTGGATGTGAAATTATATTATAGAATTATAGACTACAATGTAGTCACTCCCTAATCTCTAGATTAGGTGTGTCATATCCTGTTGTCATCACAGCATTTTAAGAACCTACACAATTTTTTTTCAAGCCATTAATTATTTACATATATAATTATGACACCATATGCATCTAAGTAATAAATACAAATATTTAAGTCCATATTTACTTTGTAATTCCATTTTATCAAAATAAACAATGCTGCAAGAATACAACTAACAGGTGTAATTCTTCATTTATTTTGACATCTTCAAATAATTTATTTCTCGATTTAACAGTGTATGGCACGGTTATCAGTAGATGCTGGCAAACAGTAGATTTCCCAGGCAGTCAGGTTTAAAATGTTTAGAGCTGCCTATTTTTTCCCAGATTTCCCTTCATTTAAGTAAGTACCTGTAGCCTCATTTCAATTTCTGACTACCCTCCTCAGCTCATATCCGTCATGGGATCAAATTAATTTTAAACTTCACTATACACTTGATTGATGAGCATTATATTTTTACATAAAATAATATTTTTACATAAAATATACTATGCACTACAATAAATGCCAAGCATTCCATGTTAATACAGTGTACTAAGTCAACACAATCATGTTGGCCTTTACTTTAGGATTTTTTTTTTACTGTGTTACACAATGTTCAGAATAAGTGAGCATCTCTCAAATTAAACCATGTGGTCTACATCAAAACATCATATTTGTTACGTCTGGTTTCCACCCAAATGGAATTTCCTGTACAAAGCTGAAGGTGTAATATAAATTCATATACGAGAACAGGTCATCACTATAAAAATATAAGTTACCTGTGCTTGGCAATTATTGAATTAATTCAAATGTCAAAGTTCTCGGCATTAATTTTGTGTGCTAAATCCATGTAGTATTTAGACAATTCGTTTCGCCTTTTGTCTGATTACCCGACTCTACTCTGTTTAGATAAACATAAAGAATTTCATTTATTTTGCTTGAAGCTACATTTAACTATAGTTTCAGCAAAAAGTGTTATTTTAAACATTTATATATTTAATGTGAGCTTACATGCAGTTATGTAAATCGCTACGACTGAAACTCATTTCCCGTTTTCTTTTACGCCGCCTAAGTAATCTTTTTTCAAACTATACTCGAGGATTTTAATTAAGATTAAAGAAACTGAACCGCAAAAAAGACATTTCGAAAAACCAAGCCAATATCGATCACTGGTGGCACTTGTAAAAAGAACCACGGGATTGCCACTCTCATGTCAAACCAAACAACTGACCCGAAAAATGAAGAACTCGCCTCACCCCTTCTAATATAACAATACCTAATTATAGTTAGAGTAAAGTGAAGCACAAACCTACTCATGAATGGAAATATGAAGCCATTTTGAATGGAAGGCAAGCTAGATCGAACATGTTGGCATTTTACAAAGAAACCTGCCTTCATTTCTCGAAACGGTTTCCGATTGTCAATTAAAGTGCTTCAACAGAGGGCAGAAGAAGGGCTTACCTGATCGAAACCACCTGATCAATTGCGATTTCTCTTCAGCAAAATCCCCTCGTAGCAGGATTCAAGGCGTGATCACTGCACTTTGAGGCCTCACATTCGGACAAACGAATACATGCCGTCTGATCGAAGCCGTCCACATCAACCGAATACGCCCATATGTCGCCAATATGGCGCTAGTAGACCTGCTCAGTATCTTATTCCTTAACTAGTTCAATTTGGCTTCACAAATCTTGTATAATCGACTTCTAATATGACCAAATGAATTTACACTGACATTCAGCTTCCCTTCAAAAGTAATATATACAGCCGTCTCCCTGGAGCCCAGTCTCCCGGCCGAGTCGAACGTTAGACATTTTCACGGTGATTATCGGTCACTGATTGTTCAGTAAACAAGTGACTTCATCCCGCTTTTATGTTAGGCTTTTGGATCGAAAATGCCACTCAGACATCAGGTAAGTTGTTTGGAGACTTTGCTATGTAATTATTGCTTCCTTGGAAGGGTGAATTTGTCATAGAAATTGAACAGCCGCGTTCCCGAGACCCGCGACTCCAAAATTATACACCACGGTCACGGACTACCAATACCAGTACCTGCCGGGCAGTTCAAACTTTGTGTAAATCATACATGCTGCGAAGATGCTCTATATTCACTAAAGAGGTTAATGTCAGTAGTCATACGCATGTATTAAATAAATTTTAATATATTGACGTGAAATAGTTGTTCATTTCAACGAGCACACTTGAAAACCCGTGCCATCTTGGGTCACTAACCAGTGTAGCCTGTAGGGTTCATGACAGTTGACACATTTCGTGTATTTGTCACTGTAAGCAGTGAGTGTAGATGCAGTCGAGACTCGATGTACATGTAACACCTAATTTCTTAGTCAGAATATCTAATAAATATCACTAAACTCCCCACATTTTGTAACCGAAGGCATAGGAAAGTGAAGTGATTCAAACTACAATGTAGGTTAACACGTGTTTACATATTGACAGTTTGTGAAGAAACAAGAATATATAACGGCCCTGTATAAAGCGGTCACCCTGTCTATAGCGGTCACCGAACAACTTCCCGAAAATGGCTCCTTATATTTACTGTAAACTTGACCTGTGTTAAGCGGTCACCTCTATATAGCGGACACTGAGTCACCCTTTAGACTTCCATATGGACAATCACCTGTATAAAAATAATGGTCACCAAGTGGCTTTCCCTCAAACCATTATAGTGAATCGTGTCAAGCTTCATTCAACAGCTCATTAAATTGTAGCTACTATATAATCCACATAAGCTGATAAGACTACTATTTTTGTTCCCTGTTTATTATATGTGTCATGTTGTCAACTGTTGTGTGGTCCCTTGATCTGCATTGCAAATTAATTATTAACTTCGAGTAGGCTTAATAAAGGAAACCTGTATATATTGGTCACCCTGTATATAATGGTCAGTTGGCCATTTCCCGAGGGTGACCATTATATACAGGTTTGACTGTAAAACATGTTTTACGTACACTTTGTGAATATGTCTTTTTTTTTACCCTCCCTCCCCTCCCCCTACTTTTTAAGACTGCTCAATTCAAATTCAAACATACATGGAAGTGAAAGGTCAGCAACTCCTCACCATTCTTGTGACAAAACTGAAGAGGAAATCATCAATATCTGAAACTAAATATAACTCAAACATATATAATTTCAACAGCACACTAAGATAACCAATGACCAAATTACCTTCGTAGCAAAACATATGAGTTGAATATCACAAGAAGCAATTGTTTTGGGCAAAGTTTTCAAGTACATCGGCTTTGTGGATGAGGCTTGAGTTAAGGAAGGCAGTTGTACATGTAACTGTGAGGCCTCAGCACAAGACCAAACATTGTCTTTTAATACCTACAGTGCCCACTTTTTGTCTCCCAGTAGGGTAAGACAGTAATTGGTCTTGTGCCCAGGACTAGCAGTAACTGCCCTCCTTAACTCAAGTCTCATCCAGAAGCCGTAATGTAACATTTTAAACTTCTACGTCATTATTCCACAAAAGCATTGACCATATAACATGGATACATACATTGTAGTGCTATAAAGGCTGTGAAATAATTTTAATGATAATTAATGTCACTACTCTTGTAAATATGTGCAGTGCGACTTAATGTAAAATCCGAAACACAAGGGAGTTGACGTGTGTATAACTAAAGATATAAATTCACCTTTATTGGTATACCTATGTGTTTGTATTAAAATCTAATAAAAAATGTCCAATCTTTCAGGACTCAATGCCTGTGAGGCCCCTGGAATGTAATGTAATCTATGCATGATTATGATCTGTAGTAATAAAATTAAATTTCAATTGATATTTGGTGATGATAGGCAATTAGCTGTCATGTACATGTATTGTCCATTTTAAAATTTGTAAAGCCACTTGGCAAAAGTCCTTCAGCTGCAGGAAGTGATTTTTTTTAATTATCTCCAAAAAATTGGAATGCTAAATTCATTGCCAATTTCAGTTACTTTAAAGTATTTTTCTCCTTTATAGTATGAGAGTGAATACAAAGCCAAATTCAAACCTTACAAAGTATGGCTGAATAAAGAGCCACAATTTTCACCCCAACCTGGGAAGGGACAAAATGGTGCCCGAGAACAGGAAGTGTGCTCTCACAAGGAAGAAACTGCAGGCAGAAGATCAAAACTAAAGAACAAGCATGAAAACACCAGAAAGCAGGGAAAGGTTGGTTTCAGTTTCTTCAGTACTTAGCTATGAGGTTCAATCACCATGATTTCTTGAATAAGCCCTGTCTTCACCAGGGTTTTCAATAACATTTGAAGTAAGTGGCAAAACTTGAAGAGTAGGCGGCGAGCATCGAGCGGCATTGGCGCAAATATCTAATTTTTGGGGAATTTTTCAATCAAAGTAGGCGGCAATTTCATGTAAAATACCCGGCAAGATTCGCCGGCTGCCGGCTTCTATTGAAAACCCTGCTTCACAGGGCTGGAGCCAGTGGGTTGTAGCTAAAAAAATGCAGCCAGCTAATTAACGTAAGTTTTACTGTACTACAGCTGGCTATTAATGTGAACAATTTGCCCAAGGCCTCCGCTTTGTTTTCCAGCAGAATGACTCTGGTGTTTGGGCCTTTCTGTCAGCCAGCAAAAATTGCTGGCAGCCAACACTTCCATGTAGAATTAATAGAACTATTAAATAATATAATCCACTCATAAAAAAACAAGACTTGCCTCCAAGTACTCCTTTTTTATTCCTCAAATAAGAACTACATGTAATTATGGCAAATTTAACATATTTCAAGCATGACAAGGAGCCAAATTAAAGTCTGGAATTCAATAGATAATTAAATAGAAGTTTCCAAAATAATCCTCATTCAAAAATATGCTGAAGTCTTTGTTCATACCATCCTTAACTAATCCTACATTTCACTTTCTGTAATATGTCCTGCAAATAGGCTCATCTACATTTTTTGTAGATTACATAACTTATTGTTTGTTTTTAAAAAGTGCATGTCTCTATTGTCTATTTTTGTATGTAAAATTAATCTAATTGTTAGTGTATCTGTTTTCATTCTTTTCTATCTTAATTATTGTGACTGACCGTTATCACAATTTACAGGTAATTCGAACTATTTGTGTTACCTTGCTTGACTAGCTTTTAAGTTATTTCATCCCATACCGTTATACCATATTTGTAAAATGCACTATAAAATTTATTTACATGATGTATGTAATTTTTTTCTTTTCTGGTATGAATAGAACAGGTACATGAATAATATTTTCAGGCTAAAATCATTACTGAATATACATGTACATGTACACCTAATATCAGGGTTCCCATGGTCATGCAGGGAACAACAATTGAATATTTGGAAAAAATATGAGCATGCACTGTAGGTGAAAAGTCAGGGATTTTTTTCCTGCAAATGCGTAGGAACCCTTCAAATATGTAAATTGAATATTTCCCATCTTACATTGTACCTCCATTCTTTAGGAAAACAGGGCACTACAGTACAAAGCAGGATTGGCTCCTGCAATGCCTCATTACAAGAAACAGAATTTTGTGTCCGAGTACCAGAAACAGTTTGACTGGAAAAAGCCGCTCAGTCGTGAGGCCCCAATAATGTCAGCGGAAAGGATGATTTTTCAGTCGCAAGATAATCTACCTCCTGCTAAGATGGACAAGATTGGCATGCCAAGTAAAAGCGAATACCAGTTACAGTTTGTGAACTATCCACTTGTTACACCACCAAGAGATAAGGGTGGCGAGGCTGAGAAGGAAGAAGGTGCAGTCAAGAGGGTGAAACATCATCATGATGGTAAATATAATTCAACACATTACTGCAACAACAGTACATCGACATCGATCTAAACTTTGGCTTAGAGAGGGCAGTAGAACCTCTGGCACCCAGGGCCCGGTTCCTGAAAGCCAGATTAGCGCTAATCCAGAGTTAATTACCATGACAACTAATATGTTCTGTTGAGAGTTAATCCAAGATTAGCGCTAATCGGGCTTTCAGGAACCGGGCCCTGGGTAGCAACAGGGTAGAGCTGCTTGAGAATGTTGATGATTTGCCAAAGAAGCAAGAAGACATGTCGTAACGCGCTCAAACGGATATCCGCTCTGTTACTTTCACATTCGTTTTGTGAAAGTATTAGAGAGGATTTAGCGTGCAGCGTTAGACCCTATCATTCCGCACCGTAATTCTGCATTTTGATTGGATCGCACGAGGAACAACAATGGGTAAACCATTCTACATGTCATGGCATCAGTATTACGTATTCCCCTCTGGGGAATGGTTGTCTGTCCGTTTAAAAACTGGTAACCGCTTACTCTAGTAATAAGATTTTATTTGACTGAGAAGTTTCATAAGTGACCTCTAAATAGAGGGTAACCGCTTAATACTGGTTTCACTATTATTTATATTTCCCAGTAACCGTACAATCAGCCTTTCATCATGTCTTGATATTTCACTATTCGTATGTTTTTGTTATACTAATACCAGTTCTGTAGGTGTGTGTGGCGCAATGGGTAAGTGCACGGCTAAAAATAAAATAAAATACGTATTGAAATAAAATAGTTACTTACTTACTTACATTGAGCATGTGGTCCCGAGTTCAATTCCTGCCGCGGACCAGCACATCTCGGGAGCACCCAACGAAGGGCTGGGAAAATAAATTCTGTTTTATTCCCTTAGCCAGATGTTTGATTTTATTTGTTCCCAGCCAGACATAACTGGTGCTGCCTCCAGAATCTATTTCCCAGGACAGAAAAAAAAAAAAAAAAAAAAAACGCATCCATCAGGGAGAAATATTTCCCAGGACAGACAAATTTCAACAACCCCCCAAAAAAACGCGTCTATCAGGGAGAAATATTTTCCAGGACAGACAAATTTCAACAACCCCCCAAAAAAACGCGTCCATCAGGGAGAAATATTTCCCAGGACAGACAAATTTAACAACCCCAAAAAATCGCGTCCATCAGGAAGAAATGATTCCCAGGAGAGACAAATTTTAACAACCCAAAAAAAACGCGTCCATCAGGGAGAAATAATTCCCTGTACACTTCTTTTTTTCCAAATAGTGCAACGATAATTAATTCATTCTTCATTACTATACCGTAAATAGTGAAAAGGCTCGTGTCAAACGTTAAAGCAGTTTTCAGTTTTCGTTGGGTGCTCCTGACATCTGTACCGACTCTTCTCTGATCCGAGTAGCTTGTATAGCTTTGAATCCCCTTCATCTTGAGCTCTGACATGGGGGCTAAAGCACACCGCGGCAAAACGGTATGCTCCGCTGGCCAAAAGAACGAAGGCGCTGCTATCAAATACAAATTACCGAGGGTTTCAACTTTTTTAGTAAATAATTTTATAACTTAGTAAACTCACAGTGAATTACAAATTAAGAAAACTTCAACCTGTTAAAGTCTTAGGCTTAGCTTTTAAGTAGTTTTCTTATTTTTTGACAAAACAGTTCACATATAGATACTTTTAAGCAGAGATTTTAAAATTACGGGTATGTGCCTGTTGTTTCATTTCAATAGCAAATACGCATGCGCGTAACGTTTTGCCGCGGTGTGGGGCTAAAGTTGCGCATCGTCGGCCTCCTGGATGATCAGTCGGTTAGACTGAAGGGGCTACTGACATTTAATATAGAAATTTACTTCTACTGTACATCTATTAAGATTTGAATCTGACGGATTTTGTCTCCAAATGAACAGGCTGGCAGGGTCCTAGTGCTTCACAAGATAAGTCTCCACCTCCACCAGCACCTTCAGTGCCTCACAAAGCCATGACGTAAGTTGGGTCACATCACAGTGTTGTCTAGGGTCATGCAGGGTCTTACAATAACTGAGTAGAAGGTCCTGCCTTTGTAAAACAATCTTCAGTTGTTCTCGAACTGCAAATGGGTTAGACCTTCACGTCTCCTCGGATAAGGACGTAAACTCGTAGGTCCCGCGTCGGTCTCAAGTTTATCAGTCTCACCAGACTGTCACGAGTTACCGACGTTAAATAAAGTTGCTTTAGTGTTTGCCGGTTAGAGAAGTCAATCCCCAGAAACGTTTTCTTACTTCTTTTTTTTGTGTGTCACTGCTTTTTTGTGTGTTTTCGTAGATTGTTAGTAGCCTTCCTTCGGCGTTTTGTTCGGTTTGCACGTTTGGTTTGTTTCAGCGAAGATCAGAGTTGATTAACATTGCTTTAGGCTTAGCTGCGTTTGAACTGGGGATAAGAAATCAATTATTCACTCCTCATCTTACTCAGCCGTTAGAGCGGTTTCCGGTTGTCGAAAGTAACAAGTGATTGCTATAGTTTTGCGTTTTCTTAACGTTTCTATTGGCTGTGAAAAATGTTTTGTGTAATTATCAGCCAGTCGTAAGACAGTCAAGTTCTAAGCTAGAACCAAACATTGTTTTGATTCATCGCGTAATCAATTTTCGTTTTAGCGAGAGTTATCCACAATTGCGTTTATTTTTCTTTCCTCGTGATTGGTTCAAATACAGGCAGCCCAAGCTCTAAATATCTAGCTAATACTTACAGCGTTTGTATGGGAATTTCAACGAGCTAGAAATACGAAAGAATTAATGAATAAAATGCCTTACCTTGCTTCCATAGTGTATTACTTGCTGTCTGTGTGGTAACAGGGTTGATATGAAGCGATTTTAGCGAGTTTTCATTTCCAAACTCGCTAAAATCGCTTCATATCAACCCTGTTACCACACAGACAGCAAGTAATACACTATGGAAGCAAGGTAAGGCATTTTATTCATTAATTCTTTCGTATTTCTAGCTCGTTGAAATTCCCATACAAACGCTGTAAGTATTAGCTAGATATTTAGAACTTGGGCTGCCTGTGGTTCAAATAAAACCAACCACGAATTACGTCAATTCGTGATTGGCTCATTGCGTTTTTACTTGTTCGTGATTGGCTCATTGCGTTTTTACTTGTTCGTGATTGGCTCAGATTTTGGTTTTACGTCACTCAATCGCCAACCGCTCAAATCAACTCAGCCGGATCTTTGAAACAAAACACCAGAGGCAGGGCTGCTAGCACTGTAGGTTCAGTGTACTAGCAGTAGGCAAGCTGATTCAATTTCACATGCACAGGCTCGAGAGTGAATACCATGCTAACTTCCAGCCCCCTTCGAAGTATGAGTATGTGAAAGGCGCCTGGGTTGGAGCTGATCCACCGCATCTCTACGCCCCTGAGAAGGTTAGTCGTTTCTGTTATAGTCTACGTGTATGGTGTTTTGTATTGTGTCACACAGTTGATTTTATTTGAGTATAAAAGGAGTGTACCAAGACGACTTACTGGAATACACATTTTGCCTTGTTAGGATTTAGAGGAAGAACGTCAGCCAAGTCCTTCGTGGTATCAGCAGGTGGAGTGCCCTTTTTCATGTTTTGGTTATTAATGTCGTGGTGATAGTGAAGATGATAAGAGTTACACGAGTGTTATCTTCAGTTGTCATGATTACTCGATGGAGATGATGATAACGATGGTGACAAGGAAAACCCTAAACCTGGGATTAGCCCTGAACACCCTAAGCCCTGAACACCCTAAACCCTGGGTTCGGGTTCAATTTGGGGTTCGGGTTAGGTATTATGGTTGGTAGCAATATGACGTTACTATAGGAATCCTATACAAATAATAATTATGTTACATATTTCGTAGTAGGTTCAATAAGAGTTACACGAATGCTCCTCGTTGTCATGATTACTTGTTGCTTTTTTATATTGCATGAGCATACTACTTGGTCGGTTCAGGTGTCCACTGTATTCAGGGCCAAATATTTTTAAGGGAAAATATTCGGTGGCTCTACGGCTCTTCCCAGAACTTAGGTCCTATATTTAATTGAAAATCTAGACACACAAAGTCCCACATATGCAATGTTATGTAAATAAGGAACTGGTCATAAATTAGCAGGGGGGGGGGGGGGGGGGGGGTGGAGAAAGGGAGAAGGCCATAAATGTTTGGACCCGAAAAAATGGAGGGCCATAAATAAATGGGCAACTGAAAAGGGGGAGTTATAGGGGAAAGGGGGGAGAGGTCATCATATTTCATGCTTATTGTCCGGGGAGGGCTATACATTTGTAGACGTCTTGATTTTATTCTCCACCCCAGTATACACAGTGTGTACGCTTGGTGCTCGTGTGAAATAAAGCCACGTACTGGAAGTAAGCTCACATTTTGTGGTCTCCCTTACAGGTGACAGAACTACGCAACAAGGTTCTCAGCTACAGAGCACGTGCAAGAGATGGTTCTCAGTTTATGGGGATCCTGAAGGAGCTACAGGAGCGGCAGTCCGACATGCTAGAGAGAGCCAATAGGAAGACGCGGTCTGGTGCAGACACAAAGAAACTTAATGAGGGGTCAGACGCAAACTATGGAAAACGTAACCAAGTCCATATGGATATGAAGCTGCCAGCTCAACAAGAAATGGACCCTAGAATAACAAAACCTGTTCAACACGTGAAGATATCGGACAAACAAAGTGCTAAAAAACCGACAGATTCAAATACCAGTGCTGGACAAAAGCTGAATAAAGATGAGAAATCTCTACATCCGGTCAAAAGGCCTAATTTAACGATAACACGGCCCCACTCGATTGACAGCCTCTCGCACGTAAGCACTAAAGGCTCAAGTGAGGACCAAGAGCAAAACAATGAGGGACCCCAGTATGTTTCGAACAGGCGTGAGGCATGGCCAAAACCAGGGCCGGTCTACCCAAGGGTAGTCCCACCTTATGGTGTCTCAAGCAATACACCGTCTTCAATCGGATCTGACTCTGTCTCTGATGTAACTTTATTGGATGAAATCAGCTGCGATCGCAGGAGAGTTTCCACTCCTGATTCGTCCACACATCCGAGAATAGACGACAAAACGAGGAAACTCTTCACGGGTAGAAACCAGGGGGAGAGGGGCGGGGAGCAGCGACTAGAGCTGTCGTCTGAGGAGTACTCCTATTCGTCGGGGGATGAAATGTCAAGTTGTAGTTCTTATTCTAGAGCGAGTGACGCGCTTTCTGTGGAAGCAATGGAGAAAAGAAGAGCACTCGCATCAAAGACTTTGCAGCGGGCAAGAAACCGAAAAGCGCAATTTTGATACACAAAGGCATCATCATTGTTTTACTCGGATAGATTGAACGTTTACTGCCGTGCGCGCGATTCCTGTAGCCGGGGCCATTTAGATAACGAGAACCAATCACATTGAAGAACGAAAACAAAGAATTCCAACTTACGTTTACTTGAGCCAATCAGTGTCGAGTACAAGACAATAACACTTCAACTTGCTCGAGCTTCGATCCTGTAAAGGGAAAATTTGGCGAAACAGTTCTGAAGAAAATCGTGTGGATGTGCTATCAGGTGGAATGCTTTATTTTCAATTAGTAATGTGTTTAGTTCTTGGTGTCTTAGTGGCCCTGGTTACATAATCACAATGTAATGGCAAAAATGGTAAATTTATAGAAAAACAGCGTGTAGGGATTAAAAATAACGGAATTATGGAACGAAATGAAAACATGAACTTTCTCAAACCTGTGGATTCAAAAGCGCCTGACTGTAAACAAAAGATTAAAAACAACCATTCACGACGTTCTGTTATTGATAATTTGAATATATTGGTATAAATATTATTTCACCGTCTGAAATCCAAGTCGCACCCAAATTTTCTCACAGAGATAAAACGTATTTGCGTCGCATCCAAACTGAAACCCGGTTAAGGACTTAACCAGGGTTTAGTTCGGATGTACGAAGGCTACCTTTGTGTGGCTTTAATACTGAAACGTAACTTGTCACAAGTTCCACGAAAACCTTTTGTGCTTCCACGAAAGGTCACAGTTCAGACTACTCAGACAGCTTCCGGGAAATATGCGGGTTGATTGGTCAGAAATAAAAGATGCATATAGATTTGCATACGGTTCGCCTTCTACGCGTCTTCGCGTTTCACGGCGTTGTTTCGCTTAAAAAAAGATAGTAACATCAAAATGACTCAAGAAACAGGCGAATTTATAAGCATGGTTGATTAAATACGAAGAAAATGGGTCGTTTCCTGAGCAAATGATGCTGTAATTTTTCCCGATCTTCTTTCTGGAGTAAGGATACCCGATTGGGTCAAAGGCATCGGCCCATAGCTTTTCAGGAAGACGTCAAAAATGTGAGGTTTGGTATTTTTATCGTTTGTTCTTGCAAGTTCTCCAAGGCTTGGCGAGGGAAAGGAAAGGTAAGAAGACCTTCTTAGCTCTATCGACTGACTTTTAGTGAGAACCTTCCAGCTATCTTACCAAAACTTTGAACGATCGTAAAGTTTAATTGTGATTCAACCAGATATTTAAAATACGAACACGTTTGGACAAATTACTCGCAATCAAACCAAGTTCGAAGTTTATATGTTCATGATATTTGTTATCTTCCAGAGATTTAATCCTAGAAGGTATTTCATTATCATGAGTTTGCTTCTAGCTAAAAAGTAGCAGAGAAATGTGTTTCACTTACGAGTGGCTTTACTGTTTTGATTTTCGTTTTGCTGGTTATGCGAGCTGTTTCCCGTTTCATTCGATCTCGTCAATTTCTATTTTAAAATTTCACTTAGGCAACAGTTTTCGATATCTCGTTCATTTCACTTACGAGTTACAACATTTTGTTGCTAGTTGATGGTATTTGAATCAACAATAGTGAACAATTCTTTCATTTGTGCTGTGGACATCGCAGTTTGTCTGGTTTGTAATCATAAACGGTTTATTTACTATTATTTCGAATTCCCGATGATTAAGATGTTCATTACTTTTCAATATACTTGAACCCGTTTTGCTCCATACACCAGTTTTACACTTTGCCGCAGGTAAAATTACTAAAACCATACCCCGGTAGTTTTGTTTATGCGCATTTGCCGATTTTTTCTGTCCAGGCAGGCTGGCGAAAGTGATCCATGTTCGAATTTGTTGGACTCGTCCAAATTATCCTTTACTAGCTTGCAAATCCATCAAATCGTCAGAGACACAGAAAAGTCTAAACATGGGATGAAAACATGTATTCAATCATCGGCTAAAAGGATGTTATCTGAACAAGTACAAACAACGTCACGTGATTTCTCAGAAATCCATCGAAGTGCACCGCCATTGGGAATGTGACATGTTTATCTTTATCCTTGACTGGGTTTAACAATTATGATTATTACTTTAGCGATTTGGTAATAGGCCTCTTTGACTGAAGTTCAAAAAAAATTATTTCGTGAAAATGCATGCGGTTTTTCTCTACCATAGGCTATCACAAATATAGACCTATAGTAGGGTAGCCAAGCAGAATGCAGGATTTGTAATAGTCCAATAGTTGGTTTATACTAACAGGCCTTATAGCTCACCACAAATTTTGGCGCGCGCTCATTGGCCAAAGACGATCACGTGACGTGTTGTTGATAATTCACGAGTGAGCGCATTGTAATATCCAGCTTTATTATATAATTATCGATGAAATACCAGTGTATATTTCTTTCTAAAAAGTCATAGAAGAAGATAACACTGTTGAAAATCTGACCACCTATTAACATGTCTAGCCATCTTAGTGAGAGATGAAAACTGGTATTTCATCGATAATTATATATTTTTAAAACAGAACATTACATGGCGGCTTGGAGATAGATGCGAATATTATCTTCTCGTGTTGATGAAATATCTTACGAGTGAGCGCAGCGAAAACACGAGAAGATAAAATATGCATCTCCGTGCGGTTCTCTAGAGCAGATTTCGTATGAGTGGGACAAATTACACGTATGTCATGACATTGAAATGGTTTCCCATTGTTTTTGTCCTGCTGATCCAATCAAATCACAGAGTTACAGTACAGCACGGCTACAGCACGGTTACGGACATGCCGTAGTTTGTCTCACTCGTACGAAATCTGCTCTAGTTAACAGTTGACAACAGGCGATGGACGTGTCCAGGATGACGACGGATCAGTTGACGAGAATGGGCAAGGCAGCAATGATGCAGGGCCGATTCAGGGATGCCTTGTACTTCATCGACGTTTCTTTGGACCGAATCCCCGGTATGAATCATCCCTTGGTGTGTCCTCTGCTGATGGACCGAGCCGAGTGCCACTGGGTGATGAATGACGTCCCTCAGAGCTTAAATGATATGCAGACAGTGATACGTCTCGGCGCCCCTCAAACACTTGACCAGCACTTCGCGCAGGTATTTAGTATATTATTTAACAAATAGAAGATGGTTATCCATGCTCTATAACAAATTAAAGCACGCTGAGCAGCCTCATGGGGTTTCTTAAGCCAGTCAGCCAGCCATACATATATATTTTTTCTTCTTTTCTTTTTCTATTACCATTCGTTAAATTGTATCGTAATAAATTGTATAGCTTAAAATGTATTATAAATTGTATTGTATCATATTGTATGTATTTCCTAATATGGCAAATAAAGATTGATTCCATATGAGCTTCCCGATCGCTTGAACCTGTCGGTGTGAATCGAAGCGTAAATTAATATGCAGAAAAAAAAGAATCGAGCAATCGATCATATGGAAACCAGGCTTTAGGAATGATTTCAACCCAAGAATAGCGGAAAACCGTTCTAAAAATAACCAAACTTGTGAAAACACTGTAACATACAAATTAGGCCTAGTATGCGGGATGGACGCTCCTGGTTATGGGCTAGCAGTATAATGATAAAAATAATTATTCATTTTCGAAATGATTTCTACGACGAGAAAGCTCTCTTTAGCCAAATGGGAGAAAAAGTAATGGTGTTCTTAGAAGAACTTCTTGCTGACATTTTTTATTTGTAACAGATTGAATCAAGGAAGTGGCTTGATCGTGCCATGGTTCTACTGTACGAGAATGCGATGGTGGCTGAGCACTGCTTCGACGTGTCCCTTTCTTTCTCTTTCTCTTGCCCAGACAGAATGAAGGCAGAATGCCTGATTCACAAAGGGGTGGCCAGATTCTTACAAGGCAATAGCCAGGGTGCAAAAGCTGATATTAAGGCAGGGTCCCGGTTCGACAGAAATGTTGCCGAGGTAAGATCTAGAATAAATATTTACTAATAACTACTTCCCATGCCAAGTTAATACGTTCAACACATCATGTCATGAAAGTGCCCGAAGTCTATATCGAGTCGTGAGAATGTTTCTGTTAATTCATTCATAGCTTTGCTTCGCAGCTGTCCTTAGGGTTGTCACGCAATACAACTGCCGGGGAACGTTGCCTAACAACCCTCGGAACGGCTGCGATGAAGACTACTTCATTCACTTAGGGCTGTCATCCAAAATGCCTGTTATGTAGTAAGGCAGTTTGTAGTTTAATAAGCCTGGATTTCACTAGCGACGTAAGCACAAGCAACATACGCAGACGCAGTGCCGTATTTGTCATTAGCAGTACTTGTTATACTCATAGGTGAAAGAAAAGCAGGTGCTGCTAATGATTAAAATGCATTATCGAGTCTGCGTATGTTGTTTATGTTTATGTCGCAGTCTCCTACCGAGAGATCTATCGTCACGAAAAAGGCTGTTAGCAACGAGACTGCTTTATGTCGCTAGTGAAAACAAGGCTCTGTTACACCTGTGTGATAGGTTCAAGCGCAGGCGCGTTTTGCTCAGTTAGTGTCACTTGCAGATCACACGACCAAGTGACCAATCACATACATCACTGGATATTCTCATTGACAAATATCTCGTTTTTATTGTTCCAGGGAGTTGGAATGAGCTTAAAAGGCGAAGGCATCAAGGCGTATACTAAAGCCAACAACTTTAACAGATCCAAACAGTTTCTCCAAGTCTCACTGCAAATTCTCCCAGGCAGCACTAATGCCGAGAACAAGCGCTCTGCTTGGAGTCACTTGGCAAATGTGCACTTCCGGTTAAACGAGTACCACGAGGCCCTTGGCGCGGGGCAGGAATCTTTCAATGCGAAACCCGTGAAATCTCGAGTGAGTTACCGAATAGTTTAAGGCCCTGTCCATACTGATACGTTTTCATCTCCCGTACACATCAAAACAAGGTCTTGAAAATCGTTTCCATAGTGGAAAAAATTGAGAACGCAACGGTGTCGCGTGATCTCAGTCCCAGTCCACTTACAAGTTTTCTTGACACGCGCAGTTTAAGGTTTTACGCTAGTTAGTTGCGTGTATCGTTTTCGTGTGGACGGGCAAAACGATCTGAAAACGATCGTGTAAACGCAATACTTTCATTCCGTTTGCAGTGAAATGAAAACGCAAACTTTTGAAAATACGGTGGGCATTGAATTTTGGAAATTTCGCCAATTTGTGCTAGCGCTATTTTTAAAATAAATAAATAAATATGGTTTATTAAAAGTATATAAAATTGCACCATAGGTGAATACTTTATATTAACAATATTTGAATAGAATAACTGATAGGCGATAACAAGCTAATAAAAATCTAGAAACTTAGGGCGCATTCCATTTACACGAACTGACTGGTCTGACGGGCCAGACGCGTCAGTTCTAGCAACTGACTGGACCAGTTCTCGGAACTGACACGTTCCATTTAAGAACTGATCGGTCAGACCAGTCAGTTCGTGAAATGGAAAGCGCCCTTACATTTATAAGGGCCACCGGGGACTGACCGGTTTACAATTTCAACATTAAAGACCCTGTGTCCGAGTCCATGGTGCTTTGCGGCAATGTTATGATTAGTTTGTTTATCAACGGCCGCATAAATTAAAGGCTAGCTTTTAGTCGAACTAAAATGCTCTCGATTGTTTATAAGTTTCATAAAAGAAGTACACATATACTTTGGATAACGAATTTCATAATTTCTACCGGATTAAAAACCCAACCGAGCCCACGAATTTCCGCCGGATGCTTCGAATATGATTTGAACAGTACTCGGCAGGAAGCCAGTTGTACTGCCTTTAGATTTTCATTCGGTTTACGAGTGCGACTTTTCACAACTCTACAAGCAAACACATACTCTTGCTACTTTGTTTTCATGCCTCCAGTATTGTTTAGCTGTATTTGAAAATCTCTACTTTCCTTGTGAGTGATATATTTTGAGTGCAAAATGAAATGTCGTACTCGCACTCGAGTCAAACTCACAGCGAAGTAACAGCTGAACTCGGCAGATTGGAGTTTGACCCGCGGTCGTAGTTTTGGTAGCAAGACTTTCTGGACGTACTGGAGGTTGAAAAAAAGGTTAAGGGCATTGCTTTCTCTGCTAATAAAAATGCAAAACATATACAGATAAGTCGTAACACCTCAGTGGAGCTGAGCCGTGCGAAATTATAATTACGAATGATCTTAATGCCAGAAGTGGTTGCTTTGTATTTTCAACGAAGCCCGCCGGTCCCTTAGTGCAGCAAATCCCCTGGAAACTCGCGTAGTAGTCCTTTTGAACCACAAATGTTCTCTTGTAGACCTAGAGAAAGTAAAATGTGGACTGCTGAAGGATTATTTGTCGAGTCGCTTCGCTTCGCCTCGCTGTCTGTTCTTTCTTCGGCATTCCTCTACTCGCCACTCGATCTAGACCGGGATTCGAAGAAATATTCGACTAAAGATTCATTTTAAAAGATATATATACAAAAGTTAAGATAAAAGAAAGTCAATTAAACATATATATCTATAAATAATTACAAACTAGAAATGGATTTCGAAAGATTCGAGAGTCGCATAATAACAACACCGAACTTTCTGATTTTCGTAGCCTACAAAAATGATTCGCGCGCGCAAAGCACCATGGGCTCGGACACAGGGTCTTTAAAAGATAAAAGTAAGTTACATTAAATTGTGTAAGAAAATATATAAAATTATGAATGGTAAAATTATGAGTTATAAAATATGAATTGCAGAAAATATACAATAAACATTAATGCGATTTAATATCTGATTGGCTTATGCGATTCGCGAGCGCTGTGAAGAAATTGCGCTTGAAACTAACAGTGTTGCACTTAAAAAGAGAGCGCGCTGAGGTAGGCAAGCTTCGAGTCAGTTTGCATTCTGATTTTTTCGAAGACCTTTAGGCACAGGCGTTGTCTATTGTCGTTAAGCCGGCCGCAGGTAACCAGTGACAGACAGTGCCTCTGTGTGACAAGTATGGATGAATTATCTGCAGAGCTCTCTTCTCTATCTGCTCGATTTTTTGGCAAGTTAGAAAGGGAGGTTTGTGTGCCATACAGTGCAACTGCAACATAGATTGGCTGAGGGCAATATGGATACTCGTGATCAGTACAGTAAGTCGCTCACTAAGGAAGCAGACTCTTAACTCCTTGCACTTCTTAGGATTTAGTTTCATATAGCAGATGCCCTAGTGGACAGATTGTATAGTCGAGCAGTCTTGTATAGGTAGCACCTCCGAGAAAGTGACTTCCAGTGTTGGCAGTTTGGGGGCGTAAGGTAATTCACCATTATAAGGAATAAGATGGGCCCCAATTTAGTCCCGTGAGGAACACCTGGCCCACTCCGATACCGACTCTCCCAGTTTGATGCGGTTTCCGATCAGATAAGAAGTTACATATCCAAGGTAGTAGGGACCTGCGAACCCCTAAGTCAACAAGTTTTATGACAAGTATGTTTAAATTAGTAACAACTGGCGGAAATTCAAAATTTCAAAAAAATTATCTATTTCGATTGAATGACGATATTTCAGTTATCTCTTCAGTTTTGAAATTCTCTTCATGTCTTCTTTCAGAAGCAATAATTAAATATCTCTCAATGTTAAATTTAACATTTGACGCCAACTTCGTGACGTAATTTTCCCGCCAAAACCATTAAAATTGAAAAACCACATTAAGAATATGTACATAAATATATATATAATCAGAAAAATATTTTAAGTACATGTTAAATATAGATGATAATGTGGATTTTAGCATGATGGAAACATGGACTTGTTTGGTAAGAGGAGAGTTGTTATGCTGCAAAGTATGATGCCGATTGGATGAACTGAAGGAGTTTTATGAGCCTGCTCATTTTTGATCCTATTTATGCCCACCGTGTTAACGTCTTCGTGTGGACGGGCCTAGGATTGTTTTCCAAAGTTGATAGCTCTCGTGTGCGGCGAATTCTCCTCAATTGACCGTGAGGAAAATATATATGGTGTTTGATATCATTTTTAGTCTCTTGAGGCGAAAACTCACAGTGTGCACTAAAGAGAGCTGACAGCTTAGCTTGGCGTAATCTATTGACCAATGAAAACGCACAGCGCTCTCACGTGATATAAAAATGGCGACGTCCAGCGAAGTAATATGGTACTTAGCTAAGAGGATAACGTAGTGACATTCACCGTGTGCGGTGAAACGGCGCTTGAGCTAACAGCTTAGCAAACGACCTCTCGTGCCCGTTGGCGAAGCTGATAGCTCTCGTGTGCGGCGGGCTTTAGGCGTGATTCACACTTGATGCAGTAATGCGTTAAACATTAGCGGCGCTTGTTCTTATCTTGCACCTGTAAGTAGAACAAGGCTACCTTCACCAACACGATTTCGAAAACTTCCGTTTTCATTTCACTGAAAGTGTATAGCAAACGTTTTCCGTCCACACTACCGTTTTCACACTGTTTTGCCCCGTCCACACTAATACGTTTTCATATGAAAACGCATCTTCGAAGACGCTAAAAACAATTCTCAAGTACGTTAAGGCCTGGTTTTGACATGAAAGTGAGGCTAAAACGATAATTTTCACTTTATTACCAAATACGCCAAATTATGCAGACTCACAACTCGTCCACGACCACAATTATGCAAATGATGTGTCACGTGATGACTCCACTGACTTTGGTTTTATATAAATTTCAATAGCAAATGGGCAATGAGTATTCTTGTCACGTCAAAGTACACAGAGTTTTCCTGTTTCTCTGGTGCCTGCCTTTAATAACCTGCCCTCACAGTAGAACATATTTTTATCCATAAGGGGATATTGAGCAAAACAGGTAACGTGATCTTGTACTTGATTTATTGATCAGCGATTTTTCCGTTACCAATAAATAAAAGTCATGGTGTGAGGGCAGATTTATGTGTTTCTCCAAGTTCCCAGTATTTTAAAACCAAAACGGCTCTTAAAGCAATTGTCCTCATTGTCCCATTTGCAGCTGACCGTTTACACGAGGAAGGGTCACGTGACATGTCACATGACTGCAATTTTCACTTTAAAGCGTTAAGGAAGATTCGCTTAAAACCAATTTCATTATTATAACAGATATAATCAATGTTAGCCGCGTTTTTGTCTTGACCCAGACCAGTGAATAGTGCTTTTCGCGCGCTATGATTGGCTACTCAAACACGGGATACCTTTGCTATTCACCTCCGGCGAGCGAAGCAGCGATCGCCTAGCGCGAGTTTTTGGCCATTTGACAGAAAATAAAATAACTATTTGGTGCTGACTATAATTCACCTGTGTGGTATATACTAAAACAATTATTCACCTCAGTGTTGGTGAATAGTGGTGGATATTCCTCGTCGAAGCGGCTCCGTAAATATCCACCACTATTCACCTCCACTTCGGTGAATAATTGCTAAATATACTGACCTTTACAGCATTGTAAAAATCTTCGTATCGATTTTAATCTAAGCTGATTCCACCTTTATAGGAAGAGTCACAAAGATGGAGAGAGCGAGGAAAACGGCTGTTTGGTGAGAAAAAGTTCGTACTGCTCATAGAATGCTACACACTGGCCATCAAGTTTGCTCCGGTCGGCTCTCAGTTTGCTGACTTGCTGGCACCACTGTACTCCAGCAGATCACTGGCTTATATCAAGCTTGGCAATTACAAGGAAGCGCTGACCGATGCCAGAGTGTGTGTGAAGATCAACCCTCAGTGGTCTAAGGTAAATCTGTGGTTTAGCTGGGTTCTGACTTTGATCAGCCCCTATGGTTGTTTCAGGTCCTGACTTTGATCAGCCCCTAATGGTTGTTTCAGGTCCTGACTTTGATCAGCCCCTATGGTTGTTTCAGGTCCTGACTTTGATCAGCCCCTATGGTTGTTTCAGGTCCTGACTTTGATCAGCCACGAGTGGGGCCAGCAAGCTGCGAGGCCAAAGAGAAGAAGAGAAGGCATTTTCTCTTGTTCTCGCTACTTCGATTCGCAGCTCGCTGGCACCACTTCGCGGCTAATTAACTACTCGGTGTTTCCTTATATTTTTTATATAACTGTATGTCTTCTTCAATGGGCATGTTTGGATTTCTATTTCTAGGCTCACTACCGTCTAGGTTCCAGTCTTGCAGGCCTTGAGAGACATCGAGAAGCACTCAATCCCTTCTGTCTGGCATTTGACCTGTTTGACCGGACAGGCCAGACTGAAAATGCAGAAAAGAAGGAAACTCTCATGCAGATTTTGTCTGTCGCTGACAAATTGCCAGGTGAGATTGGGTACCAGTTAAGATTCTTATTTGGGCACTTGGAGCGGGGGGGGGGGGGGGGGGGGGGAGGAGGGAGGGGGGAGGGCACTTGTGTGATATCTGGTGCGGCCATGGGGTCCAGAACCGGTTTTACGAGAAATAATAGCGCCAAAACCCGGATTTTCAAGTTATCATGAAAACGAACCCGAATGTTCTCCCTGTTTTATTATTCTGAATCGTCTATAACCTGGAATTCGACATATTTTTACAAAAAAACAGGACTCGGAAATCGAAATTAGGTCAGTCAAACCAAGAGTGGCCCTCCAGGGATTTGGGCCAAAAAATTCCTTAGTGGGGGGCTACTAGATCTGCATTGTGGCTTGCCCAAAAAATCTGACCCTGCAGTTCTCTGGTCTCAAAAAATAATGACCCCCAAGTCAATCTTTATTTATCATATATAATATATATGTTTACACACAAAATAAAATAAAATGAAATATATAATACAGTATTATTATTTGCTTGTTTGTTTGTTTGTATCTTTTGTTTATCTCGATTTGTAGATCTATGTGGAACATGTTATATTATCTATATAGTATGTATATATGGAAGGTGTTCAGTGAGAAAAAACTCCAAGGAGCTTGTACAGGCACTGACAACCATGGGTGGCAAAATGTTATAATTGGTAAATCAGCACTGCGAGTAGAAGTACATTGGTACAGCAAAATAACATGGATTATGAACAAAAGCAAACAAACAAATAGTCAATAATTAGGGTTCACTGTTTTAGTTGGAAAAGATGTGATTTAAGTCTAGCCTGAAAAATATAATGTGCTTAATTAAAACATTATCCCCCCCCCCCCTATAAAAGAGAAGCATATAAAAACTTGACCCCCCCTAAATGGGAGCATAAAAAATCGTGACCCCCCTACAAATCTAAATTTTGTTTTTCTATTTTGGCCGAACTTGCTCGAGGCTAGTGCGCATGGCCGGTCATGTAACCTGGCACGTTTCTGATTTAAAGATTGCCTTCCAAAATACTTATTTCCAAAGGAGAGAACCAATCAGCATGAAACTGGCATTATTCAACTACAATGTATGCACACAAATTTTTTTTATGTTTGAGTGCAAACAGCAAAGGTCTTTTAACATGGCTTGGGTGGTGAATGACTCTCTCGCTTCTCTACACAGGCGCCACCGAGAGCGTTGAACTAGATGTACCAAAGTCCATCCTGGAGGATCTCATCAAGAAGTTTGTGGCAGAAAAAAGTTGGGACAAACTACGCATGCTCTTCTTGGGAGGCGGAGGCCCTAATCACTACGAGATGGGACGAGGAGGACTGGCCACCGGATGTGACGCATCTTCTGTTCCATTGGAACTCGTTGTACAGTCAATTATTAGCGGTTTACCGAGACTCGTGGAGGAGCTTATTAAGCACGGCGCGCCGCCAAGTGGGTCACCCGAATGTGACACAACACCCTTAACTATTGCATTAAACGCTAACAACGATGAACTGGTTGAGGTTTTAGCCAAGTACGACAAGGAAGGCGTGGTAAGTTGAAACGTTGTTTTGAATACTAAACGAGGTGACAATGAATTGGCTTTCCAGAAAAATCTAGAAAGGAGCGTGCGCTGGCGATCAGTGAAAAATGCTTCTTGGTCAGTGAAAAGTCAGGATTTTTTTCCTACAAATGCGTGGGAATCCTACATGGTATAGTTACGATAAGAATCGATTAAAGTATGTTAACTCGACGTACGAATTACGCTCTTGTTCTCTCTGGTTACTAATTACTTATTATAACTAGATGAAGAGTGAAGAATGGAAAGACGAAGGAGTAGCTGCCTTCCGGGCTAAGGACTACACGACGGCCATTCGTCAGTTGACCCGGGCTCTGAGGTGCACTTTGAAGTCTAAAGAATCTAAAAACGAAGCTTCCAGTCTCCTCACACAAGCTTATTTCAGAGTTGGGAACCATGACAAATGTCTCGAGATTGGCAGAAAGCTTTATGTACGAAAGTCAACTAAATCGGAGGTAAACGGGCGTGTGGTTATGAATTTGCACCGGATATTCTTTACCGCACTTGATTTTGTTTTTTGTCATATGGAGAGCACGCACAAGTATGCCAGGCTTCGAAGTGATACGGATAAATTAAATGTTGCTGTAAATGTGAAATGATCAGTAATGCTTTTAGCAAATTAATGTCGGTCGTGTTATAAGCACAACTCATAACCACCAGTATACAAGCTCGTATACTTTTTTGCAGTGTGAGTACATTGACCGGGGCCACTTAGACAATGAGAACTAAACACATTGCGAAACGAAAATAAAGCATTCCAAATGCACATCTCAGCACATCCATGCGATGTTCTTCATTCAAAAGTCTTCGACTTCAGAGCTAGTCCACCAAATTTGACTTTTACTACCGGATCGAAGCTCGAGCAAGTTGAAATGCTATTGTCTTGTACTCGACACTGATTGGCTCAAATAACCGTAAGTTGGAATGTTTTGTTTTCGTTCTGCAACATGGTTGGTTCTCGTAACTGAATTTGGTGTAAGATGCAAGGAGCCAATAGGCCTTTCCTATGTTCACTTCCTCTCTAGGCTGAAGCCGACAAATGGAAAAAGTTGGGGAATGAGCTGCTCAAGGATGAGAAGTATGAACACATGTGTAAGTATTACTCGCTGGCTTTGGATTATACACCACAGAGTAGCTTGGAACAGCGTGCAGCCATATTAAGTAACAGAAGTATGGCATATGTCAAGCAAGGATTGTTCAAGCAGGCCAAGGAGGACGCCACAGAATGTCTACAAGCAAGACCATCGTGGTTCAGGGTACGTACGTAGATCATTATGACAGAATGGGTGCATTAATATTCTGAAACACATTACATGTAGGGCCAGATACTTTGAGCACAAACTACAGCGAGCTCTACAAGGATCAGAGGTGGCGTGATGGCTAATGCTTTGCCATCTTTCACTGACCAATATTGACTGGAACAAATATCAAGAGCCGCCATATAGATTTGCCACACTTAAATCGTGGATACATATATTATTTTTTACTGGTTGCTACATTATACGTTATGCTTTGACTAAGACTAATCTCAGCCATATTTCCCATATACCAACCAAAAGGTTCTCCTATGTTTAAAAGACCCGGCCATAACATCAAATTCATATATGATTTTCTCTAGGGCTTCAGTCGGCTTGCCGCAGCTTGGAATGCTGAAGGCAACAAGAACGAGGCGTTGAACGTGTTATGTACGGGTTTAGACGATGTTGGCAAGGACGACGAGAAACTGAACATTGCCAACGACATCATTTCAACTGCAATGCAGATACAAGGTAGTGATGTGTGTCCGTTCCGTATCCCGTCATATGGATGATTTACTTGCAAGAGCCCGGGCTCGACGATTGCATGCGCGAGCTCGTGAGTTCGATTCCCGATCGTGGCCCGGGGTAATCACCAATATTAGAAATCAAGGGAGCATCGTAAGAACGCACGTTTTCATCGGCTATGCGACTTGAGCTCTCAGCTTGCATGATTTTCTTTAGTACAATAAACAGGGCGAAACGCGCTCTGATTGGTCGATAGCCTTGTTCAATTAGAGTACAGCTGCATAGGTGACGTCACGCGCGCGCTCTATTTTATTGGAAACGTTCGCCAATTATAAAAAAACAAATACATCCCATTTGGCCGTAGATCTGTCCTCTTATAGTTGCATAGGTGACGTCACAGTGAAGAGAACATCAGTTAATCCACTCGACTGCGTCCCGTGCCGCACTTCTTTGTTCTCTTCACGTTATGACGTCATTTGTGCATCTGTCAGGGGAAGACAAATGCACGGCCAAATAACATGTATTTGTTAAATAGAACATGAAGAACCATCTTGTATTTGTTAAGTATTGCGGTGAGTTTCCTAACGTTTTTTCTCGACGTACAGAAGGCGTATCCAAGATCTCCATCCAAATTCCGGTTGCAATCATGAACAAGATCATCAAAGAAGCAGCAGAGAAGTGCGACTGGGACAGGATTAGGTTCATCTTCTTAGAAAGGGAATCTCATCAGACAGGTGAAAAATGGGTTTGATTTTAACTTTAGGTTCAGAAAAGAAATACGATATTCATCCAAAGTTCCGTCACGACTTGATTAAACGCGACTGAATTGATTTTGGTGTTGTCCTATACTGTCTCCAAAACTGATTGTGTGCGTGTGTTATGTTGTTATGTACCATGAAATAGAACATCCAGGACACAGGGTTTCTTAGTTCCTTACTATGTTTCATATCTACCAACCGTAGGACACAGACGTTACTTAGCCCGTGGCTGTGATGCGTCGTGTGTTCCGCTAGACCTTGTCTTCTTGTCAGACGTGAAAGATAAACAGAGACTTATTTTGGAACTTCTTGTGCACGGGGCCTCGCCGAATGGTGCTCGTGGATGTCCTAAGCAACCATTGCTGCTTGCCCTAGAGAGCAAACACTACAAGATAGCGGTAGAACTTCTTCGACACCATGCCGATTCATCGTGTGTTGTTGGGAAAAGTGTTTCTATGGGTCCATTTGAGGTATGACCACAAACATTAACATTACCAATTAGCTGCTATAAATATGCACATACTTCAGGATACATGTTCACCTCCCGGTTGGCTAAGTGGTTAAGCTCCAGTTCCTCCCGGTTAGCTCAGTGGTTAAGCTCCAGTCCCTCCCCGTTAGCTCAGTGGTTAAGCTCCAGTTCCTCCCCGTTAGCTCAGTGGTTAAGCTCCAGTCCCTCCCCGTTAGCTCAGTGGTTAAGCTCCAGTCCCTCCCGGTTAGCTCAGTGGTTAAGCTCCAGTCCCTCCCGGTTAGCTCAGTGGTTAAGCTCCAGTCCCTTCCGGTTAGCTCAGTGGTTAAGTTCCAGTCCCTCCCGGTTAGCTCAGTGGTTAAGCGCCGGTCTGTTGTGCGGGAGGTCACGTGTTCAAAACTCTGGCCGGACCAACACTCAGGATCTTAAAATAACTGAGTAGGTGCTGACTTTGTGAAACAATCTCGTTCTCGAACCTTAAATGGTTAGGGCTTCACGTCTTCGGATAAGGATGTAAAATCGTAGGTTCCACGTCGGTCTCAAGTTTATCAGTCTCACCAGACTGTCACGAGTTACCGACGTCAAATAAGGTTACTTTACCTTAAAAATATCATGTCTCCGGCCAACACTTCGATTTTGTTGTTCCGTATTTTTACTGTGCCACAAGCACACACCTTGGATTGCTATAATTTTATTTTGTATTGTCTTCATATGTCATGTTATGTTCATATCAGCGTCTCGTCTCAAACAAAGAAGTTGAGGTTACCATTAGAACAAAAATAATGGGTATCACTTTATACAGGGGTATTATTATTCATTTACAATTTTATACATTTACATTCGTTTCTTTGTTAAATGGCTTCACGTTCGTGATAAATTGAACCATATCACGATGGTATAAGAATGTCATTAGTCAACGCTGGAAATAGAAGATTCACTTTCATCAAAACTTATCATTTTCAGGGTCAGGGCCACCAGTGGTTGCACATTGCTAAAAAAAACCAAGACCCTCACAAGGCTGAGATGATGTACAATCTGGCACTGGAGTTCCCGGATGTAGAGAATGACGAGTTTGCTAAGTACGCTGCGTACCACCAGATGTCTGAAGTCAGCTTCCTGTTAGGAGACTACAAAAAGTGTCTTGAGTCAGGCAACGAGTGCTTTAGGATGAAAGCTATTAAATCAGAGGTATGGACCATAAAAGCTTTCAGATTTTTAATTTACGAAGCCTGATAATTATCTCAATGCTAGTGTGGCTCCCGGGGTGTGGCTGTCCTACTTGCAAGGGAGGGCTTGAGTTCGAAGAAAGGAAGAACAAATATTATACGACAGGATCTTAAAATCATCGAGGAGACGTTGCTGCCCTTGTACACGAATAAGATAATTGTTTAATTCCAAATGCGAGACCCAATCTCACGACCACAACAAACCGCTAGTTAGTTCATAGAATGTGCCTTGTGATGGTGTAGTGCAGTGGAGTGTATAGTATCTTACAGTGACACTTCCCTTTATTACATCTTTAATGAATAATTCCTTTACTTCATGCAAATTCCCAAGATCTTGGAAAACTACCGAAGTGATTCCTGTCCTAAAGGAAGGTGGTCATGAAGTTCCGAACAATAACCGTCCCATCTCACTGTTGCCCGTTCTTTCCAAATGAAATACTTGCACTTCACCAGTACATGAACTATCTCATAACTGAGAATAAGCTGTACATCAGCATGGAAATTACATTCCACGCAAACAGCACTTCAGTGAATGTGACTCAGATGAGATTCTAAAGGCTATAGATGAGGAACAGATTACAGTTATGGTACTTTTGGATATGTCAAACGCTTTTGATAGCATTGATCACAAGAAACTATTAGATGAGCTCAAACGCCTTAAGGAACCGGTCCTCAATTAAGCTCTGGCCTGTTTCTGAAGGTATATCTCTGGTAGAGTCCGGATAGGAGAGTCTCTATCTTCACCCCTTCCATGCCATTGTGGTGTTCCTCGAGTCAATATTGGGACCCTTGCATGATTTACTATCTATAACAAAGAACTGTAAACTTCAGTGCTACGTGGACTGGGAAAATGCCATCACCCGATTAAACGAGGACTTAAACAGAGTTGGAGAGTGGTGCTGCCCGAACTCTTTGTTAATAAATCCTAACAAGACTGAAGTAATTGCTTTCGGAGCTCGAAAACGTTTACAAAAATAGGTACCCAGTGGGTACATGTCTACTGTATGTGTGTAAAACAAATGCACACGTTTATTGAATGACTTTAGGAGCATGGACAAAGCACCGCTGTATTCTCGAGCATGATTGATTCTACCGCTATGGTTTGGTTTTAAAGCCCGAATTGAGTAAATACTAACTGGGAAACAGTAATGATATTGAGTTCTTGCAAGAGAGCACAAAATAAATCTGATGGCGCCAAGTATATCCACCTAGAACTTCAAAGTATCTTTGAGAACCTTTCATTTGACCGGTTTGACACATACCTCAAAAGCTGTGACAAATTAAGTTTGTTAATTTAAGAAATTCATGGTAAAATTCAGACTTACCAAAGCGAATCTTCCCACATACGACAGCAAACACACTCGTGGTCTTTCAACCTCGTTCCCAGGCCATGGTCTTCCGCGCATCCAACATGGCGGCGGTAAACGCTGGATCACGTGATCAGAGTTGCGTACGGTTACATGGTGTCATAGAAGCAGTAGACACAAAAACTGCCTGACTTCTCAATCAAACTTCTTGGAAAGGACATAAAGCCGTCTCCTGTCGTTAAGGACCTAGGTGTATACCTTGATTCATGTCTTACATTCAAGCAACATGTAGCTATATAAAACTGTTTCCTCATGCATATATATAAGCTATATCAGATTAATAGAGTTCAACCCCTGTAACAGACAAAAAAACCTCTTACTGGCTATTAACTCTTTGTTTTTTAACAAAATGTATTATTGCTCATCCATTTGGAGTAATACTACGAAGGAAAACAATAAGAAAATTCAACTCGTCTATAACATTACAGCACGCATAATTTTTACAGCATAGCCGTACGTTTGACCACGTTACTCCTGCTCTTGCAGAACTTCAAGTGCCCAGTTGTTTCAGATTCTCATACAAACACTGTACTTTCCGCCATATTTGTCCTGATAACCAGCCAGCGTGCAAATGGGAATGTGAACTCTAAAACACTCCACTGCACAATTACACCATCACTAGGCAAATTCTATTAACTATCTAGCTGTGTTTGTTGTGGTTGTGAGATTAGGGTCTCGCATTTGGAATTCTATTGCAGGTTAAGGTAATCTTAATTCCTCTCATTCGCAACACGCAGGAGGATGCCAACAACTGGGTGAAACGAGGTCAACATCTGACAAATACCAACGAGCAAACTGGTTTGGTCCCATCATATCTGACCATGGCCTTGAAGTATGTTCCAACCAGCAGTAAAACTCTGTTCGCCCATCTTCTGTGTTTACGCTCCAAAGCATACCATAACTTTGGCGATATCCAGCAAGCTCTTGAAGACGCCAACACTGCTACGAATACCAGACCTGACTCTGTTGAGGTATGTAAAGGGACACTGTAATCCCAAAAATGATCAACGTTCTCATGACGAAAGACAAAAATAACTACTCAAATTAGCAGAGTATGCTTTCTAGGTATATTGGAGAAAATTTGAGACAATTTTGATGAAGGGATGGCCAAAAGATTCGAGTGGATGTAAAAATACTTGCTTTTAAGAGAAATTTAGAGCAACCGTGAAATCGGTTCACCGCTGTAACCTAAATCAAGATCCTAGAATAAGCTTTAGTAATCCACTTTAATCTTTGCCAACCTTTATCGGAAACATTTGAAAAGTATATCAGGACATTCACATGGTATTTCTCTTCTATCTCAAGGTGTTATTTTTGTAGTTTCTTTTAAAGAAACGTGAAAGTTCAATTCGATTGACAGTGCCCCTTTAAGGTATTTATACTTGTAGACGCGTATTGATGAAAAATATGTCAAACGCACATGTTCTCTAGAGCCATCAGGAACCATGGTACCTAGTAGAATATATGTTTTCCTACGCCGTTGCTTTAAATTCGCCTAGCTCAATACAAACACGTCGCAAAAACTAATAAACTTCGTTCATTTGTACGTTTTTGCATTAAAACTGAAAAGAACGGTTAAGTTTAATTAGAATGCCTGGATGTTTTAAACGCTTCTAGTTTTTTTCAAGTCTTCTATTGCATATCGAAAACACGCCAGTAAATTGTGAAACTGGTAAACTGCAATTCCTCAAAAAAAAAAAAAAATTGCAAGGTCGGAGTTCTCCTCAGTAGAAGCAAATGAATTAGTCATTCATGTCATTAGTTTCAGTGGAAAACGTCAGTGTTTTACATAGGCCACCACATAACAGCGTTCATCACTAATATTATGGGTGTTTTCTTTCCTTGAAGGCCTATGATTGTCAAGTGACGTGCTACACATCCCTTGGTCGTTCCAGTGAAGCCATGCTTGCCTTGAATCAATGTATCAAACTAGAAACCGACCCAGAGAACAAAAGCAGATACCTCAACGACGCCATTTCACTAGCTGTAAAGCTACCAGGTTTGTTGTATGAGAACTAATCACGTTGTCTTAAAATAATAGAATTTGATAAGCTATACAAAGAGTTGAAAATTAATTTGATAAAAGGTATAATTGTATTATACTTTGAGATCGATCCCTTTACAGACTAAGCCACTAAGGCAAACATTAAAATTAGCTTGAATTTGCGTGTGTCTAAACTAAACTTCAACTCTCCTATTTCTGCGAAAGAGGGGACCACATCACTCACAAGCGAAGTCCCAAGGTCTGTAATCATCGGACTGTTCGAGAAAGCCGTGAAAGAGGAAGACTGGGCAACAGTAGGCGTACTGCTTGTGGGGGGTGGTGGTCCTAGCAAGCATAGAGTTGGAAACGGAGGGCTTGGAACTGGCCTTATCAACGCTGAATATGTACCAATTGAAGATCTTGTTTCATCGCCAATAAAGGAAAAAAGCGCTGTGGTAGACACTTTGCTGAAGCATGGAGCAAAAGCTGATGGTTTAAGAGGGAAAGCAAGTCCACTAGTGTTTGCAGCAAAGAAAAAGCTTCACGAAGTTGTGGAAGTACTTGTTCAACATGGATCGAACCCCTGTGTCGAGACCAACCAAGGACTAACACTTCTACATGACACTGTCAAGGAGGCAATTGACTCAGGTGTGTTGATTGAGAATAATGCATGGCAAACTATTTTCAGACTATTTATTAAATTGACTGTATAGCCTTGCTGTGAAACTATACACGCGCGTCATTAGCCGCGCCGCGCCGCTGTGATTGAACGATACGATTATGACGTATAAGTAGACATACACTATACATGTAGATGTATGTAGTACGTTGCGTATGTGTACTGCATACGTTTGTTATCTCTATGTAGATAAATGGAATGATGGACAAATAGGTTTTAATTATGTATTCACGCATACATATATACATGCACATACTAACCACCTACCTAACTTACTGCTATTAAGGCGTTTCACGTTCTTTAATCTTAGTGTGGTGATACGTTTCACGAATTCCAGTAAAGACGTTGCCAGTTTCTTGTTTCATTTTATTTCATTTCAGATGAGTACAAAATGCTGGAAATTCTTCTCAAGTCTATTCATCCCAACAAAGAAAATCTGCAGGACATTCAAGGAAACAGTCTCTATCACCTAGCTGTATTTGGAAACATAAACAAGAAGAAGTGTAAAGTAATCAAGCTCCTATCAGCTGCAAACGTCAACCCAACACTCAAAAACAAGCAAGGAAAGCAACCTAAGGATATTCTTACTAATAAAAGAGATGGCCGTTCAAAGTTGCTTTGGGATGCAGAAAAGAACTACAATCCAAGAATACAAATCACATCTGTAACAAACATTCAACAACCAAAGAAAGTTCACGATCAACCTTTTGGTGCAGATGGATATGACCTCGATTCCGTTGACAGTCTAAACACAGAGAAATTACAAGAAAACAGTGTCACCACTGGTAATCTTCCACAAGAACTTCAACAACATTGTCTGACAAATGAAACTCCCCGTTCAAAGCGGTCAATTCCTAGTGTAAAGGAAGAAAAGAAAGAAGAGCGAAGGAGAGAAGTAGATCACCTTATCAAGATGTTGGTTGTAGAACAACCAATAACATTCAACGAGAGTGAAAGCAAAGACAAACTGGAGGACGTCAGAGATGAAAATGAGGAGGTCGAGAGTGAGATCGAGAGCGAAATAACCACAAATGAGACAACCACATTTCAAGAAGAGGCAATACGGGACGGCAATGACAATGAAAACGATGCCGATGAAAACGACGAAGACCTCGACAATGAATTTTTGTTTGAGAATCTTCCTTGGGAAGTTGACTGCACTGACCACGTTTGGAAGATTCTACGAAGCAAACGAGTCAAAGAATCAACCAAGAAAAAGATCATCGAAAAGATCCGTATGCTCGCTGAAGGACGTTGGAGCACGACGCTTTGTAAAAGACTCGATGGACTATCGAAAAGGAAGGACATCCTCCTTTTTGAAGCAAAGTTAAGCAAGGGTGCACGAATACTTTGGGAGAAAACAATCGCCTTTTCCGCAAGGTGCAGTAACGATCCTAACCTCAGAGTGAAAGAATCTGAAGGACGTGTTTACTCGGATATCATCCGTGTTTGGGATGTTGTGCTTGACCACGACACTTTGTCACGCCAGATCGAAAACATCGTCAAGTCGCACAACCGCGGGAGGGAATGCATTGTTAAAACCAATCTTAAAGGATTTGCAGCTAAGGGTGCTGCAAATTCTCTTTCAAAAGAGTCACTACCAAGCTATTATCTCGAGCGATCGGAGGTGAAGACGCACGAGAAAGACGTGATGGATTTAAAGAAAGCAGTGTTAAAAAAGAACACAGAGGATGGTGTTAACGCTAACATATTCTATCCACCCGCAAGCGCAAGAGAGAACGAGTACCACATCCTTAAATTCTACTCCATTACATCTGCATTCATCAGCACTCTTTTGGAGAATGACCAAACAACCAAGATAGATTTTCCTTTCAAGGTCACGGAGCTTGAGCACACTATTATCAACCTAAATCCCAAACCCGCTCGTCCAATAATTCTTCTTGGTCGGAGTGGCACAGGAAAAACGACTTGCTGCCTTTATCGGCTCTGGAGCGAATTTCAGATTTACTGGGAAAGGGCAGTTACAGCTGGACCTCATATGCCAAAGTATGCGCCCTCGGATTCTCCAGCAACAAGTGAAATTGAAGCACAAGAGAAAATGTATCCGGCAATCAGTGAGCATGAGTACCAAGAAGATGAGGCCTGTGCGTCTTGTGAAGAACCTGGAAATACAGAGACGAGCAGTGAAGAAGAAGATGGGTTCGACTCGTATCCTGATAAGGAGCCTCAATTAGATGAAGAAGAAGGAGATGGTCCCCGAGACTTGGAGCATCTCCATCAGGTATTTATCACTAAGAATACCGTATTGTGCAGCGAAGTGCAAAAGAACTTCCGTGAATTAAGCAGTGCTTGTCCCGCGACAAAAGACAACACTAACACAGGTAATGCACCTATTCCGCCGAGATTTGAAGATGTAGCAGAAACAGACTGGCCCTTGTTCATCGGAGCTCGGGACTGGCTTTTGATGCTCGATGCTTCACTGCCTGGGGAACATTTCTTTAAGAGAGCAGCAGACGGAAGTTTGTTGAGAAGAATTGAAGGATGGGGTGATGAGGATACCCATTTGCACTTTATTCCCGATGACGACGATGAAGATGAAGATGACGATGACGAAAGACAGAACATCGATGATGGAGAGGATCAAGGAAGAGCAATCGAAGACATTGATGCTCTTGGAAAGCGACCTAGCGAGGCTCAAGGTAAGAAAGGACATGTAAATCTCGATCCTAAAAGGGAGATCAACTACCAAGTCTTCAGACACGAGATCTGGCCGAAGATGGTCAAGTACCAGAAGGTGGATTACCATCCTACCTTGGTGTGGACTGAGATAAGATCATTCATAAAAGGATCAACCGAAGCTTTGCTGAATGAAGGTGTCCTTTCCTGTGACAGCTATATGGAACTTGGTCGAAAGAGGGCGCCAAACTTCACGGGTGACAGGAATGAGATATATGGTTTATTCAAGATTTATGAGCGCGTTCGGAGTTCAAATCGTATGTTCGATGAGGCAGACCTGGTCTACCATCTTCACCGACGCCTAATGGAGAACCCGGAGATAGACTGGTCCATCCATCGATTCTATGTTGATGAAACACAAGACTTCTCTCAAGCGGAGTTATCCTTGCTTATCCGATGCTGTCGTTATCCAAATGACCTCTTTTTCACCGGCGATACAGCACAGAGTATTATGCGAGGAATTGCCTTTCGTTTCGAGGACCTCAAGACTCTGTTCTATTTAGCTAGTAAAGCATCGAAAGACACACGACATGAAATCAGAGTTCCAGATCGCCTTTATCAACTGACGCACAACTACCGTTCACATGCCGGTATTCTTCGTCTAGCATCAAGTGTGGTGAATCTACTGCTGTCCTACTTTCCTGAGTCTTTTGACAAACTAGAGAAGGACTCTGGAATGTTTGATGGTCCTAGGCCTGTCCTTCTAGAATCTTGCAGCCTTGCAGATTTGGCAATGATTCTTCGAGGAAACAAAAGGCATACCTCAAGGATTGAGTTTGGGGCCCATCAGGCCATACTCGTGGCATCAGAGGAAGCTCGCGAACAATTGCCAGACGAACTCAAGCATGGATTAGTGTTGACCGTGTACGAAGCCAAAGGCCTGGAGTTTGATGATGTACTCATTTACAACTTTTTCAAAGATTCTCAAGTAAGTAACTTTTTACTGCAGTATTTGCGTAACCATTTCTAAAAATCTAAGCCAAAATATTACAATTGCGCTGTTTTGAAATTACCTCCAATTTCGTTATTGCAATATAACAGAGAAACGTTGCCTTTATACTCTGATCAGAAAATAAATATAATACTATTTGTAACATGATGTACCCAAAAGTATAATGTCAACGAACAAAAAATTGCACGGTTACAGTTTATTACTATTCTTTGACTCAATCAAGCATTATCAGATGAAGGTAAAATATAAAAAGGTTAATTCATTTTTTTTGCAGGCCAAAAAGGAGTGGAGAGTTGTTGCAAGTTACATTGAAGAGTTGGAAATGCAAAGCAAAGCTGGAGTCATGGGACTGGTAGAGATTGGAGAAAGAGATCTGAAGCTGAAGACCAGACCTCTTGAATTCGACGCCGACAAACACAAGGTCCTCAACTCCGAGTTCAAGTACCTGTACACTGCGATTACGCGCGCAAGAGTCAACGTTTGGTTCTTTGATGAAGATGAGGTTGCTCGTGCCCCCATGTTTGAATATTTTCAGCGGTTCAAATTAGTACGAGTGGTGAAGTTTGAAGGACAAGCTGACGAGACGTCAACCCTTACCACCATGTTTGCTGAAAGCTCAACGAAAGCCGAATGGCGACATCAGGGAATGTATTTCTACAACAAACACCTGTGGACTGTTGCGGAGAAGTGTTTTGTTTTTGCTGAAGATGACCTCATGGTCAAAAGAAGTCGGGCACAGAGGCAAGCCGCAGAGGCCTTCAAAGCGCGAGCAAATCAACGAGTGATGAAGGAGGAGTTTTTCAAGGCAGCTAAACAGTTCCTCGAATGTAGCATGCCACAAGAAGCGGCAATTTGTCTTAACAACGCTAAAGAAAGGTTGCTGTTGGCAAAGCTATACAGAAAGACAGAGAAGGTAAGAAAGTAGTTTTGTAAATTATACTCAGATTGATTTTTTTTAGTGGGAAGCAAATGATGTATATCGTGAGAAGGACTAGTAACACAATTACAACGGAAAGGTAGTTGTGCATACTTGAATTTTAGGTTAATCAGTCCTGCAGCTTATACAAGTTAATTATAATGAGATATGGCTAATCCAAAGGCATATGGTCTTAACTTCTTGCCCAAGGACACGATGGAAGAATTGATGACAGCAGACAGTCGGGGAGCTAGCAATCCGCTTTTCTTTACAAATAGCATAAATTATTATATGAAGATTGAGAAAGTGTTGGGTGGTAGGCCTAGGGCTTTTGCGTCTCTGTCTAAGGACGAAGCCGAGATCTGAACCCACGACCTCCCGCATTCGTGGCTGGCACTCTTACTCCTGAGTTTTCCGACTGTGCATTCATTGAATCATAAACGGAAAGTTTAATGAAACTTTCGCAACTGTTTTCAGTTTACAGAGGCTGCAAAGCTCTTCAAACGTGAAGGATACATCAAAGAAGCAAGCGACTGCTACGAAAACCTTAATAACTACAACCAGGCGATTGAACTGCTCTGCCAGTCGAGAATGTACAGAACTGCCATCACGGTACTAGAACGGTACAATTCATTAAAGATTGACGAAGCACTGACCAAACAAGGCATCGTACCGCCAAAGTCAAATCGGACCGTCGAGAGGCTGTATTTTTTGCTCGCAGAAGAACACTTAAATTCTGGTAAACGGGAAGATATGGAGGCCGTTCTCCGACGTCTCCTCTCTCCAGATGAACGTATAACCTTCTTAAAGAAGCATGGTTGTATAGAGGAAGCTGCTCGAGCACTTGTAGACAGCAACAGAAGAGAAGAAGCGGCATCTTTTCTTCAGCTGCATGGACAATTCCTAGAGGCCGTCAAATACTCAGACAAACCTAAATTCCTTGGCGACTGCTACTTGTATGAAGCACGTGCTTCATTGAATAATCTACGAGATGGCATGAGTAGAGAGGGCATCCTCAAACTTCTGGAAAATGCACGAAGTCAATACTGTCGATGTGGTAACAAAGATGGAGAAGGAAAGGTTCTTCTCACAAGAGGACGGCTAATGAGATCCTTTGAAGATATCAAGGACTCTGGAGCTTTGTTCAATGACAGCTGTAACCACTTTGGAGAGTGTGAAGTGATAGAACAAATGTTTGAGTTACAGGAAGATGACAGCATCCCACAGTTTTACTGGCGAATTGCAGTAAGAACGATTGAGAGGCTTTTTAAGCTCCTTGTAAATCTCAATAAGAAAGCTGTTCAGCTACAAGTTGCCGAACAAAAGGTAATCGACATTTGTGAAGAGTTCTTTGGGCTTCACAAAACCGATGATGCAAGGTATAGGCGCTATCTTGTTCACACATGTGAACGATTTGCTTCCCTTGCGCCAGACCTCGCCAAGGCTAAGGTTGGTAACGTTGAAGTGTCAATCGATACTAGAGAGGCACGCAAAATAATTGGCGACCATATTTTCTCCAAAGCATTCAAGTTAATGAAAGAAACAAAGAAGCTTTTTCAAAGGGAATTTGAAAAGTTTCTTATTTGCAAAACCTTTGTAGTGGGACTACCATGTAAAAACGTCCAGTGCAGAAACCTCCATACTTCTGATACAAGGGAGCGTTTTGATTCCCGCTACGAAGTTCTGTTTAATGCCATCTACGTTGACGCTACTGTTGATAGGTTCTTGGATGCTATCTTATACCTTGATGTCTCACTACACAAGAGAGGTCACTCGTTGGTAATAAAAGACGACTTCGAAACCTGCAGTCAGTTGTACGACTTTCTTTTCTCGGCTTTGGGGCCAGGAGTGTTTCAAGCTTCTTACAACCAAGTAGAAAAGGTTCGAAGACACCATGCAGTTCGTTCGAGACTCATCAAATTTTGTGACCATTTATGGAAACAACAGATGACTAGTGTGGATCGTAGAACAGATTCTAACGAATTTCTTAAGGTGTCCTGTGTATTGCAAATACTTGACTTGTCAAACAAGACCGCTAACTGGCTTTCCCAAGAGGAACAAGCATTCAAGAAGAGCCGAAACAGTCATAAAAACTCTTACCGTCGTCAAAATGGGATGCTCCCATTACAAAAGAACCAGCAGGGATCAGACGTCCAATCGGTGAGTTTTTTGCGACTATGGGAAGATGCCAAATCCCTTATACACACAAGACGAGAGGTACTTGACTCGGTGCATACCACAATAAGGGGCTTCTTGGGCTTCTCAGCTAAGGGAAACTTTGCTATGTTTCCCTCCATTGCCAACACATTGATGATTCTAGAGCAGCAGCTCACAATCTGTCTTGCTATGTTTGCCAGTTTGTGCAGCAGTGAGCGGCTAACCGTGTGCCTTCCTGCCAGCTACCTTGCAAGAGTCTCTTTTTGGGATAACATAAATTGTACAAAGAAACAACGTTTTACATTATTTAAGGCTGCTGATAACTACCGAGACAACGGGATCTATCGAAAGAAGGTCCAGAGTCTACTGGAATACATTGTAAACCTCACTTTTGGGATGATTTCTCAAGAATTCAACGTTTTCCATGACACGTTTTCTTCTCAAGGTTCCAGGGAACTTGTCTTATCGGGAGAGGCGGAAAGAACTCTAGTGCTTTCAATGACGATGCTTTCCAACTGCGGAAGAATAATTCCCCCATCCTGCAATAAAGTGATATTTGAAAATATAGTTGCAGTTACCCAAGAAACGTACTTTCCAGAACGCCTAGTGACAGCATTCCAAGAGATAAGAAAAGCTGCTAGAATTTGGGACGTTGTCTCAGTGCTAAAGAACCTTCTTGCAGCTCGAAATGAAAAGCTCTTTGACTTACGATGGCATCAACCGTATGGCAAGACACACCACATCTTGTGGTATGACACACCAGAATCTAATCCTAGCAACTATCGATCGGTCTTTGATGTTGATGTTTTAAAACCTAAAACGGATATCAAGACCAAAGGCGGTGATTCCACAATGGATGCTGCCTCTTTTGTCCTCCATAATGAGGATCGGTTGGCCGAACCAGATGAAGAGGAAGAAGAGGAAGAAGAAGAAACGGAAGAACAACAAAATCCGGAAGAAGATGCCGAGGTTAAAAGAGAAGAAGTGGAACATGGAGCAGCAAGGTTGATTCAAAAGGTACTCCTCCAAGTACTACGAGAAAGAAAAAAATTGAAGAGAAAGGTAGAAAGGCAGCAGTCAACACTCGTAGCTGATCGCCTTGGTGGCTTTAAGATCGACACGTCGGCATGTACAATATGTGACGTGGGGTTCGACATTTCAACTGATCCTTCAGAAGAAATTAACAAACAAGAGAGCATAAGTAGGTGTCTTTACTATAATATACTATGAATTGCATGTGTTAAAAAAAGACCAATTTGATCATTATCTGTATGTGCATTGAATATTTCCCTTTGAAGGATACAAGGGGAGCAAGGAGCAAGAAACCTTCTTTGCTTTCGTTGGTCAATTTAGTTCAAGTCCTGCAGTCTCTCAGCATCATTTTATACCACACTGACATTGATGTCAACACTGTCGTTTTTGATTACCTTTTCAGATCCTCATGAAGGAGAGCAAGGCGAAACAAGCAACACACAAAGCACGCTGTATCATAGACATTTAGTCAGCGAGTCTCATAGAATAAAATCTCAAGAGTTTGAGGAATATCGAATACTTAATGAAGAGAAGATTGATCCCATATTCACTCAGGCAAAAGTTTTAGCTGAGCAAAAAACGAATGACCTGGCGCTGGACCAGCAGCAGATTGAACAACGCAAAGAGAAAGTTTGGAGTATTATGAATAAGATTGAATCCAGTCGAATGTGGATTTATGCTAGCGACCTACAAGTTCCCCTGAAAGAGCTCGAGAAGAAAGTAGAAGAAGTTCAAGCTACTATAAAACAAGGTACATGCAAAGATGTTTGAGAAACTAGTCTTAATATAGAATAACAGAGGACACGCGGTTCTTGAAAATATTGGCATGTTTCAATTGAGTGTCGAAAAGTAGTTGCTTTCGAATTTGATTGGTTAGTTATCCATGATTGCGTTTACTTTGTCTCGTGATTGGTTCAAGTAAAACCAATCTTGAATTACTTCAGTTCATTGATGTTTTACTTGCTCCTGGGATTGGCTCACTGGTTTTGGTTTTACGACACTCGATCGAAAACCGCTCTACTATACTCAAAGCAAACTACGGTAGTTATTTTCCGCCGTTACAGCTATGTGATCTAACACGACACCAGTAACAGACAATTACAACGGACTTTTCAAAGCCTTCACATGGATTTGGAGATCCTGTTGATGGTTTGAAATCTAGAATGTGTATCAAATGGGGTGGCATGGGTGGCGCAGTGTGTTAAGCGCTCGTCTCTCACCGCTGCGGCCCGAGTTCGAGTCGGACTTGGTGCCATATGTGAGTTGAGTTTGTTTGTTGTGTTGTTCTCTCTCTTGCCACGAGGGTTTTCTCCGGGTTCTCCGGTTTCCTCCCTCCGTAAAAATCAACATGTGAGTTTGAGAGTAGTATGTATAAAAATATATGAATGTAGTGGGGAGTAGAGTTGAAAGCAGTAGTGGGGAGTGGAGTTGTGTGTGGAGTTGAAAGCAGGCCCCCACCAGCTATCGCTGAAATACATAGCCTGCTATAATAGAAATAATATTTATTTATTTCATTTATTTATCAAATCTTAAAGAATGAAATTAAATGACATACTGATTGACGACGTTCCTTTTCTCTCAATGTGCTAATTTCGAGCCTGCTGTGGATCAACATTCGAAACCTACAAACGAAACTCCGCGGAGACTGCCGTGTGAATTTCGAGCTTACTTTCAATTATTTGTAATCACTGGTCGCGCGTGTATGAGATCACTTTAAGAATTACGAAATTATGCCGAAAAGAACGCATGCACATCGGTCTCTCACCATTAAATAAAGTTACTGTTGTTAAGTCATCATTTTGAATTTACTACCGCAAACGTGATCTCTGCTGTTCTACTGATTAAGCCTTTATTTACCATGCTACTGAACGTTTATGAAGCTAAATCATCCAAAGTTCGATTCCCACAGATATTAGAAACTTCCATTCCAAATAAGTGTTGGTCAACTATAACCTAAGACGTAATTAAATCTGGCCTGATTGAATGATTACATCATTACATATTCGATCCTACCGTAAATATATGTGAAAAGGAGCAATACAAAGAATGTCGTTTCATTTAAAATGTCCTTAGATTATATGTCTAACTGTTTACTGTGTTATTTTTCTGTCACCTGTAGAGTCCTAGTTATGGTTTTTCTACAGTTTATCTTCTCTTACATTCAAGATACCAGTGAACCGGCCGTCAGCAGCACGGAGAAGGCCGACCCAGAAGCCGACCGAGACGCGTATGACGAGGAAGACATCGATGACCCAAAACCACTTCATGCACCAAAAGGATCAAAACACAAGAAAAAGCGCAAAAAAAAAAGGTCGCTCCAAGTGATGAGGTTAGCACTATGGTTGCTGCACCAGTAAGGCATATTTTAAATGCCCATTTTCAGGCGGCAAACAACGCTTTTACCTAGTTCATTCTTTGCAATTTGGAAGTGCGATCTAAATAAGGCCTGTTCAATCTTGCTACAGCTAGAAAACTAAAGATCTAACAAATTGTCACCGAAAATAATGTTAATTGATTAACGTTTATTCTAAACAAGGCGTTGCATTGGGTTATCAAAAGGAGCATCATGGGATAGAATGAGTCCTGGTCGTACCATTGGATAGAAAGGCAATTATTGAGCCGTGTCTCCCATCTTCAATCTTTTTTCTTTCTTTTTTTACTTGTAGTAATTAAAGAGGCTATTTCGCTGCTGGTGAAGAGAAGATTGTTAAGCTGTCGTCATCATCTTGTTGAACGTTCCTGTGGAAGATATTAAAGCAAAATAATGCCCACTGTTTGCTCTTAAATGATACCTAAATCTATTGCTGTGCTGTATCCCTTTAAATTGTACTCTAGATGTCCTAACAGACCGATTTTCCTGGACATGAAACTCATTTGAATTTCTCGGGTGCCGCCATCTTGGACGTCATAATATCCAAGATGGCGGCGAGGAAACAAACACAGCACTAGATTTAGACATCCATAAGGAACATTTTTTTACAGTGGCTGTTACCTTTAAACGCAAGACGTATGGCGGGAACGCATTCTACTGCAGATGATAACCATGCGACTTCCTACTAATACGAGTTGTCTAATACTCGAGTATGATTCCACCTGTAAATACATCTATTTATAGAGCTTATTTCGTATAAGTGGGCAGGTAACGGAAACAACTTACGGCACAGTTATTGTAAGGCATACTGTGACATGGTTTTCCCATTGTTTTTGTCCTTCTGATCCAATCAAATGACAGAGTTATGGTACGGTACGGTTACAGTACGGTTACTGTACGACATGCTGTGACATTGAAGCGTAAGCCCCCTAGATGAGCTCCCATGCTCTTGGGGCAAACGCTGAGAATATATACGTTTAAATAAAATAAAATAAAACATTGAAATGGTTTCCTATTGTTTTTGTTCTGCTGATCCAATCAAATTACAGAGTTACGGTACAGAAAACTGGTTACGGTACGGCAAAGTTATGGTCTTGCCGTATTTCTTTCCCACTCATACGTAACACGTAACTGAAGACACCTTATACCACTTTCGATAAAAACGTGATCCAAAAATTCATGGCCGCCTAAAAGTCATTTTAACGAATACGCAAACGACACAAGAATACACGCTACTCCATTGCTCTTATTCATAAAGGCACCAAAGCGAGATCAGTTCCCAACTTGTTACAGAAAGAGACAAATCTATAAACGATGGCGGAAAATAACGTTAATTTCGTTATGACACAAAAGAACACAACATAGCGGTACGATAGAAACTAAGACATTTCTGACCGACTCCATTTTTGCGATCTTTGGGACAACTGGCCTCGCTCTGGTACCATTGTTACCAGACTTCTTACCGCGCTGCCATGAGATATGAATTAAAGCTTTGTAAATCAGGCCTACCCGTAACGGACGAGTCCAGGAGGCGGAACTGATATTCTGAATATTTTTAAAACTTGTGATTCTATAGAGTGGATATACTTTAGGTATTTCAGTCAAGTCTTTTTAGCTAACAGGTTGACAATAAAGTTCTATGCTAATTCAAAGTATACATGTATTCACAGAAGGTATAGAATGCTGACAAATGTTTTACACATTGATAGTGCGAAAACTAGTGCAGATGTCGAATTTAGAATTCTGTTTTTATCCATGAAATTAACCAGCATTGCCATTCTTTATTATTTTTCTGTACGAGAGTTAATGGTTTTCTCTCTCTATTTAACTGATTTTGTAAAAATGTATATTTGTATATGACTTCTTGTCCGATTCTGTCAAAATTTCCTCAGTAGTGTTATAATGATAGTAATTAAAGTGCTCAATAAACTTCAAACCGTTCCACAACTTAGATGTAAGTTACCATCGCGTAGTATCAATATTTACATTAATTTCCCCAAAAAGTCACTTTTAACTCGTGGATATGCGAAGCATAGCAACGTGGTGAGCGTTTGTCACTCTTAATCGCGTTTAGCACGGGGTTAACAAAATCATATATACAAGAACAGAGATCGGCACTCGTTTAGTTGAAATCCTAAACTCAAAATGAACTTTTGAAGCTAAAGAAAAACTCATCTACATTACCAGTGCCAAAATTATGACTGCATTTGACAGACATTTGGATACAAATATGTCATTCTACATACATTTTATTTGCAAAGTGACTTCTCATTCTACAGACATTTCATTCTACATACATTTTATTTGCAAAGTGCCTTCTCATTCTACAGACATTTCATTTGGATACACTAACATTTCATTCTGAATTCATTCTACAGACTTTTAATTCGACACATTTCATTCTACACTGAGGCTTTTATTTCTACACACTCAGTCTAATTCTACACATATTTCATTCTACAGATGTTTAATCCTACAGACTTAATTCTACACGCATTTGACACATTTCATTCTACAGACTATTAATTCTACACACATTTCATTCTACAGACGTTTAATCCTACAGACTTAATTCTACACGCATTTGACACATTTCATTCTACAGACTTTTAATTCTACACATATTTCATTCTACAGACGTTTAATCCTAGACTTTTAATTCTACACACATTTGACATATTTCATTCTACAGACTTTTAATTCTACACTTATTTCATTCTACAGACTTCGTTCTACGGACTGACCGCTGCTAAACAGATATTCCGTCCTCTATCCCCGGGGGGGGGACTCCCTTATGTGAGGGGTACATGGATGCTCGTCGTACCTTTTAGGGGTCAAAATCAGGAGTTTGGTACCACTTAGGGTATCCACCATCAAACACAGACATTTCTATGTAAAGCGGTACCTTTTAGGGGTCGGGTGTCAATTGAACAAAAAAGCTGTTATAAATTTACATTTCTATTATCTTTTAGGGGTCAAAATAAGCTTGAGCCACGCCCATTTTAGTACCTCTTAGGGGTCAAATCGAAAATGTCCGACGAGCATCCCTACCCCTTTTATATGGGAGTCCCCCCCCCCGGGCCTCTATCGGAAGAGAGGGAGCGAGTTCCTCTCTCTCTCGCTTGAAACCACCAATATTTATCTATGTCATTGGTGGAGTATTATCGTATGCGTTTCTAAACTGAAATGACCCTGAATAAAATATCACCAGACAAATAAGCTTCAATCAATAGATTCCATAATGAATTGACCAAGAAAATACAAACATTTTTATCAGTCCATACGATATGTCAAGCAATATCTAAAAAAGAGCTACTGCTATTCGTCGGTGAATTCATTCAGCTTTAATTTTTCTTTTTAATTGCATATTTTTCGTAGTTTAGTAACATGGTTACGGTATAGCGTTTTTGGAATATCTTCTCGACAGAAACAATGCAATGTTAAAGCTCATTCTGGTGCAGATTTGAATAAATAAGCTTTTGTTTGCTGTTTATAACCGATTGCCCAACTTGATCGTATTATTGTGACTGAAAGCTGCACGGGTTCGCTTTCCAAAATATCGGGTTTTGTTGCGTAGGCGAAGCACCAATTTTACAATGTATTTCGATTCATATTGAATTATAGTTACAATAACGACAAACCGAAGCCAGCGGCTTACATTGTAGCTCCCTCCAAGTAAACTAGTTAAATAGAAGAGCGACACAGCCCCGAGGACACAGCGTCAGCAAGGCAGGTGGCCTACACTAAAAACTAATCTGTTAATCACCAAGCGACTACTATATTACCATAAACCAAAATATATATTTATTAGAATAGAAATCTCCCAAACAAATACAATCGGTGAGAGTAACGGCTGGGTGCTTCGTCGCTCTTTCGACTAAGCTAACGTTCCGAAGAACGAGAAGAACTCTTCTTTTTACACGTACAATGTCAACACTGAATTTCGGTAACGTTTCGAGATTTTCGCTTTCTAATTCCACCGCTGCAAATTCGACAGGACAGGATAACTACGCAGGAGATGCGACCTGGATCCTAACGAGTGCGTTTATCATATTCACCATGCAGTCAGGGTTTGGTTTACTAGAGTCGGGGATGGTTTCCCGCAAAAACGAGACCAGCATAATGGTGAAGAATGCCGTGGATGTGATATACGGTGGCCTTGCGTACTGGATATTTGGATTTGGTTTCAGCTTTGGTAAAAGCGAGTATTCGAATTATTTCTGCGGTATTGGTTACTTCTTAACCGACTCGGCTGACACGGAAAAATTTGGATGGATTCATGCGAAGTTTTTCTTTCAGCTTTCGTTCGCTACGACTGCCACCACTATCGTGTCTGGCGCTATGGCTGAGCGCACTAACCTGAAGGCCTACACACTGTTTTCATTTGTCAGCGTTCTGACCTACTGTTTTCCAGCGCATTGGGTATGGGACGAGGAAACTGGCTGGCTCCGTAAGTTAGGGTACGTGGATATAGCCGGAGCGACGCCTGTGCATGTTGTGGGGGGTGTCAATGGCCTCATGGCCACTATAATGCTCAAACCACGATACGGAAGGTTCGATGCGAAGGGCAGGCCGTGTCGGATGGAGATTTCTAGTCCCACTAACATTCTCTTGGGCACTTTTATGCTGTGGTGGGGATGGCTTGGGTTCAACTGTGGCAGCACGTTTGGGATTAGTGGAGGAAAATGGAAACTTGCTTCAAGGTATATGTTTAATATTTATGTATTTTTTAAGGAATAAATGGTGTGATTCTGAAGAAAGCGTTCGATTGACCGTATTTCAAATACGATGGAATAACGTCTCGAGATCACTGCAATTAGTATTCCAGTGGCTAAAAAGTGCTGATATAAGCGATGTGTAGCAGTAATAAAAGACCAGTTCGTGGTTAATTCCGACATTTGAAAGGGGTGCAAACATGGCGCGAAATACAGTGTTTCTATGGGAATCCGATGCCAAATAATTTCCGTCAAATGAAATTTCTGAAATATTCACTGTCTGCAAACTTAAGATACCAGGTAAAGATTAACTGATCAAAATGTGAGGGATGTAGCTGTGCTGGGAAGCGTGCAATCGTGTTTTCAGTTTTCCATAGTTTACATTTGTTTGTAATAACGAGTCAAAGTCCGCGGGAAAATTTATACTACATCGGATTTCTCATATGGGCCGCGTCAGGCAAAAAGAGCCCGGACGACATAACATGTAAATATCTTTTGAAATTGTACCATGTTTTTTGTACTTGTGGTGCGATTACAATATGCATCGCGAGCGCCACATTGTGCTGCTAACAAGTAGTGTTGATTTCATGAAATCGACAGGTGAAATCGAAGACGAAATTTACGATATTTTTTCACAAGGGTTTGATCACAATTTTAGCAGGCGCAAATCATTCCCTATCATCAGACGATTGTTTCAAGGTATAACTTATACTATTGCTAAAATCATATTATGGGCTACGGGGAGCAGAATGACTGCAGAAAAAACATTTGTTGGCCAAAAAATTATCATCTTCTTCATCTTATTTATTATTTACTCTTTAATGCCAGCAGGTATAAATGAATGTCATACCTCAAAATCATCCCCTCTGACAGGATTCCTAATTTTTGTGGTCATATTTGTAATCGGGCCCTTGCATCCTGAAAATCACGTAATTTCACCCATGATTTTTGTTGTCAATTTCTTGAAACTGATATTTATTGTTAGGAATAAAATGTAGTGCTTCTCGTCAAGAATACAATACAATCTTCAACCTGTTATTAGGAACACCATTGCAGGAATTATTTAACTTGAATGTCGTCCGGGCCCTTTTTGCCTGACGCAGCCCATATATATTTGACTGTATATATATATATATATATATATACACACACTTGTTTTCAAAAACTTTGCTTTTGATTTATATATAATATAAATTTTCTTTTGTATTCCCATCAAACATCCGATGTCAGGTCCCAGGTCTTTTCAAAAGACAAGGTACAATAGGTTAGACACAATATTATAGCTCTGGACCACAAGCAGACGGCCATTGTTAACTTAATCAATGTTTTCAGATTATCTTGCTTTGATTTTGTCTCCAAAAAAATAATTGTCGAATAATCACATTGATATTAAAATTGCTCCGATTTTGTATACAATTTCAGCGTATTGTTTTGACAAGATTTTGTATGGAAACTTTCAAATATGAATATTCAATTAAATTAAATTAAATGGTAACTCCGATTTTTAAGACAGTTGATTTTTGGCACCGTAAAATTCGAAAGCCAAATTAATAAGTGAAGTTTTATTTTTTACCGTGGATGATTTAATTCTTAGGTTCGAGCCACATGTGAGAGCAAGGAGAGTACAAACTTTGTGTGCGCAGTTCGCGCCCTTCAACGCTTGGTCTCATAGTTTCACAAAAAATAAATCTAAAAAAATTAACCGATAATTTGTTGTTTCAATGCACAAACTGTATTGCATTCAATCAGGAACCTGATAAAGCTCATCGTGCCCGCCGCGTTCTATTTAATTGCACAGTTCAACGGGAATGTCACACTTTTTTGGCAATGCACTCGCAAAGAAAATAATATAGCGATCTCTGCGTGTACAATATGAAAACAATGACTGTCGAAAGTTTTATTTTTGTTCGAAGAATAAAGCAATGTCAAAGTAATATTTGCTGGAGGGTAATCGTTCCCTGGTTCGCATTGGAGTATATATCCGATGTAATTCTTCGCTTGATCTGCCTCAGAAAAACCAAACGAGCCTTGTGGTTCGCGTGACGTTACTGATAGTTGGCTTGTAGCTATTATAAAACTGATAATACAGTACCGCTGAAGCAGCGCGAATTAAATTAATATTTGAACCTATACTAGTCCGATTTTGTATACAATTGTGGCGTATTTGTTTAAAAATATTTTTTTTAAATATAAATATTTTATTGGCCGCATGATTTCTACAGTTTACACTACGGAATAAATCGGAAAAAGGAAACCTCCACTTAAATGTTATATATACAAAGCAGGAGCCCTGCCATTTTTCGCTTGAACTCCTACATTTACACCAAAAATTAAGAAAAATCTTAAAACCTTAAACGAGAAACCTAATATTTGCATTGTAGATCGGTGTTGTAAAATAATTCATTAACGAATGAATTGAACACATGATCCCCATGGAAAAGGCGTTGCTATGGATGCTGGATGGCAAGCTATCTTTAAAACGCTGTTTTAGAAAGATCGACAATCGATTACAGATAAAAAATAGCATTTACAAACAGGTTTTGCTGATAACACTATCGATCTCGTACAAGTGCCTTTAAATAAAGGAAGTCAGATTTTTGCCACGCAGTACAACCACGTGATTGCATTCATGCAAAGGGCCATTAACTTGCTGACTACAATATCGAAATAATGACTAACAAAAAGGGTATTTTTGTTTCAAGAAAAACTTGTGTTTACAGATTATCTTGCTTTGATGTTGTCATCGTTTTCATATTGTAGACACAGAACTCGCTATCTTATTTCTTTGCGAGAGTGCATTGCCAAAAAAGTGTGACATTCCCGTTGAACAATGCCAAAAAAAAACACGGCGGATACGATGAGCTCAGGTCACAGGTCAGGCCGCAGTTCACGCAAAGGATTACGAGTTCGAGCCCGAGTAGGAACGCTCAAAAACATTTCTTACGTTTACCTTCTCTTCTTGTTTACCTGTGAACCCTAGCTCTAGGTGAGTGAGAACCCGTCGTTTACCCGTGAACTCGTCCGATGGTTAGGGTTAGGTTTGTGGTTTAAAGGTTTGTCTTAGAATTAACAATAATAGTTATTTCAAGCATGTTTTCCATTTAAGGATATAGTTGTTTATTCAACGGGGAGACTGCGTTGTATATACAAACAACTGAAAATCACAACGGGTTAGGGTTAGGTCACCATTAAAATTGGAAGTCCGGATTTATTACTCGGGCTGCCTGTGGCAGGCACGAGTCTAAATCTGCAGGCCGTTTTTTACTTGGGCCAGGCCTTTGGCCGCCCGAGTCTTAATCTGCAGGCCGTTTTTTTTTGTTGTTCGGTGCAACAAAATTTCTGGGCATGCGTTAAATTATGCATTCATTGTATGCGCGCACCTCGTAACGCTAATAGATTTCTCTCCAGTCCAGTTGCCATCTTGAGATTCCGCGGACGCTATTCTTGTTTGAGGTACGTTTCATAGGTTTTATGCCACATTTCATTTTACTCTCGGTCATTATACATACCAGCGCAAACACCGTGATCGGTAGGCCAACACTAAAATAAGTATGACCGTGTTTTTCGCTGGTTGACCGATCTCGTATCGAGACCTGTGTACGTTATACTATACAGGTATACTGAATAGCTGATTTATAGATATATATACTGTGGTTGAGCAGTTATGGGTTACTCTACTCTGTCGAAGTCTGAATACATCTGAACTCCTAAACTGTGAGAGCAACACTGTCACTCGCCAACACGAGGCCAGAAATTATACACACTCAGCACTGTCAGATTTATGATATTCAACTGTCAAGGTAAACTTAAACAAGAATCCTCTCACGGCCGAGGTTTTGGTTCGAGAAATTAAAGGCTTCCAACAGTTCCTTTTATAGTTCTGTAATTTTATTTTTATTTTTATTTTTATTTTTTTAACATTGATCCCAAGAGCTCTAAATGGCTCATCTTGGGGACGCATGTAAATTACAGATAGCATTTTCTACCCTACTATACATTACATTTAATTATAATATATTCCTTTTGTTTTTCACAACACGCACACAAACACAAACAGGTTGGTTCTGTAATATAATGAGCAGACTGAAGTTTTGGGAATAAGGGTAAAGCTTTTAATTAGAGATAACCAACAGGCATTTCAGTTAATAATCTTTAATCCAACAGAATACCAATATGGACGGCGTAATGGAGTCGTCAAGAACAGCAGCTAAAGTTATAAAGAGGCACAAAAATTGACCACGAATACAATTAACATGACTTCCAGAGGTTTTATAGATAGAACAGACGCCGCGGAGAAAGTGCCGCGAGGCGGCGATCCGCGAACTTGGTAAATAGCCACAGGGTAGAAAGAACAGTAGAGAAATATAGCAATAGCTCCATCACAGGATGGACAGGATACAACTTATAATATGGTACAAATATAAACATACATTTGAGACAATCATCTATTAGTACACGGAACCTGCAGTATAACAGAACAGCAGACTAAATTGCAAACGTGTGTTACATGAATAAGTAGTGTTTACAGTAAAAGGTCAACTACTGTAATTTGCATACGAGAAAAACAAAAATATTAAATTACATAAGAATATACCAGGGGAGCAGAGCATGAAAGTCACCGCGCTACCGCCCACTCCTAAAGACTGCTAAGTCCAGCTAATAATTCTTCCCTTTGGTTATTACTAAGAGGATTTCAAATGAAAGGTGACAAATTCTGACATTTTGAAAGGGGTGCAAACATGGCGCGAAATACAGTGTTTGTATGGGAATCGATGGGAATCCGATGCCAAATAAAATCCGTAAAATCGAATTTCTGAAATATTCTTCAGATACAAAACTTAAGATACCAGGTAAAAGATTAACATATCGAAATTTTAGGGATGTAGCTGTGCTGAGAAGCATGCAATCGTGTTTTCAGTTTTCCATACGTTGTCTGTAAATTTTCACGCGGAATTTGACTCGTTTTTACAGACAATGTATGGAAAACTGAAAACAATCAATAAGATATATAAAATAAATTCGAAACAAACGTGGAGCTGACTGGCCTAGAATGACTACTTTTCCCGCTCGAAGCATTATATATGCTAGAAGCATTACCCATAATGCTATAGTCTCATCCACAAACCTCTTTACCGTGCCGGCAGAATATCCATTTCTGACTATATCGCTCCTGCGTCGCTCAACTGTCAGAAATTACATAATGTGGCGTGACTGGCCTGTGTGACGTCACAGTAAGTATCGCTACATAGTGGCCCGAGTGAAAGCCCAGACGGGCTCTTGTTATAGTTATGGATAGCAAGCATAGAAAATGGAAAACACGATTGAAATAACTCAGTATTATTGTTAATTCTAAGACAAATCCTAACCCTAACCATCGGACGAGTTCACGGATAAACGACGGGTTCTCACTCATCTAGAGCTAGGGTTCACAGGTAACAAGAAGTGAAGGTAAAGGAGAGTAAATAAAATTTTGAGCGCTCCTACTCGGGCTCGAACTCGTAATACTTTGCGTGTACTGTGACGTGACCTGGCCTGTGACCTGACCTGTGACCTGACCTGACCTGTGACCTGACCTGTGACCTGTACTTTACACCCGCCACTTTTTCAAGCAGCTTGTAATGTTGGTATATATTTCGGAGGATTTTCAAACTCTTTGAGAGACTGATGGGGCGCCGGAACGTACGCAACAAGCTAAAACCGAACTGTCTACATATATATATATTCTAAAGTGGTACTGTCACAGTTCTTTCCATGGAGAACTAGCTGGTTTTATTGAAATTTCCGTATATGAGAACCAATTGACAATTTTGTACCTACATTTTGCATTTCATTTGACAGCGAGCGAAGTTTGTTTTGAATTGCACTCTTCATTTCAATCAAACCAAATCAAAATTGGCAAGCTGTCACACATCAACTCCTATTGGTCAATTCAGAATGCGTTACGAGTTAACGGAAGTCATGTGCGTGGTGGGCGGATATTCAGAAACCACGGGTTTTCGGGCAGGCGGTCTTTCAGATCTGCTTCTTCGCCCCCACCCCCTCCCCCTTCCATTTGTCATTCGACCCCAGGTCTCAATCACGCTCGGCCAATATGGCGGCTGCTTCGATGATCCGTTTGCTGCGCCAAAAAAACACCATCTACCGCCTGAAAGCAGGCTAATAAAGAAGAGTCTTTTGTTTCGTCCAATAAGATGACGGCGATGACGTCACATTAAAGAGAATTTTGCAAATGTGGTGGAGGGGACTCAATTAAAGGCCAAGAATCCGTGCTCTTTTAAAAAAAAGCTGTCGAACGGAATGTACTATATATAGCTTTATGGTTTGTTTTTGTGAAGGAAAATACGAGTTTTCTTGAAATATGTGCTGTTTTTGTTTTCAGGTCTGCCGTCACTACCCTCAATAGTTCTGTTGGAGGAGCTGTGTTTGCTATGATATTTAGGTAAAAACAACGGTTGATTTAGGATCCGTTTACAGCCGCGTGTTTGCTATGATATTTAGGTAAAACAGCGGTTTATTTAGGGTCCGTTCATAGCCGTGTTTTCTTCTTAAAATCAAAATATGACAGAACTATATAGAACCGGGTTGCTATGTTCTATACTCTCCCAAGAAAACACGACTGAAGCTATATAACATGAAAAAAGAGTACATAAATCACGAACCGCGTTGTGAAATGTTTTTGTCAGAGTACAGAACACAGCAAACCAGGGGCGTACGGAGGTCCTAAAAATGGGGGAAGGGGTAAAATAACGAATTCTGGGACATTTTCATTGATTTTTTTCTGGTGAAACCAGAACCATTACCACACACATGGACTGCAACACTAAAAACGTCATCTACATGATTCAATGTACTAAATGTAACAAACAGTACATTGGTGAAACCAAACGTAGACTTAAAGACCGCTTCAACGAACATCGTAGGACAGTTGACAAACCTTCCAGTAAATCCAAACCCACCACTGCATCTGAACATTTTCTATCTAACCCTGACCACTCTGCATCTAATATCCTTTTAATTCCTTTAGAACATATTTTCTCTTCTCGTGATGCTATTCGCAAAGCTAGAGAAGCTTATCTCATAACACGTGCTAACACTCTTGAACCTAATGGCCTTAACAAACGCGATGAGACTTACTAATCAGTCACACCGTTAGTTATCTTTCGTTATCATATTATGTATTTTACGTCATTTCCGTTTTACCATTATATATTGTCAAGTCACATTGTAAAAGCTCCTAAGCACCTGATGAAGACTAGTATGGCTAGTCGAAATATTGTGCTACATTAAATCCGTATAATTCTACGTCGTATTGGTTATTCTTCATTCTACTTATTTCTTAATCTGCGAACCATTTAGATCATTGTTTGATCCGACGTATACCAGTGGAGTGTTGTTCGTGGTCGCTCATTTATTAACTTTTAGTTCTCTGTTCATTTTCTGTTGAAAAAATAGCCAAAGTCCATTTTACAACAACATCCAATTTTCTCGCTTTCTGATTGGCTCTCCGCTATATGCAATTTAAGTACGGACAATGAAAATGACGTCACTCGCAAGCCGTGGGGCGAGGTTTGTGAATTCAAATGGCTGTTAACTTCTCTTCCAAAAACAAGAAAATGAGGATTTCACAAGGATTTCATCACTAGGAGAAGTTAATCGGTGAGTCAAACTTTGTAGTGTGCCATGTTTTCTCTTGAGTGGAAAAAGTTTCGGCGAATTTGTGGTTCAGGCTTTGTGACTTTTCCGATCCAGTAAAACACCAGAAAGGATTTCACAAGCATTCCATCAATGACAGAAGTTAATCGGTGAACCAAATTTCCTTGTATGCTGCCATTTGTCCAAGCTATCTCTCGGCGCCGGTAATTAGAAGTGTTTACGTTTTGACTTAAAATGGCCTTTTTTCGATTTGAAAGCCGTTTATTACGCACTCATTTGAAGCTATGTGCTTCGTCGTTGTAAAAAAACATATCGCATACATTTTGCCATTGTCCGTACTCGTATTGATCATAGAAATGACGTCATAAAATGTTCAAATTTCTATGATCAAAACGAGTACGGGCAATTGCAAAATGTATGCGATTTGTTAAGTTCTAAATATGGCATTACCTCTATTTTGATTTTGAATTCATATAGAAACATGGATATGACGTCATTTGCGTGATCTACCCTCACAAAGTGGTATATACTCCATGGTAGTGTTTCGTTCCATATAGTCTCCCTGCATACTCATTTTCTCTACTATTTTACAGTGATTATGCAGGGAGACTATATGGAACGAAACACTATCATGAAGTATATACCCACAAAGTCATAGCTTTCGACTACTCAGAGCGCGTGTTAATAAGTATCTACTTAACAAGTAGACCCGAAGTCCGAATGGGCTACGAGTCAATAGCCCATGAGGCGCAGCCGAATGGGCTATTTAACTCGTAGCCCATGAGGGCGAGAGGTCTAATTGTTTTAGTATAAAATAACTAGTCGGACAGTAGAAAATAATAGAAAGAAACATTTTTTTTTTATTTCGTGAAAATGCGTACGGTTTTTCTCTACTATGGGCTATCACAAATAGATCTATAGTAGGGTAGCCAATCAGAACGCAGGATTTGTGATAGTCCACTAGTTGGTTTATACAAAAGGAGTATATTACACAGGAGTGTTCCTGTGCCCTTGTGTTGGCCCCTAACACAGTACTAGATGGTGTGTCTATTTATAGTCGCGAAGTTCTGGTATGCGATTACGTTTTCTTTTGTTCTCTCGCGCTTTAGTATTTTTTAGCAGTTCAACCGTGTTAATTACAATCTTTCAGTGCATCCTGATGGTTAAAAGTGACGGCCTTTGTTTCTTCTCGCGGGAAACTCTATGCTAAAAATAACTCTACCGTCTACAGTGTTGTGTGACAATATAATGTGGGGAACACTACAGAGGAACACTCCTCTGTAATATACTCCTGGTATCTATCATATATGGCCTAGTGAATTTGTTCTATATTTTCTTACTTTCTTAATCTCGCAGCTACATTACGGAAAAAAATATTTTGAGCATTCCGATATTTGTCACTGGGATCATCTCTGGACTGGTCAGCATCACAGGTGAGTCGAACATTCACGACGTAGCGCTAATGGTAATACTCGTATAGTGAATACAAAGCGGAGGATCGGAGAAACGGAGAAACTCTAGTCTCTCACTCGGTTAGTGCGATGACGCAAAACGTGGTAAATAAGAGGACATGGTAAACCGTCGTAAATTTATTAAATCTCCGCGCGCCCATGTAGAGGTAAACACAATTCTCTTTCTCTTCTAGGCATTTGTGCAGTATGTCGCCCAGGTGAAGCCTTGATCATAGGATTCATCGGTTCGCTATTTGCTTGTTGTGGATCTCGATTGCTAGAGAAACTGAATATTGACGATCCTGTCTGCTGCGTACCAGTTCACTGCTTTGCGGGCGTTTGGTCCGTGATATCTGTTGCCCTTTTCGCAGAGATTGACAGCCTTGAGAAGTTCACAACTCAATCAGGTCTTTTCAAGGGGGGAAGTTGGAGATTCCTTGGGATTCAGCTACTCGGTGTTACATCGATAGCGTTGTGGGCAGGAATCGTTGGTCTGGGAGAACTTTATCTGATTGATAGAATAGTAGGCCTGCGCGTGTCATTAATGGAGGAAATTATTGGCGCTGACCAGTGTGAACACGGTATCGCTGACGCAGCAAACCTAAAGAAGCTGTCTCGATCCAATGTGTATTCTTCTGCCGGTGTTCGGGTGCGACTGGCAAGGACAAGACGAAGGACATTCGCCTTTAAAGATCCAAGACACCACGGTACTTTGAGTTTCAACAATCGGAGGACATGTCGAAGGAGACTTGAGGAAAACATTGAACTAGAACCGAGAAAAGTTGCGCCTGGGATAGACAGTGATGGCAGAGTGCTAAGACAACAGGCTAAAGCTACTCAGAATGAAAGAAAGGAAGTCACTTTAGCTGAACAAAACGAAGACGCTTCCTCCGTCAGAAGCGTTAGTGAAAGTCGTGATTATGTGCAATCTGTAGTTGAGTATGTAGCTATAACACTGAAACGACCACAAGGAATGGATGATGTCTCTGATGAGATTACTGAGATTGCTGACGAGGAAGGCAGGAAAGATGAGCTGTCTTCAAGAACGCATGTGACAATTATAGAAGCCCATAGTGTCAATAAATTATCAGCCATTCGGAAAGACGAACCGGACATATGTGCTGTCCGTAATTACAGAGCCCATGTCATATTACATGAAAATAACAGCACTGAACTTACTCCTAACGAAAGACTCACGCAAATTATTAAACAAGACAATAGTGCCACATTAGAAAACAATATAAGTCCAGTAGATGATCAGACAGCACATAGTAATGAAATACCTCCTACAACAGCAACAAACAATGATAAGAGAACAGTAGATAACCAGACAGCACATGGTAATCAAATACCTCCTACAGCAGCAACAAGTAGGCTTTAGCACATTCTGCCAGCAGAATTTCGAGCATAATAGGGCCTCAAGAGCAGAAAACGTAATTGGGGCATAATCCGGGCAGAATAGGCCATTTTGCATATTCTGGGGGCCTGGTAATAAGGAAAAGTGGGGACAAGAGGGAGCTGGGTACGAGCAAAACAAAGATGGCGGCAGAACAAACAGAAATCATTGACCATTACGAAGAAGGACAAGAAAGACAGTTGGTTACTAATGCTTTAACTTATCTTAACTTTATTGCAGGCTCCGAAAAAGTCAGACCAATAGCTCGTAAAAGTAAAATTAGTACTAATCCATGAAAAAAAAAGGGAATAATCGGCTTGTACACGTTAAGTCTGCAACTGCCCCAATTTTTTCAGAAGCATAAATTCGAGCATAATAGTACTTTTGGAGCATAATTTCTAGCAGAATAGTCTTTTTTCAGGCAATTGTTTCGAGCAGAAGAGCCCTTTTTTCGAGCAGAATGTGCTAAAGCCTAGCAACAAGCGATGAAAAGACAACAAGAAACGCCTCGAATCTCGAGCTCAGATCTGATAATAATGACTTGAATCGCACTGAAATATCAAACAGGTCGGCTTCTAAATCAAAAGCAGACAGCGTCCCAAATAATAATAACGGTGGTAAGTACTATGAATGTATATATCAAACCAAGAGAGCATAAGTCCAATTAATCGTTCTCACTGACGTCACCAAAAAATTGCCTTAAGAAAAGACTGATATTAGTAAAATAGTTTTAATGTTGTGTATAGAGCAGGTAAAAATATAGAAATGACCGACATTTTGGAACATTAGAGTACTTCATAACTGAGCTGTCGGACAAATAACATTCAAACAATTTAGTGTAATTTGTATGCGGCGGCCATGTTTGGTGTACCTCTTTGGTACACCAAGATGGCGGCCGGAAACGTACTCTACAAATAAAGCTGTTTTTCCCAGCAATATGATTAGCATTCACTTCAAAACACTTTAGATATCACTTTTAACGTTAATCAAGTCTAGCATTTTAAATTTACGGAAATATATGGATTTTCATGACATTTAGGAAACACGCTGAGCTTTAACCTGGGCAGTCCCAAAATTCAAAATACTGTAACTCAAAAACGAATCACCGTATCGACATAAACTTTTCGAAGAATATCGAGAATACCGATATCTAAATCATATTAAAAGAACAGCTTTATAGATCTTATAGTTTAAATTTTAGAATTTTGATGACGTCAGGTGCAACCGATCTATTCGCGCGCCTGTGCGATGATAATATAACATCTATTTTTAGTAACCGGAAGCAGTTGAAACAAAGTGGTCACGTGCGCGCGACAACTAAAAAATGTTGTGAAAATATTTTGCCGGGTTTTGAAGACCAATATTTTCGCGCCATTTTTTTTTAGTTGTCGCGCGCGCGCCCACTTTGCTTCAACTGCTACCGGTTACTAAAAATAGATGTTATTCGACAGTATAGTCGCACGTCACACACCTCTCTTACTTATGCTCTCTTGGTCAAACTCAGGATAGCATTATTTAATACTACCGGTACTCACTGGGGAAAAAACAACCAATTTCAAAGAGTATGGAAAAACCATGGGAAAATTTCCATTCAAAAATTTATTATTAATAATTCATGAATAAAAAAACTAAACAAATGAATGTTTAACGGGTGGTTTCAAATGTGATATAGATACAGCCGTCATTTACATATAAACTTTTGCTTCAATTTTATCGGCCAAAATAGGTCGTATCGTCAAAATAACTGAACAACATGAATCCATACTTCAACGTTTTTGAAGCTGTTCACTAAACTCGCAGCACGTGTTTTCTCAGATCTATAAACACTCGGGCTACGCCCTCGTGTAAATCTGATAAAATACTGCTTCTCTTATATTAAACAGTACGTATTATTGTACTTTTCCATGGTAATGAATAGCGTGGATATCTAAATTTCCATTGTATTTTCATGGTACTGATTTCCATGGCCGGTATTTCCATGGTATTTCCATTGTATTTTCTTGGTATTTTTATGGTATTTCCACGTTATGTTTTAACTGAACTCATATAACCTATTTACTTACCCTTATTTAATCAGTGGTGGGATTGCACTATCCCAGTGCTGCGCAAAGGAAATTTGGCAAAGATTTCATCGGGAACATCGGATAATTCGATTCAAAATGCACAGAATAATGGTAGTGGGCACAGAACAATGGCGGCGTAACGAAATCGCAGTTGTACACTATAACAAAGGCGCCATAGGGTTAACGGTTGAGAATGACTCCTTAAGGTCTCGATAAAGGTTTGACGTGTCATTTCGAAAAAAACGCTCTTGCAACGTCGGAATTAAAGCCACATAGACGTACTATATACTGTTTTAAAGGTCTTGAATTGAAGAAAGTATATATTTAATCCGTTTTGAACAAAAGTTAAAAGCGTAGATGTTGTATATATTTCTAGGCGAAATGACTCCTTCCGCCTGAAGGAGTTCAGCCCTTCAGGCTTTGAAACAATATTTTTCTTAATTAGCCCTTTCGAATCCCAACTAAATTGACTCAAATAGCGTGTCGGGCATTTTTGATATATTGCGTATTATAGATTTTATCCCTTTTCAAAGTTGAAAAAGTAGTTTTTCATCGTATTTTTATACAAACCAGGTCATAAACCCTGAATGAAAAATAATTTCAAAATT